>OY776127.1:32034174-32369174 GCA_963675135.1 Galeopsis tetrahit
AATACTTATCTTTCATTCATTCAAAATAGATCAGTAGATATTACACATACTTAATCAAAACAAAACTAAGTATAAAAAAAAACTAATTTGAAAGAGTACCTCCTTCTGGATTTGGAACACAGAATGCATCTAGGAGTCTCTTGTGTATTACTCTGATATGATCTTCAGTCTCGATTTTCTCCTTGTCAAGTAGCTCTTCTTCATACTTCTTAATTAGGTTAAAATCAACTCTTTTTCCAGAGCTGGTCATAGGACATTTCCACTTTGGAAATACAGGAACAAGAATGTTGAAGTTTGCAGCAGCAGATATTCTCAATATTAGATTCCAAAGCATTTGGTTCTGACCTTCCATGAATTTATCAAACATTGAATATAACTCATCTGCACTATCAGAGTCACCATACTTTCTGATTATCCAATGATCAAGTTCCCATTGCCTCTTCACTTTCATCCAGTCACCTCGATGCTCCTTATCAATGAAGTAGTCAATGAACTGATCTTCCATCTGATCTTCATCTGGCTTCAGCTTCTGCAAACTTTCAATATGCTTCTGAATTTTCTTCTTGCTTGCATAATGACTTTCATCATTAGGATCAATAACCTTTCGTTTCTTCTCAACTGCAACAGGTTCTTCAGCTTCTTCAATAGCTATCTTTCTTTTAGGTCGTCTGGTCTGAACCCCAGCTTCTGGAGATGCAACACTTTTGCCCTTCTCCATCTTTTTCAGCTCATCTGCCTTAGCTTGCTCAAGCTCTGCAGTCTTGACTAGCCTGCCTCTCTTAGGCCTCTTTAGCTCTTGTATCGCAGATGCAGCAGCCTTAACTTCTGGTTCAGCACTCGATTTATCTGCAGCAATAACAACTCTACCTGTCTCTTCCCCCTTTTTGGCTTCATCATTCGCTTTGAGAGTGAAAAGACTTGTAAAGCGAGTCATCTCTTCTTTCACAGCTTCCTTCATTGCTTCAGCAGCTAGTTCTATTTGCCTTTGATGTGTCTGGACACGACTCATCTTGTCTATTCGATCAGCAGTAGATTCCAACTTCTTTGAGTTAATGGCCAACTCGTCTTTGAAATGAGTAGCTGTCTGGCGAAGGAGTCTGTTCTGCTCTGTTAACTCATTAAGAACAGTTCTAGCACGCATTAACTGATCTTGTGCTTCTCGCCTTTGTTCATCTGCAATTTCAATCTTAACCCTGTAGAGTCTCTCCATCTTGCTTGATTCTTCAGCTAGCGATCGAGCAAATGAGATAGATCTTTTCTTAGAAAAGTCAACTTGCTTCTTTAAGAAACTTTCAACTTCCGCATACATCTCTGCTCGGAAAGTTGAGTCCATCTTGCTGACCTCACCTACAATTAATTCTCTTGAGGAGTCAACAAGCGATTGGTTATGTTCAACTAGCATGTCCTTGACTTTCGAATTCAAGAACTCATCAATAGCAGAGTGGACAACATCTTTCAAGTCCGACTTTAGCTCTACAAGATAACCCTCGGGAAAAACTTGAGTAGACGATTGAGCTTCAAGGACAACTCCTTCTTGAACTTTCTCAACAAGTTCATCTTCATTAAACATCACAGCATCCATAAACTCATCGTCTTCTACACCAAACTCGAAAGAGTCAGCATCATCAGAGTTTTCAGACTCATCCTCTGACTGATCTGAAGTTTGAATACCAGCATCAACAAGTTCTGCTGTCAACTCTTCTTCCAGCAGGTCAGTTTGAGTTCCAATATTAAATATGTGTGACGCAGGCAACACATCGTCAGACACATTCAGCATCCGCTTCACCAAGGTTGCAAGAGCATGTGATGGAAGGAGTTCAGAATAGTCTTTAACTCCACTATTCTCTCTTTGCTCCATTTCCCAATCCATAAAATTGGAGATTCCACCCATTCCTTGAATAACTTCAAAAAGATCATCTGTTGAAGACTTCTTCAATGCAACCCATGTGCATATCCTAAGGAGTTTCTCAAACTGTTCTGATGACGTGTCTATCTCAATAGACGAGAGCCTCTTTTTCAAATTGTTATTGACTTTAGCACGAACCCTCTTCTCCCTTAAGCACATCGGATAATAGACAAGGGATTCAAATCTAGTTTCGGAAGGGGTCTGAACAAGTGGGGTCCTTGTTTCAGTTGTTGCAGTGGCAACTAGTAGAGTTTCCGAAATAGATGGGTTGATGGGTTCAACATATTCTGTTGTGGGTAAGGATAAAATTTGGGCTGTGGTTTCTGGGGGCTGAGATGTAGCTAGGTTTGGTTTGACAACTGTAGAAGTATCAGTTGTATCAATTATAGTAGTGTCTTGAGTTATGTTGGCTCTCAGTGGATGTACTGCCAACACTTGTGAGGTTTGGGGTATGGCTCTGGCACGAGATCGATGTGATCTTGCCTTGGTTCGAACAGGAGGGAGAGAGAGAGGAATAGAAATAGAGTGAGATGAAGTACCAACCTGTTGAGTAGTCGTCTTGTCTGGCGATGGACTTGACTCAACTCGTATCAGTCGATAAACTTGAAGATCATCAGCACCTGTCTCCTCAACTTTCTCAGACTTATCATCAGATTGGGTCTCCTCCGAGTCATCTGCACTAGACTTAACTTGAGCTACTTATTCATCTTCCTCATCATCAGACTCATCTTCCGAAGAACTAGATGAAGCACCATATGGCATCAAATCCATAGGATTCATCTGAACTTGCCTGGGTGCAGCTGGTCTAGCAGCAACTTGCTTCCTCAAAGCCTCTTTCTTCAGGTAAAATTTCAACGGATGAAATGTCTTTCCTTTACTCCAATCCGTCTTTGTTGGTAACAACATGGGTAGGAGAATTGACAGCTTATTTCCAAAGCCAACCACGTTTGACACCACCCAATTAGCTGTGTCTGTGTCGACTCTAACACTTCTTTCAAAATATATTATTCGATATGCGAACAACTTGAACCAGTTTCCTTCAGTAATTCCATCATATATTGCAACCATCACTCTTGCCTTCTGCAAGGTGACTGAGTCATAAGAACCGGTGACACACATCAATATCTTTGATGCGATATCAAGAAGAGTCCTGTATTTTTCTAGGAGCTCTTTCTTCTTGACTGCTGGAATTTTACCATCTCGATTTAATCGAATCTTCTTGCCACAGAAGATACTTAGGTATCGTAGTTCTTGACCAAGCGCGTACTCTTCTACATCAATTGATCCAATAGGCAGCTTTAACTTCTCGAACACAACTTCGCGAGTAATTTCTACTAGACTGCCTCCAATAAAAGATCTAATGGAGTCGCCTCTTTTGGTGGCATTTGCAAAGAACTCCAAAACTTCTTCCTCCAAAACGACTTGAGGAAAGGCCTCCAGATATGGTTTTAAACCACATCTCCAACATTTCGTTAGAATTTCTTGATTATCATTAGTGTGCTTTCCCTCAAAATACACCGATGGTTCCACATGTACCTTATTTTCAGAGATGAACTTGCCAAGATCAAATCTGGCCTGCATGTTAGTACTTATATCGAAAAGAGATATGATCGACATAGTGACGATTGTATGTGTAAGAACACAGGAGTAATTTTCACAAGAAATTTCAAAGCTGGAATAGGGAAGTTAAGAAAATCGTGAGGCGAAAAAATGTGGAAGTGTTGGGTTTTATAGAAACTGAAATTTTTCGAATCAAAGAGCCAAGTTTGAAGCAAATAATCCAATAGTTGGGACTTTTGGGATTCCGTTACGGAATCGAGAAGATTATGTGTTTTGATATTGTGAAATTTGAAATTCGCCACTTCTATTAGTTAGGACAGGGGAGTGTACTCATCTGACCTAGCTTAGTAGAGTAGAGTACGAACTGGGTGTATACACCTCATTAGGATGGGAGTGTATAAATCCGATTCTAGAAATTTCCAATGTTCACTTTATCAAAATAATATAATGCCCTTAATTCGATTTGATTAACCACTTAGAGTATTTGAATCATAAGAACATTTATCTTGTCTATTCGAGTCTATCCAGAACAGACGAGTAGACTAATATGCACCAGACGAGTTCCCCCTTCGACTGTGCTTGTCTATTTTGAACATCGAACGACTATTTGAACCTATCTTATCTTGTGCGATACATTAAATGAGATACAGGTAGTCGAGTAGAATAATTAAGATGAATATCAATCTAAGTCAACGGTCAAGGTTCAAACAAGATTACTGTTACCAAACTTAAGAGTCAACATAAGGATCTTTAAGAAATCAAAGATTCCCCCTTAAATGTTTATTCCCTTAGTATTACCCTCAGCTTTACCAGCTTCCTCATCGGGTTGTTTGGTCAACTTGTCTGACCTTGTATACCTGTCTGTTTGTGTAAGTAGATGAGTGCTCTGCTCTTTTGTGGTAACTTGTCCGTTTCTCCTTTCTTCTTAGGATTGTACCTGTCTGGTTAGTACATTGCTACATACTAGTAGGGTCTAGATCAATTAGTCCTAGACTAATGCATAGTTCACGAAATCGAGCTTCAGGTAATGGTTTTGTGAAAATATCAGCTCTTTGAAAATCAGTGTGAATCTTTTCCATGCGAATATCCTTCTTTTCTACATGATCACGTATGAAATGATGTTTCACATTGACATGCTTACAACGTGTGTGCAAAACAGGATTTTGTGTAATGGCAATAGCACTGTTACTATCACAGAATATGGGAACATTTGATTCACAGATATTATAATCTCTAAGCTGTTGAATAAGCCATAATAATTGACTACAACAACTACCAGCAGCCATGTACTCGACTTCAGTAGTAGAGGTAGCAACACTTGTCTGCTTTTTCGAAAACCATGAAATAAGTTTTGTGCCTAAGAATTGACAAGAACCAGATGTAGATTTCCTATCTATTCTACAACCACCAAAATCAGAATCAGAGTAGCCACTTAAGGATAAATCATCATTTGAAGGATACCACATACCACGATTGATGGTTCCTTTCAAATATTTCAGAATCCGTTTAGTGGTTTCCATATGACTCTCTTTTGGATTGGCTTGAAATCGAGCACATACACCAACAGAAAATGCAATATCAGGTCTACTAGCAGTCAAGTACAGTAATGAGCCAATAAGACCACGATAATGAGATTGATCAGCACATTTACCATTTTCGTCTGGATCCATCCTGTAGGTAGGTTGCATAGGAACTCCAGAAGATTTACAAGTCTTAATACCATACTTGTCTAGTAGATTACGAGTATACTTTGCTTGATTTATGAAAATCCCTTCTGGGGTCTGTTTTACTTGAAGTCCAAGAAAGTAATTCATTTCACCCATCATAGACATCTCAAATTTACTTTGCATGAGTGTTGAGAAACTTTCACTCAGCCTTTTGTTAGGTGAACCAAAAATGATGTCGTCTACGTAAATTTGGACGAGTAAAATGTCTTTCCCTTCTTGTCTTCTGAACAAGGTTCTATCGACCTTGCCCTTAGTAAAACCATTTTCTAACAAAAATTGAGAAAGAGTATCATACCAGGCTCTTGGAGCTTGTTTTAGTCCATATAAGGCTTTCTTTAACTTGTACACTTGGTTGCCTTTCACCTCGAAACCTGGAGGTTGTTCAACATACACTTCTTCCACAAGAATTCCGTTAAGAAATGCACTTTTAACATCCATTTGATATACAGTAAACTTCATGTAAGCAGCATATGCAAGAAACAATCTTATGGCTTCTAGTCTAGCAACAGGTGCATAAGTTTCATCATAGTCTATGCCTTCAGCTTGTGAATAGGCTTGGGCTACTAGTCTAGCCTTATTTCGAACGACTACATCATTCTCATCTTTCTTATTTTTGAAAATCCATCGAGTGCCTACTACATTATAATGTTTAGGTCTATCGACAAGTTCCCAGACGTCGTTTCGAACAAACTGGTTCAACTCGTCTTGCATATCAATGATCCAATTACTATCAGCCAATGCCTCATTAATGGTTTTAGGCTCGATAGATGAGAGGAAACAACACCATCAAAACAAGGATGGACTAGGTTGTTCTTGCGACTCAAAGAGTTGTCGTCTAGTCTTCACACCAACAGTAGAGTCACCAATGATATTTTCAGTATCATGAGCAGATTTCCATGTTTTTCTAGTCTTAGTAAGCATATTATCATCATCTAGATCAGTTATAACATCATGCATTTCAATATCATTTACATCAGAAGATTTAACAGGAGTAGACGAGTCGACTAGTTCAGGCATGTCAACTGGTCTAGTGGATTTACCTTGAGCACTTACCTTCTCCTGGTCATCAGACTCGAGAGCTTTCATGAACGGGTTATAGGCTTGAACAGATTCATAAACTTCTGATTCTTGGTCAGTTTGAATCGATAGATCAGTTACCTTCTTACTGATCTGGTCGGTAGACGAGTCCTGTAGAGATTCATCGAAAACTACATGTGGTGTTTCTTCCACACATAAGGTACAGTAGTTGAATACTCAGAATGCTTTACTAGTCGAGGAGTATCCCAAGAATATTCCCTCGTCTGCTTTAGCATCGAATGCATTCAACTTGCTTTTCCCATTGTTATGGATAAAACACTTACAGCCAAATATATGAAAATATGAAACTCTAGGTTTTGGACCTTTCCATACCTCATAGGGCGTTTTACCTAGTGCTTTATTGATAGCACTTCTGTTTTGGGAATGGCATGCAGTATTGATCGCTTCTGCCCAAAACTTCTGAGGAGTATTATACTCTGTCAGCATGGTCCTGCAGGCCTCCTTAAGAGTTCTGTTCCTTCGCTCTGCTACTCCATTTTGTTGTGGTGTCCTTGCTGCACTAGTAAGGTGCTGGATACCACGCTTAGAACAAAATTCTTTAATATAGCAGTTAATGAATTCAGTACCCTTGTCACTACGGATCTTGACAATGGACTGATTCTTCTCAACTTGTATCTTCTTCAACAAATCAGGTAGGAGTGTTTGTGTATCACTCTTCTTGTGTAAGAAGACTACCCAAGTGAACTTAGAATAGTCGTCTACCACAACAAGTGTGTACCTTCTACCGTTCAAGGTTGGAGGAGTTATTGGGCCATGTAGGTCCATATGTAGAAGTTCAAGAACTCTACTTGTTGAGAGGGATGGAATGGATTTAAATGAACCCTTTACCTGTTTACCTTTCTAACAAGCATTGCATACATGTGATTTGTAATAAACTTCGTTGGGTAAACCTTCAACAAGGTAATCTCTTGCGATCTTATTAATCACTTTAAAGTTCATATGACAGAGGCGTCTATGCCAAAGCCAACTGATCTCTTTGGGTGTCTTAGTAAGAAGACAAGTGTCCCGCGGACAGCTATTCCAATTCACAATGTACACACTGCCTTGTCTTATGCCGACAAGTAGTACGGTATGTGTCCTCTTATCTATTATTTCGCACTTTTGACTTTTGAACTGCACTTTGTAACCTCGATCACAAAACTGTAAAACAGATAATAGATTATATTTCAAACCTTCTACGTATGATACATCTTGTATCTCTACGTCGCCATTTCGGATATAGCCAAAGCCTTTTGTGATGGCTGTAGAGCTATCACCGAATATAACCTTTGGTCCTTCTTGCTCATAGTAGCTTGATAGAAGTGCCTTGGTACCAGTCATATGATGCGAACAACCACTGTCTATGTACCAAGTTTCTCCTATTGAGCCACCCTTCTTGTATAGATCGAGTCGACCCTGCATTAGATGATATTTAATAATTTAGGTACCCTCCTTGTCTATTGGGGTCCTGGGGGGTTAGTCGAGTTCAATGGAATCCAAATATACATTGGAGTCCTGAACAAGTTTGATCTTCTAAGCTTTCGACCATATTTGTTACAAAATAAGACCCTGTTGTCCTTGTCTGGCCTATCCTCAGTCCTTGGGTCTACTCGTCTGAGGTAGCCTTTTGACTTAACCTCTACTTGATTAGGCACCGGTCTGTGATAGTCAGAGTAGGGCTTGTATGCATTGGGGCCATACGGTTTATAGACATGTTTAGGTCTTTCTTCTCCTTCGATATCATACGATTCAGGCGGAGGATATAAGACGGGTTGAATACGATATTTTGAAGTCACTTTCCTAGGCCTAGACGAATAGAGCTGAGACTGCCTTATGAAAGGAGGTCTAGGCTCTTTCCATCTAGTTTGTACTTGTCTAGAACTTGTCTCCTCAGGATACCAGTCCTCATAACTGACCTGATTAGGTCGTCCACGGTTTCTAGTCCTTTGTTGACTTGTTTTAGATGACACAGTCTTGTTGTTAACATTCTTTTTACCTCCCTTGGTAATTGGAATGTTAACTTGAGTCTGTTTGAGTACAGTGCCTTCAGATGGAGTTCCAATATCGTATATCATTGGTCCTTTTCCTTTATCATTAGTCAAAGAGCTTGAGATGAAAATAGTAGGGTTCTTAGGGACTTGAGTAGACGAGCTGGGTGTCTCAGCACCTATGCCTGTCTTGTCAGCAGGAGCCCTATACCTATCTGACAATTCAAGGTTAACCTTAGAGGAGTTAACCAGGTCAGTAAGTTTAAGGTCTAGAGTGACAACCTCAGTTTCTAAGAACTTATTACGTTCTTCAAGCTTTTTGCACTTGCCTTTTAAATCATTGAATTCATGTTTCTCAGTAGCATGTGTCTTAAGTAGGTCTTGATACAACTTGTTTGTCAATGCACACTTGACTTTGAGTTGACTCAACTCTTCTTGCAAGCGTTCATTTAGGACTGTTATATTAGGATCTACTTTAGACTGAGCTTCCTTAAGATCAATGATTTCTTGTTTTAAAATGATGTTTTCGTCACTGACTTCCATGAACGCCTTATTAGCGAGTAGGAGGTCTTCTTCAGTCACACCAGTAGAGTGATGAAGACTACTCCCTACACCACTATCGGCTGTATCACTTTCATCAGAGTTTGATTCATCACATGATTGAAATGAAGTTGCAGATGATACCTCTTGCTCAATTTTAGCCATGCAGCAGAGTCCATCATCTACTACGAATGCTTCATCTTGATCAGACGGGTAGCTAGACGAAGACGATGGTAACTCGTCTGAGTCCGTTTCAGAGTCATTATTAACCATCATTGCCTTCTTGCCCCTGTTGTATCTTCTTTCCCTTCTTGCCTTGCGCTCTTCACGATCATCAGTGCTCAGGTCTGGACATTCGTAGATGTAGTGACCTGGTTTCTCACAGTTATAGCATAAAGGATCGTTAGTAGACTTTTTAATAGGTGACTTATCCCTGCGCTTATCTTGTCTATCAGAACGCTGAATCTTCCTATCATCTGACTCTCTATCTCGTCTGTTACTTTTTGAGACTTCGTCTCTCCTTTCGGACGAGTTTCGGTCTCGTCTGGTCTCAGACGAGTTCTTAGAAGTCGAACCTCTATAGTCTCTATAGAACTTTTTATATCTACCATAGCGTTTTTTTAGTCTGTCGAATTTCCTAACCATAAGGTTCATCTGATCTTTCAGACTTAGATCAGACTTGTCTAACTCGTCTCTTATGCTAGCAGGCTTGAACCTGTCTACTCTAGAGCTCTTAGACGAAGTAGACTTAAAGGCAACATTCTTTGACACGACTTTCTCCCTATCACTACTGGCAATTGGTTCTTCCTCATCTAATTCGAACTCATGCGCCTTAAGAGTCTGGAACATGGTTTCTGAGGGCCACAAATCAATATCTTGTGTGGATTTAATGATCATCTTGACCATTTTCCATCTTTCGTCCAAAGCCTTCAAGATTCTCAGGTTAATCTCTCTCTTAGTATAAGGTTTTCCTAGTACTTCAAGATCATTCATGATTTTAGTAAATCGAGTATCCAATTCATCAATGGATTCACCTGGCTTCATCTTAAATGTTTCAAACCTTTGGACAGCTGTGGACAGTTTGCTTTCTTTGATCAGCGTAGTGCCTTCACAAAGAACAGCTAGTTTGTCCCACATTTGCTTGTCAGTCTTACATTTTAACACTTTACCAAGATACTCATTTGGCAAGGTGTGTAAAATATAATTCTTAGCAAGACTATCCAAATTGTTTTGACGCATTTCTTCAGAAGTCAGTTCTGACCTTGGTTTAACAATCAGCTCTCCAACTTCTTTGGTTGGGTCCAGTGTAGCAGTATTTCTGATCATGGTAACGACTGGTCCTTCTTTGATCACAGATACCATCAAATCATGAGTTGAGCTAAAAATGGCTTCCATCCTCAACTTCCAGTAGTCGTAGTCCTGAACAGAGAACTTGGGAAGTTTGTTAGCACTTATCTCAAGAGACATGTTTTAGCAGTTTGATCAGGCAAGAAATCAAGATACAAATATATCAAGAAAGTGTGGAATGAATCAGAACAGAAACGAACCAAGACTTCACCCAAAGTCTTTAAATGTTATCAAGAAACAGCAGTTCGAAAACTACTGCTCTGATACCACTTGTTGGTCCCAAGTTGAGTTTATAATATTGAGTAAGCTAGTAAAAGTCTAGAGGGGAGGGGTGAATAGACTTTTAAAAATCTTTCAATATATCAGAATACACTATGCGGAATTATCAGATTAACAATGAGCCCAATCTAGTTTATACTCAACTTATATTCGTAATTCGAACTATTGTTATGAACACTCTACTTGTCTTGTTTAGATAGGCAATTAAACAAAGAAGAAAGTAAATCAACACACAACGATTTTATAGTGGTTCGACAACTTGTCTACATCCACTCTCACAACTCCAGTCGTGAAATTTATTACTCTTCCAATCGAGTAGTCTTGTGATTTTAAGTCCCAAGAAATAAGACTTAGATCTTCTCGAAAACACTACCAAGTGCCTCTTCGATCTTACTAGCTATTTTACAAGTAACTAGCAACTTGAAATAGTAAACAAAAACAAATCTTCTCTTCGTTCAGTAGTAGCCTTCTTGTTCTTCACTTGTCTTCTGGCTTCTTTCTGAATCTTGAAACTCTGAGAGTATTTCCTTCACTTGAATGTAGAATATCAATGCTTCAATAGTTTTTTCAGTAGTCTCTAATCGATCAATACCTTGCGGTATTTATAAGCTTCCAATTCAAGAACTTTCAATTGTGTAACAACCTCTTCTTGAAAACTAACTTGTAACTGATTCTTTTTATCCTTTCACGCGTTTCTTCAGTTAATTAGTTATTCCTTAACTAACTTTTCAATCTTTCTCTTCAATACGTTTCTTTGTAACTAACTCTTTAATTCTTCTCGTCTTGTCTTGTAGTCTCGCGCACCTGTCTTGTCCAATAGTAGTAGACTTCGTCTTCTACTTGTCTTGTGCAGTAGACTTCTTCAGATTACATCAAGAACTAATCTAGTCCTATTATCTAATCCTAACAAGACTATTACATTACATTAAGCTCTTGTTATAAAGCTTAGTCAACTTAAGAATCTATACATCAAATATACAATCAATATAATCGAAATATGAGCTTCTATACAACTTCAAATAGCTCAATATAAAACCTAACAAATATACAAAGTACTTATAAACTGTACTTGTCTTTTTATCTTTTATACTTATCATGTTATCTTTATTTGTCTTATGAACTAGTACTTGTCTTGTGAACTCTACTGATCTGTACAGGATGACTTCTCTTAACTAGACTAGATCAGTCAATACTTAGAAAATATTCAAGTCTACTTTTGGCTTATCAAAACTTATCTTTTCATCATTTAGGACTTGTCTTTAGGATTCATATCCCAACAGGAGTCTTGATCATCTTTTGTCCTTTATCATCTATTTTTTCGCCCTCCTCTTCCAAATCTTCAGTATCGCTTAACTCATGCACCAAATTTAATTCTTTGGTCAGAACTTGAGGAGATATCAGAATAAGCTTCCTGTCATTTGCAACAGTTCTCCCCATGATTCGAAAAACCATAGAACTAGGAGACCGAATAATCTTATTCTTTTTTCCAACTTTAACAGTTGGTCTTTGTGGACTCTCATACTTAGTATCCTTTTCACATTGTAAACCCACCTCAACATTACTAGCAGAAGCTGTTGGCAAAACTTCTTCCTCCACAACCTTACTACCTGAATTTTTGGCCAACTCTTCTTTTTCCACTCTATCAAGTTCTTCTAACATCAATTCATCTTCCGTGTATTTTTCCAAAGGCCTGTTAAGCATATCCACTTCTCTCTTTAGCAGTTCTATTTCAAGCTCCAAACCTATTATCATTGCATTTTTCGCCTTCTTGTCCAGTGCATATGTAGCTCTTTCCTTCTCAAATTCTTCCTTGAGCTTTTTCATTTCAAGTTCCAGCATCTCATTGCACATTCTCAGCTGAACCATATCATCCATACCAGTTTCAATCTTATCTTGTACAACCTTCTCAATTGGAATACTTACCCCTTCTTTAATCACACCAATCTCATTCTGATCTTCAAGAAATGATTTTTTTCAAATCACTGCACACCCTCATTACAGTTCCATCAACATCCATATCATCATTATTCTCAAATCCTATATCAAACGAAGGACCGTCCTCCATGCTTACACCTTTCAATTTTGAACTCGATCCAATATCCAAATTTACAACTGGCTCTTTACCCGGCAAAACTCCTTCCCTGTCTACCGACTCAGCGTTTGCATTTACATCCGCAGTTACGCATGATTGTCCATGAGCATTTGTAAAATTCCCAGGATTACTGTCAACACTTGCTATCCTATTTAACTTTTCATTATCCCTGAATGCATGCAGTGAACTGTACTGTTCTTCCTCCCAAGGATTTATTTTCAAACAAGTGGTTGATAGTGAAAACTGTATATAACAAATTCAACAATTTCTTAATATTAACTATTTCAATAATATTTTTGCTATTAAAATATTTAACCTTTATATTACCTTAGAATGTTTGTTCAACATTCCCCTGTCTAGAACAGCGTTAAGAGCGTTTAAATCCCACTTCAAAAATCTTGGGAAAGCTCTCTCGTTCAATGGATCTATTAAAGAAGAGTGTTCACAAAGCCAAAACTGCATACAAAATTAAACTTGGCTCTGTAAGCATATATTAATGTTATATACAAATTGACTGTGTATATTATATAAGAAAATCCTTGCTTTTCTTAACATGATATTTTAGATATTCCACTACAAATGTACTCCAATCGTACTTGCACATATCATAAAAATCCTCCAAATACAATGTCAAATACCATGGTAAAGCACCACTCTTAACCGGACATAGAATACCACACATAACATAATAACTCAGTAGCCTCGCAACATCCTGTAACGATTCTTTATTCGTGTGATGTTGTATTTCTTGAATCTTGTTCTTTATCAATGGAAGGTATAAAAATGGCATAGGCTTTCTGTTCAAGAACCTCTCGTTGAAGCATCTTCTAATCCATGCAGGGTGCCTATAATTATCTGTTGGGTTTTTGGAGTACGAACACCATGTTCGTAGTAGCGGTAGTTTAAAATTTATTTCACCAACACAAATTCCTGATATGAATGTATAAAATAATTGACGGATAATTAAAACATTAATAATCCTTATAATAATTCGTATGCGAGATGCTGGTCCTCTACTACGGTATCCACGTAATCCTCGTCTACGAACTTGTGATCCAGATTAGAATTCTCTAAAAGAATTCGCTAGGAGAATTCTATAGAGAGAAAGGAGAAATATTATGAGTGATAAATTTTTACGACTCAAAACCTCTAACCCTAGAGGTATTTATATAGTAAAACAGAAACCCTATCTGTGTACATGGGCTTGAGCCCAAGTATATATTTTACCATATTTATGATATATCTAATATATCATCTTATTAATTAAATCTAATTTAATTAAATAAATTATAATTATATCCAATAGAATTATTCTATATTTCTCCATAAATTAAATATCTTGATCTAATCAAATAATTAATTCATCCAACTTTAATTCGTAAATTAGGACTACTTGTTGTGTGACCCATAGGCCCTCACATATCAAGCGATTAGTCAAACTAACGGTCTTAGCAGAACCCTAGACAATGAACCAGACAATCTCAACATGTGAGGTACATTGCGAGGAAATAGCAACAACCTGTAATGTGAAGCTCACAATGATATGATCATTTCATTCACGAATACTCTGATTAAATCTAGAACATGATGATGTGTCTATTCCAATAATTTAATCATGTTATCGCATTCTACTAATTGATCACATTGTCGCATTTGAACACCATTCCAAATGTGACGTGCATTGGCCAATGACTAACGATCCAATTAGTTATGAGAAGACGAGTATTCTCTCTAAATCTATTTGAGGAATGAATCCTATTCTTGGCTCAACTACCGCGCACATGTACTTTATGGTGTGCCCAACACATGCCTAATCTACCCCTTTAGGAGTGCAAGCGTCGGTCATGGTCAAAGCCCATCACGCCATACATGTCGCGTGTATTGACCTCAAGTCGAAGGACATTACATTGCTCCACAAATCGATATTCCCGTAGACACGTAAATAGAATACACCAAACGGTTTCTCTATTGGGCAAGCCAATACTCTCAAAGTATCTGTGCATCCATCATGAGATACCTAGTATCTCACAGTTGTGAGAACCACTACATCCTCTAAGGATATGATGCAAATCGCACACCAATCTCAATCGCATCATCGATATCCCAATCTCGATGATCCTTGATTGGGGCTACTTTAAGAACTATGATATAGTCAATCGAGATCTCACATCTCAATGACATCATTGGTTTATGGAAACACATATAAGAATAAATGCAAACAATCAAGCATAACATTCTATAAGTGTATCACCGAATATTATTACTAAAGTTAATAATACTTAAGTAACCGAATATGATCAAGTACAATGTCCTTATAATGATTGTCTCTAGGACATCTATACTAACATTATCAACTCTAAATGGTAACTTCTCGTTACCTGATGTTAATCCCAATATTAGCTCTGCATCATTTCTATTCAAATCCAACTCCTCTGTTCCAATTAAGAAACAACCAGAGACATTGTCATAATTTGTAACAATTTGTCTCACATCTTCCTCATATTTAGTACAGTTAGTGATCATCTCCTCACTTCCATTTTTTAAAATTGCTTCCAATAAGAACCAGAAAGGTGTTAGTTTCATTTCCTGATAGTGCATATCTGTAAACCTCAAACACAACGTTTCTTTGAAGTATGTACGCATATTCGAACGAAAATAATACTCTCCACCTCTATCACCCCCAGCACCTGTTAAGTATCAAATTTGAGTTAATATTGTAATGCATAATTACAAAAAAAAAAAATTGTAATATACATCACTTGCCAATATTTTTCTTCGTTTTTCTTATATTCAACTTCAACTGTCTACGTTTCTTTCTGCTGCATTCTCCGATATCAGAGTCTAAAATATGAATTGATCATGTCAATTCATATAATATTAACTAATAATTAAGATATGGAACTAAATTAACATAAAAATAAAAACAACAATCCTGATTGAGAATATAATGAATTTTGTTGGGAATAAAATGATTTTGATTTAGATACCAAAACCCCCGATTGATGATGTTCAGATTAGTTGAGATATGCTCAAGTATAGATCAAATAAGTTGTCTCAGGATACTTGAGTATGTAGAAATGCTTAAGTCTCAAAATCTCAAAAATGTTGTGAGATTTAGAGTTTAGGATAGTTGTCCAAAGCTGAAATGTTAGGCAGCTTGATGAGTGTTAAGTATCTTAGGTCAAACTTGCTGAAGTTTCCAAGACAAGCTGACTGAGTGGACAACATGGCTGAAAAGATCAAGAGTGTTAAGACAATGCTCATAAATGCAAATAATCAGATCAATTGAAGTACAAATGATCAAGAGCATTGAATGCTAAGTTCACAGAAGACACATTTATTGAAGCATTTATTACCATCAAGCCTGAACTATGCATTGAAGACCTAGAAGCATTAAAGATTGAAGCATTGAATGAATGTTGGAACATTCTAAATTGCAGCAGGAATGTTCAGGGGAGTTGTCCCATCTGACCGTTGGTTGAGTGTAGAGCCTGCCACAAATCAACCTTGGGAAATGTGCATATTTGGAACCTGACACAAGTCATCTCAGCCGCATTTTTCAGAAGTCAACACATTCATTCAAGCAACCATTGAAAAAGCTTTTACACAGTGGATAAAAGGATGCCAAGCTTCATAACCGTTTCAATGGTGCTGCAAATAGACAAGTTTGAAATGCTATCTCTCCAACGGGTAGTTGATCAAATTTGCCTATAAATTCAGAAGGGATCAATGGATTCAATCATCCAACTATCTGCTATCAAACTATCATCAAGCAATCAAAGGAAATCAAAGCTGTTCTTAAGAATCCCAAGTTTCCTGATCACTTCAATTAGGTAAGCCAATCTTTGTAAACATCCAAAGCTTAGCATTGAGATATCCTAAGCCTTTACACTGTTCTTATTGTAAAGGATATCTCTACTAGTTGGAACCAAACCTCAAACCCTTACCTCATTAAGTGAAGGAGTGTTTGTTGTAGAAGTGAGGAGTTAAGGACTGTTATTGTGAAACACAGTCTTAACTCAGAGAGATTGAGCACTAGGACTCAGATTATCCTAGGGATCAAAACACTAAGAGAGTGTTGTTGATCAGTGCACCTTGGCACTATAAAATAAGCTAATTCCATTGTTAAGGAATTATCCTGTTCAATCACGGAAAGTGGATGTAGGAGTATTAAGACTCTGAACCACTATAAATTGTGTGTCATTTACGTACTGCATTCGTTATAGCACTTGTATTCAATCTTATTTCAAAGGAATTTATCTCACTAAGTTAACAAAATCTGTTTTGGACAAAGTCCCTGATAACTGTGATTTCAGAAATTAACTTGGAGTTTTCTTTAAGAAAAAGGCCAACCACATTCCGCACTTAGCAACTCTCTTAGATATTCATCCAACCGATTACTCAATAGTTTTCAGTAGGACAAGTATCTATTAAAGTTCACTCACTCAGGCTTGTTGTAAGACAACCTCCCTGATAAGTCAAAACTGTTTGAAAAGAAAAAGAATTTGCATACACAAGTGCATTCCCCCCCCCCCCCCATACACTTGTGTCATACTCCACTAAGGACCAACAAGTGGTATGAGAGCAGGGGTTCAAAGACCACTGCCTCTGAAAATCCAACTGATTTTCAAAAACACATCATTTCTGTGGTCACTGAACTGATCCAATTTCTGAAAAACCTATTTGTGTTATCTAACCTATTTCTGTAGAAATGGCTAACAATGCAGTTCCAGGAGATGCTGTCAATACCATCAACAACATGGGTCCAAATCAAGTGAATCATATTTCACATCACAAGTTGCCAATGTTCTCAATTGAGAACTATGATTTCTGGAAAATCAGGATGAGAGCACATCTTGCCTGCCAGCATGATGAAATGCTCAAAGTCATCACCAGAGGACCATTCACCTTCACCAAGCTGAATCCCAATGTCACTGATGCTCAGAAAGCAGACCTAAGGGAGCTATTGCCAAAAGATGAGGATGAACTGATAGCAGAAGAGAGAAAAAGGCACAATCTGAACTACATTGCCATGAACACTTTGTACCAGACTATACCAGATGCAGTGATGGGAAGAGTGTATCACTGCACCACAGCAAAGGAGATCTGGGATACCCTAGCACTTATGTGTGAAGGTACGCAAAAGATCAAAGAAAACAAACTTCAAGTGGCCATCCAAAAGTATGAGCAGTTTACTATGGAGCACAATGAAACTATTGATCATCTTGATGGAAGATTCACTGATATCATGAATGAGATGAATTCTCTGGGCAAGTTCTATGCCAAAAGAGAAGTTGCACTAAAAATTCTAAGAAGTCTCACATCCAAATGGGACATATATTTAGTCATGATGCAGAACACCAGCAATCTTGACAACATGCCTATGCAGTAGGTGTTCTCTGAACTCAAAGCATATGAGTTTGATCTAAATAGGAAGAAAGTACATGAAGAGCCATCTTCCTCAAGCAAAGGTGTTGCATTCAAGGCTGCTGAGTCAGAAAAGAAGAATGCACAGAAAACATCTCAAACTGTCTCCAAAACTGAGATGAAGGAGGAGTTGGCACTCATGGCACAGAGATTTGAAAAGCTCAACTCCAGATTTGGTAGATACAAAAAGTTCTACCAAGACAACAGGACCAGGAGAAGATACAGTTCTCCTGACAAAAATCAGAGGACAAACTCTCTGATGAAAAGAAGGCTGACAAGTATGCTGACAAAAAGAAGTACAACAAAGGTGAACCATCATCATCCAGGAGGAAAGAGTCCTCAAGCAAGAAGAATGATGATGAAGATGTGTGTTACAACTGCCAGAAAAAGGGTCACTTTCAGTATGATTGTCCTGACCTGAGCTCAAAAGAAAGAAAAGAAAGGCAGATCAAAAGAGACAAGAGGCTGAACAACAGAAAGGTTATGGTAGCTGGGGAATCAGCAAGTGAAGAGAGTGTTTACTCTTCTGATGATGGATTGTTCTCCAACAGTGACAGTGAAGAAGACTGTCAAATGGCCTTTGAAAATGAAGAGGTATGTTCATCCTCCAACTCTTCTAATGACACACATGAATCTAGTGAAATCCAATTTAATTTTGGAAAGTTATTGGAAGATTTCACCAGAATGCAAGAAGTATGCAATATGGCATTGAGAGAAAATGAACAGTTGAGATCTAAAGTCAAAATCACCAACCTTCCTTAATCAGAGATTGACATCAGTTCAACTGAGTTGTATCAACAGATTGTGAGAGAACACAGTGAATTGTCTCTCAAAGTCTCTGAACAACAAAAGTTGATTGATGAACAAAATCTGGTTCTGAAGAAAAAAGACTTTGACCTTAGGACTCTTCAGGCTAAATTTGAAAATCTCTTTAATGAATTTGATACTCTTAAATTAAGTGAGGGGAGCCTGAAACTGAAAATGTCTGCCTTGAACAAATCTGCTAAGGCAATAGAGGAAATTCAAGGGTTTCAAAGACCAATGGCTCAAAGAAGTGGATTAGGCTATAATCCACTTGAACCCTCACCTGGTCTTAGCATTGCTTCAACAAGCAATACTAAGATGATCTTTGTAAGGTCAGTAGCTCAGCAAAAAGAAAATGAAATGGAAGTGAATCAGTCACTGATCAAGGAAAAGGGTAAAGGAATTTTTATACCTACTCAAGTAAACAATGCTTCTAAACCCATACCTAAGGAAAAGGTTAAGAACATTGCTTACAAGAGGAATGAGGTTCAGAAGGGTAGAACCAATGGAAGGTCAACCTATCTGAATTCTCATCAGTGGAGTTGTCCAAAATCTGCTCAGAAGAGGCCAACTCAAATGAGGCAACCTCAACTGAATGGATTAAGGCCCAACCCCTCTGATAGGTATAAAAACTTCAGGAAGCCTGGACCCTTCATGCCAAAGGGAAAAGGCCATCCAAGCTCATATCCACAAAGGTCTTACCAAGCTGCACCTAAGCCTAGTAACTTCAGGAGACATATCCCAAAGAAACTCACCAACACTCCTGAACCTTACAAGGCTAACACCCATGCACAGAAACCACCTAAGGCATTTCAGGGTAGAACTGTGTATGTAGATGTAAATGGGAACCAAGTCAGTCACTTTGAATCAATCAGAGTAATTAGGCAGATTTGGGTTCCAAAAGGTACAACTAACCCCCTAGGACCCAACATTCAAAGGGTACCTAAAGTCTGTCTTTGCAGGACTGCAAGGACCACAAGAAGAGGAGAAGCATCAACAAAAGGACAGCATGGTACTTGGACAGTGGATGTCCAAGACATATGACTGGAAACAAGGAGCTTCTCTCAAAATTCATTGAAAAAGATGGTCCTTCAGTAACCTTTGGAGACAGCTCTCAAGGAATTACAAGAGGTTATGGTACATTAAACATTGGTAATGTCAAAATTACTGATGTCTCATATGTCCTAGGCCTAAAATACAACTTGCTGTCTATAAGTCAAATTTGTGATAGAGGATATAGTGTTGAATTTGTACCAAATGAATGTATTATCAAAAACAAATCAACACAACAGGTGCTACTAACAGGGGTGAGAAAGGGAAATGTCTATTTTGCAGATTGGAGCAAAACCCCTGAAGCAGTTTGTCTGGTTGCCAAAAGCACAAGTGAGCAAAGCTGGTTATGGCACAAAAGACTAAACCATCTGAATTTCAAAACCATCAACAAGATTGCAAGAAACTCTATAGTTAAAGGGCTGCCTAATCAAGTGTTCACCAAAGAACATATATGCCAGCCATGTCAGGAAGGAAAGTAGATCAAAGCTTCATTCAAAGGAAAGCCTGTCATCTCAACTGAGAGAGTTCTTCAACTACTGCATATGGATTTATTTGGTCCAATAATCCCAGTAAGTATAAATGGAAGAAAATATGCTTTAGTTGTTGTTGATGATTTTTCCAGGTACACTTGGGTAGTATTCTTGCTGAACAAAAAGGAAACCCAAGTCAAACTACCTGAATTGATGATGAGATTGAGCAATGAAAAGGGCCTAAGCATTGTCAAGATCAGACAAAGGCACAGAATTCATAAACTCATACATCAATGAGTATTGTAGCAAGAATGGCATCACACATGAGACTTCAGCAGCAAGAACACCTCAACAAAATGGTGTTGCTGAAAGAAGAAACAGAACCCTGAAAGAAGCAGCAAGAACACTAATTGCTGAAACCAAATTGCCTAAAAGGTTCTGGACTGAAGCCATCAACACTGCATGCCACACTCAAAACAGGTCCTTAATCACTAAAGGACAATGTAAAACTCCTTATGAAATATGGAAAGGTAGATTGCCCACTGTTGCCTATTTTCATATTTTTGGTTGCAAGTGTTTCATTCACAATAATGGGAAAGAGCAATGGAAAGGTTTTGACAGCAAAGCTGATGAAGGAATATTTGTTGGATATTCACAAATCAGCAAAGCTTATAGAGTCTACAATTGTAAAACCCTTGGTGTGGAAGAAACACCTCATGTTGTGTTTGATGAATCTACTAATGAGTTCAGGGATAGAAACCTGAATATTGATGAGATAACACAAAGAACAACCAGATTGAGGCTTCAAAGCAAGGAAACAGTGTTTGTAGATGTTGCCCAGCCTGAACTTCATGAAAATAAAAAACTGGACAACCTACCTGATGGCAATCAACCAGAAGCCAATCAACCTGAAGGAGAAATTGAACTGACTGACCCCATCCCAGTTCAAAACCAGGTAACAACTACCAATGAAGAAGCAGGCAATGCTGAGGTAGTTAATGGATCCAATAGTCAAGGGGGAACCA
This sequence comes from Galeopsis tetrahit, assembly GCA_963675135.1. Taxonomy (NCBI): domain Eukaryota; kingdom Viridiplantae; phylum Streptophyta; class Magnoliopsida; order Lamiales; family Lamiaceae; genus Galeopsis; species Galeopsis tetrahit. The sequence goes on from OY776127.1 coordinate 32,055,470, forward strand.
ATGAAAATGTCAACTTATCTGACAATGAGGACAATACCCCTGAATATGATCCTGAACTTGATCCTTCAATTAATTTTCCTGAATTTAATGAATCTAGTGATCCAACTTCAGATGAGGACAATCCTCCTGGAGGGATCAGGTCTAGAAGGACTTGGTTGCATGACCACCCAACTAGCCTGATACTTGGAAATCCAAGTGAAGGGATCAAAACTAGAAGATTTCATGGAGAAAGTGCTTTGTTTTGTTGTTTCCTTTCAGAACAGGAACCAAAAGATATTAAGGAAGCACTACAAGACACCAACTGGATCATAGCCATGCAAGAAGAGCTGAACCAGTTTACTAGAAATGAAGTATGGGAGCTGGTGGATAGGCCAACTCATCAAGATGTCATTGGAACCAAATGGGTGTTCAAAAATAAGAAAAATTAAAATGACATCATTGTGAGAAACAAAGCAAGACTGGTGGCCAAGGGATACTGTCAATCTGAAGGGATTGATTATGATGAGACCTTTGCTCCAGTTGCCAGACTTGAGGCAATCAGACTCTTCTTAGCATATGCAACACACATGAGATTCAAGGTGTATCAAATGGATGTGAAGAGTGCATTTCTCAATGGGGTACTCAAGGAAGAAGTATATGTTGAACAACCCCCAGGCTTTGAAGAAGGAGACAAGGTGTACAGATTGAAGAAAGCCCTCTATGGCTTAAAGCAAGCTCCAAGAGCTTGGTATGACACCTTATCACAGTTTCTTCTAGATCATGGTTTTGTCAAAGGCACTATTGACAGAACCTTGTTCAGAATCTGTGAAGGAGATGATATTCTGTTAGTCCAAATCTATGTGGATGACATTATATTTCGATCTCCAAATGAGAAGCTGTGTAAAAAAATTTCCAAACTCATGCAGAGCAAATTTGAGATGTCTATGATGGGATTGATGAATTTTTTCTTAGGACTTCAAGTCACTCAATCTAAGAAAGGAATATTCATCAATCAGGCCAAGTATACAAGAGACATGATCAAGAAATTTGGATGTGCTTCAAGCAAAACTGTTAGAATTCCCATGAATACTAACTGGAAGATGGATCCTGATGAAAATGGAGTATCTACCAACTCCACTGAATACAGAGGCATCATTGTATCTCTACTCTATCTCACTGCAAGCAGGCCTGACATCACATTTGCAGTTGGAGTATGTGCTGGATTTCAAGCAAATCCAAAGAAGATTCATCTTGAAGCTGCCAAGAGAATTCTAAGACATCTGAAGGGAACTGAGAATCTTGGGCTATGGTATCCAGCAGATGATAACATTGAGCTCACTGGATATTCAGATGCAGATTATGGAGGATGTAGAATTGACAGAAAATCCACCTCTGGAACATGTCAATTCTTGGACAACAAGCTTATCTCATGGTTTTCCAAGAAGCAAAATACAGTTGCCACATCAACAACTGAAGCAGAATATGTAGCAGCTGGAAGTTGCTGTGCTCAGATACTTTGGCTCAGACAGCAACTTAGAGCTTACAAAGTCATCTCCAATGAAGTTCCAATATTCTGTGACAACAATAGTGCAATTGCCATCTCACATAATCCAGTGCTACACACCAGATGCAAGCATGTTGATATCAAGCATCACTTCATAAGGGATCATGTGGAGAAGAAAGATATCAAGCTTGTCAAAATTCACACTGATAAGCAAAAAGTTGATATCTTAACCAAGCCATTAGCTGAAGCAAGGTTCTTGGAACTTTCAGCTGAATTGGGCTTACTTGATCCAGGACAGATGGAGAAATGAAGGAAGGAAGCTCATATGAAGGGGGAAGTTCATGAAGTTGAACTTCAGCAAGGTTGACCAACCTCACTGAAGCAGTCTGCGAAGAAGGAAATCTCAGCAAAGTTATCCTTGGAATGTTCAGCAATGTTGGTCAGGAGATTTGTCCTAGTGGGACCCAGTCAGCAACTTTGGGAACCACTCAGGCATGTTGGTCAGACATATTGACCTTACAGAAGTCAAAACACATCTCAGGATGTTTGTCCGAGTTAATTGCTATTTTTAGCATTGATTGGACATTTAAAAGATTTCTTGGTATAAGAGTAGGCCATTTTAGGATGGCGTGTGCTATTAAGATTTTTGCCCCCAAAATGGCAAATCAGCATTTAATGCAAAAATCTCTTTTAAGATTGCATTAATTACTGTGCCATCATCAAAGCCATTGATTAACAAGTAACCTTCATCAAACCGCCCCAAACCCACTACCTCACAATATCCAATTGTTTTTTAACTTTATCCACCTTCACAAATCATTAACTAGCGGTTAATAATTTTACCTCATATATAAACTGTTAGGTTTTTATCCCCTTCCCTACGCACTCATATTTTCAAAACACTTAAACCTTTTGAAAACCTCTCAACCTGCAAATTTCTCATCTCACTCACAATCCATCCATGGCTCCCAAAATCAAGAGAGAAGAACTTGTAGACTTCAATGATCCATCTTTGGACATTGATTTTGCCTATCTCAGTAACATAAATTCTTTGTGGTTTGAGAAGCTGGTAGCCTTTGATAGCCCAGATAAAGAAGTTGAACCAGTCCTCCAATGGCTAAGGGAGGCAGGGCTTGAAAAGTTCTTAGGTACCAAGCCTGATTCTTGTTTGAATCCTTTCATGGCTGAATTATTTGCCCATCTCAAATGGAAGGGCAAAAAGGGTGATGTATGCACCAAGTTGACCTATGCTGAGGAAGATGAAGATGAAGAAAGCCAACACACCATCATCTTCACTACTGAGGACCTTGATGCCAGTTTTGGGCTACCATCTGAAGGCCAAAATCCAGAAGTTTACAGAGAAGGAGAGGAGCAGGAGTTCTCTAATCCATGGATGCTAGTACCCAAAAAGCTGGTAAGTGCTCAGAACAAGAACACTTTGAAACCAGTTTATAGGCACTTGTTTAAATGTGTAGTGAAAAGTCTTTTGAGCCATTCTGGGAGTGTGGAACAAATCAGTATGCCTAAATTGAGAGTGATGGCTGCTGTAATTGACTCTGCTGAGAAGAGAGTCAAGTTTGATTGGAAAATCTTCATTCTGGACAAGATGCTGAATGAGAAGTTTAAGTTCAAGGAGGTGAAGCACCACAAGGTGGTGGTAGATGGGAGACTTCAGTTCTGCACAAGAGCTAGCTTGCTCTTGGAAAGATTTGCCCACTACACACATCTCCAAGCCAAACCAAAGCCTTTTCCAGCCCAGAAGGTGATGTTTAGAAAGTTGTCCTCAAAGACTGAGAAGAGAAAGCAAGAGGCAGCTTCCAAGAAAGCAGTAGCTGTTGCACCAGCCACCAGACCCTCTCCAAGAAAGAGGAAAGCGCAACCTGTGAAAGCTCAGCCAAACATGAAAAGAATGAAGAAGATCCTCAATGAATCCTCTCCAGAAAGCCAATCTAGAAGTGGAGGTGCCACTTCTGAGGAGATTGAGAAAGTGGCAGAAGAAGGAGTCAACCCCCATGAAGAGGGAGAAGAATTCAGAGAGGTTGTCCCCTTGCAACCTGAATCAGTAACAGAGTTTAGAGACCTTGAAAAGCCATCAAGATCAGAAAGAAGGAGAAGGATTATCAAAACCTCTGAGAAGCAGAAGTTGATAGAGGAAGAAAAGCAGAAGAAGGAATTCTTCAAGGAGATTAGACAAGCAAGTAGGTCTAACTCCAAGTCAAAATCAAAGCCCAACAGCCCTGAGGCCAACTATCCTGATATTCAATCTCAAAGAATATCACCAAGGCATTAAGAAGAGGAGTGCAAGACTCCTGAAGATGCCCCAATTGTGGCCAAAAAAGTTTACTCTCCTGAAGGTGCACCTGATAGGACAGGTATTGATGTCCTGACTGATTTGGTCGAAATTGAAGATAGGCCATTCTCCCCACTTGATCCCAGACTACTTTCCTATACCAAACTTCTTGAAACTGCTCTTCAAGAAGGTGATCAAGTTGTTTATCCACCCATTCCAGCCATTCTAATTACCTCCTCAGGAACATTGCTCTCTAAAGCACCTGAGTCCCAAATTGTTTTAAGCTCATCCGAACCCAATCCTTCTAAACCCAACCTATCTGAGCCCCAGCCCAACTTACCTAAATCCCAATCCAACCCCCCTGAATCCCAAGCAAACTCTTCTGATGGAGATGGAAGTGAAGAAGAGTACACTTATGAAGGGATGCTGAGGCAGATTGCCAAAGCTAATGTGGATGAACTGTACCCTGGATTGAAGGCTTATCCAAGGCTGCAACAACAGTTCTATGATCTCAGGGCACTTGTTGAGATCAAGGATAGAACAATAGTGGAGATAGCTCAAGCTATCAAGGATAAGGGAGCTAGCTGGTGGCAGGTTGAAGAAAACAGGCTCTTACATTTTGCAAATGTAAAGAAGTCCAGTGTGTTGACCACTGAGGCCTTGTTTTGCACAATAGTCCATGAGAAGGTGTTTGCTGAAAGAGAAAGAATTGCATAGGGAATCAAACATCCTGATAGCACTTCTGATGATAATGATGATGATGATGACAACACCAATCCCAACCCTCCTGGCCTCAATTCTGCTCAGGTACATTACTTGACCTATCATTCTGTTAAGGACTCTGATCATTCAGAGGAGTTGACCAAGGGTGGTGACTCAGTCCAAGATGCATTGGCCAAGGATGGTTCTTCTGAGCCTGAGGCACATCTTGACAATGCTGAGACTTCCATGGGAGAATCTAGTTTGACTAAAGCCTCATCAATGTCAGGACAGTTGGACATTGACAAGCCTTTAGTCATTTAGGATGACTCAGTGGACTTGGAATGCCCAAGCATTGTGATCTCCCAACAACTGCCCTCTGTGGATCCTGTTGAGGATATGGAGGTGTCAGGATTAGGAATGGAAGGAGTTGAAAAGGATGTTAGCATTAAAAAATCAGAGGGAGATGGTGAGGATTGTGTGATTACTGGTACTTTGAGTGCACCAACATTAGAGGGAGATGAAGTAGAAATATTGGGTGCAGCCCAATATGAGAGTCAGGCTATTCTTCAAGTCAAATCTGAACTTGATGAATCCCTTGCTGAAAGGAGGCCTGATTCTCTAGTGAATGTGAGTCCATCATGTGTGAATGAAGAAAAAAATAAAGTTGAAAATGAGAGTGTAGGTGCTGATGTATTAGACCTAATGGGAGATGAAAAGAATGAGGGTGTTGAGGGTGTTTTAACTAACCCTTTGAGTTTTGCAGATTCAGTGGCTGTTACAATTGAACAGATTTTTGCAGATGCTTCACTCACTGACATTCCAATTGATGTTGATACTGATCTTGAGGCAATTTCAGCAAATGTGTCCACATTGAACAAGATATACTTTGAGCAAGCTAATGCAACTGAGGCTGGCTTGCAAATTGCAACAAAGACTGCAACTTTCATTGAGCAACAATCAGAGAAGTTGGACACACTGGTCAGGGAAGTTGGGAAGGCACATGCTGAAACAGTAGATACCCTTGATGGCCAAGGCAAAACTCTAGCCTCTGTGGAGATGAGGCTTACTGGCTCAGAAGAAGTGATCTTGCCAACTTTGGATGCAAGAATTTGTGGAGTTGAAACTGGGCTGCAAACAGTTTCAACAGAAGTTACAAGGGCCAAGGATGAGATGGTAAAGTTCACAAAATCTGTGAAAAAGGAACAGCAAGGCCTCAAGGATCTTTACAAGCACAATGTGAGAGCTTTGAGAAGGACAATAAAGGATGCCTTGAGACAGAGGACTGCAGCTCAGAGGAGGAAGGCTGAGGAGCTGAAGGCTGCTATGGTGAAAGAGGCTGCAAAAAAGTTCACAGTTGAACTAATGGCCAAGGTGTCTGATCAAGTTGTGGCCAACCTCACTGATCAATTGCAAACCAAACTTGATCAATCACTGAAAGCCACACTAGATGTTAATGTTGCTCAGAAAATAAAGCCTGTTCACACATTCTTGAGTATGGCTGATGACAAAATGCAAAACATTCATGATGAGAATGTTTATCTGCTGCAGGAGTTGAAGTCCCTCACTCATGCTCACTCCCATCTCCCAGTCACTATCAGTGACTTGAAGCCCTAGTGTTTTGATAATGCCAAAAAGGGGGAAAGAGAGAGAGCTAGAGCAAAGGGAACCTTGAAGATTGGTGAATCCAAAGGAAATGAGAAGGTCCCTGAAGTTGAGGAGGAGGAAGAAGAAGACATTGGGAAAGGCAAAGGCCCAATCAATATTGAGAATTTGACTGAGGAAGAACAAATCTAGATTGCTGTGAAGGAGTCTATGATGTCTGCAATGGAAAGTCAGGCAAGGAAGCAACAGAGATCTGGTGGTGAGTCTGCAGGCCTTGACCCCAAGGAGAAGATTGTTGAAGTAAGGGGGAAGGTGACCAGGGCCTCTGAGAGAAAGAGGAAGGAACAAGCCTTCAATGAATTCCCAACGAGCCTGACCCTTCCATCTGAATTCCAAGCTGAAGAGTCAACTCCACTGAGGCAGTCAAAGAGATTGAAGAAAATAGCCAAGTTGCCTGAGATCCAAGAAGAAGAAGCTGAAGAAGAAGAATAGGACAAAGAGCCTGAAGTTAGAGTGCCCAAGCTTGCTGATGATACTTCTAAGTTGTTTGAAGAAGGATTTGGAAAGGATCCTGAGACACAGGAGAAGCTAGCTCTTCAAAGAGCTAAGGAAAGAATGGATCAGTTGGTTGAGGCCAACAAAGCAAGGGATGAGAGAAGGGCAAACTTCAAAGCTCCAAGAAGGAGGGCTTCTTACAGAAGACTCAAACCACAGATGCTGCAAAGATGGGACACTCATTACCCTCACCATGATAAGTGGGTGCCAATCTCACTGAATGATGCATGGGAGGAGGCCAAGAGAAGCTTTGTGTTTGACTTTTATGTCATAGGAAAATGGCTTGAAGAGAGTGTTGATGAAGTCTTTGTGCAGTTCATGTTTGAGAACCATAGGGATCTATACCAGAAACTGTTTGCAGCAGCTGAGATGGCTAGAGTTGAGTTCAAGGCCCCTGGTCCAATTCTGTACATGCCACCAAAGTTCAATGGGATGGAGAAGATGAAGCCTGGCCCTAAAGGAACTAACAAGGAAATCTGGGAACTGAAGAAAAGGGTCTGGGCTCAGTATGGGATTGCCCCTCAGGATGATGGAACTCTCTGAAGCATAAGTTCATTCCTTCCCTATCTATCTATGATTTTATTGTTTGTTGTTATTTTCATTTGTATCAGCTTTAGTGAGTCCTTGATTGATTTTCTGCACTGTAATGTTCTATGCTATATAGGAAAGGATCACTATGTTTCTATCAAGAGATAACAACTCATTATCTCAACTAACCTGACATGACCTATATACTTGATTTATTATTTGTGCTAACAGTTTGTTTCAGGAAAATTGACTAGTTCATCTATCCTGAAGACAGAGCTTAGTATAAGTCAAGTTCCCTTTGTAATAGGTTTTGGCATCATCAAAAAGGGGGAAATTGTTGGGAATAAAATGATTTTGATTTAGATACCAAAACCCCTGATTGATGATGTTCAAATTAGTTGAGATATGCTCAAGTATAGATCAAATAAGTTGTCTCAGGATACTTGAGTATGTAGAAATGCTTAAGTCTCAAAATCTCAAAAATGTTGTGAGATTTAGAGTTTAGGATAGTTGTCCAAAGCTGAAATGTTAGGCAGCATGATGAGTGTTAAGTACCTTAGGTCAAACTTGCTGAAGTTTCCAAGACAAGCTGACTGAGTGGACAACATGGCTGAAAAGATCAAGAGTGTTAAGACAATGCTCATAAATGCAAATAATCAGATCAATTGAAGTACAAATGATCAAGAGCATTGAATGCTAAGTTCACAGAAGACACATTTATTGAAGCATTTATTACCATCAAGCCTGAACTATGCATTGAAGACCTAGAAGCATTAAAGATTGAAGCATTGAATGAATGTTGGAACATTCTAAATTGCAGCAGGAATGTTCAGGGGAGTTGTCCCATCTGACCGTTGGTTGAGTGTAGAGCCTGCCACAAATCAACCTTGGGAAATGTGCATATTTGGAACCTGATACAAGTCATCTCAGCCGCATTTTTCAAAATTCAACACATTCATTCAAGCAACCATTGAAGAAGCTTTTACACAGTGGATAAAAGGATGCCAAGCTTCATAACCGTTTCAATGGTGCTGCAAATAGACAAGTTTGAAATGCTATCTCTCCAACGGGTAGTTGATCAAATTTGCCTATAAATTCAGAAGTGATCAATGGATTCAATCATCCAACTATCTGCTATCAAACTATCATCAAGCAATCAAAGGAAACCAAAGCTGTTCTTAAGAATCCCAAGTTTCCTGATCACTTCAATTAGCTAAGCCAATCTTTGTAAACATCCAAAGCTTAGCATTGAGATATCCTAAGCCTTTAAACTGTTCTTATTGTAAAGGATATCTCTACTAGTTGGAACCAAACCTCAAACCCTTACCTCATTAAGTGAAGGAGTGTTTGTTCTAGAAGTGAGGAGTTAATGACTGTTATTGTGAAACACAGTCTTAACTCAGAGAGATTGAGCACTAGGACTCAGATTATCCTAGGGATCAAAACAATAAGAGAGTGTTGTTGATCAGTGCACCTTGGCACTATAAAACAAGCTAATTCCATTGTTAAGGAATTATCCTGTTCAATCAGGGAAAGTGGATGTAGGAGTATTAAGACTCTGAACCACTATAAATTGTGTGTCATTTACCTACTGCATTCATTATAGCACTTGTATTCAATCTTATTTCAAAGGAATTTATCTTAGTAAGTTAACAAAATCTGTTTTGGACAAAGTCCCTGATAACTGTGATTTCAGAAATTAACTTGGAGTTTTCTTTAAGAAAAAGGCCAACCACATTCCGCACTTAGCAACTCTCTTAGATATTCATCCAACTGATTACTCAATAGTTTTCAGTAGGACAAGTATCTATTAAAGTTCACTCACTCAGGCTTGTTGTAAGACAACCTCCCTGATAAGTCAAAATTGTTTGAAAAGAAAAAGAATTTGCATACACAAGTGCATTCCCCCCCCCCCCCCATACACTTGTGTCATACTCCACTAAGGACCAACAAATTTTACCTTCAGAAACAGAGATTGTGTCTTCATCTCTGTCTACCTCCATCTCCACATCACTCTCAAAATCTAACAATATATGTATTAATATTAATAGATGTAATACAGTATCATGTATTTATCAAGGCTACATAACACAAATAACATTACAATATATGAACATAACTTGAATCGTCTGATAATAGCATGCAACGCATAACTTTTTATTTTTTTCCTGATATTGAATAACAAGGTTAAGTGAGTTATATATATTACATACAAACTATAATATCGTAAACGGCATAAGTATTGTTTAAGAAAGTGATACTATCAAACCTTTTCCCTTATCATTTATGACCTTAACGGCGACATTTTTATTCTTTTTTTCTTAAAAAAATAGAAAGCAAATAAAGAATTAAATATCTCAGTCACCTGTACTTAATCTTACTTTAAACTACGCCTGCATAACAATCATATCTAAATGTAATCTAATAATGAGCACTTACTTGCAAATCCTCTAACAGCTTTGTTAGATCTTTTCTTTTTGCTATTTCTTCCACCTTCCTTAACTTGTATCACACATTTTTTCCCCCTTGCCATCTGCATATATGTACACATAAAAAAAAAGCACATGCAAACACTTGTTATAGATTCATTTACATGAAAACACAGATAATACCTGATTCTTACATTAAGGGCATATACAATGTAATATGGTTTTAAAATTAACAAATTTTATTCTGCTATAACCCATCAATTTTGAAAAAAATAATACAAAAAAATCACAAATTCCATCGGCTATAGACCACTTATTAAATATGCAAACAATAACTATCTTATTCTAACAATATAAAGTGTATATGCGCCTGAGCACTTCAATATATTGATTTAACTAATTTTAAAATACTACAATACAATAATCAACACAAAACATTTGCGCATCTCACTCAATTTCCCCAATATGCGATGCAGATTACGTTTTTTTTATGAATATGCAAAGCCCTAAACATAAACTTGAGTATGACTCTTAACAAAACAGAGCATTTTAAACTAAAAATTATTTTCTTGAAAGACCTTTATCTATACAAAACTCTAATCACCATAGAAACAACTGTTAATCGAAAAAGTACATCAAACGCATATATTTAAAACAATTAGCATAATATATATTTTAACCCATTTAATTTTTTGAGAACATTGATGATCAAATAAGAAACATGCAGTAAACAAAACCTGGAAAGAATATTATAACAATAACGATTTCACGTTTCAAACCCTTCAAAACTTCGAAATCCTCTCTGAAGATGAGCCCACCGACTGAATATGCACTGAAATGAGTTGGGTGAAATTTTACTAATATTGCTTTTGAATTAAAATCAGCGCGAGATTCTAGGAGAAATATCTTCCAGCTTAACTTAAAATTCAAGTGTTAGACTTTCCTAAATTTAGATTAACATAATTAATTGAATTTGAAAATTCTTAATTAATTCGAAAACAGGGGCATAATCGACTATATAGGTTTCATTTTGTCCTTAATTGTTTTACTAAATAAAATTTGCTTGAATCTTAAAGTCTTAGAGTGAATTGTCATATTCTGTTTTTTCCCCTTTTTGTCCCCCACACTCCAGTCTCCACAGCGGCATCACTTTATTCACTTTTTTGTTTTTGAATATTGTTACTTCCCACGTCAGAAGAATCTGCATCTGATTCTCTTGCGCCATTGATTTAGTGGCTGTGGTGGAACGGATAAGGCCCGCGTTAGCGCGTACCTTTGGAGGTTAGAGCCTAGAGGCACGTTTATTTTGGGACTCACACGTCCGGACGTGGGACGTAACGTTCCCCGTCTTGTTCTAGTTCGGGATTTCACATCCGAATTTCAACATCCAATTACATTCACCCCTAAAAATATCTATATATTCTACTATTATAATAATATAACACACCCACTCTTACTAATTGATTTGACATAAAGTTATATAAAATAATACAACATCACACACTCTTACACAATTGATTTGACATAAAGTTACATCTCATCTTACCCAACATCCCAAAACAAACATACAAAATCACTATTCATCAGAATTTCTCCATCCACGATTTCCCCATCCCCATCTCCCCCATCCTACATAATCCCAAAACAAATATGCCCTAGAGGATTGAAATTAAAAAAATTCTCCCTCAGTCCCAAAATTATTTGTAGGATTTGACCGACACAATTTTTAAAAAAGAAAAAAAATGAATTTAGTCATTGATGATGTAAAATAAAGAAGATGTATTTTATGTGATTTAATAAGGTGCAACAGAGGCGGACTTATACAAGGGACAAGTTGTACCCTCAATCTCAATTTCTTTTTGGTGTGGGTTATATACCCATCCAAGTATGTTTAATGCACTCCACCGATACATGTACTCTCACCTTTATGGATGAAAGATAGATACACTCCCCCAAATTACATTTTATACTATTTTCTCTTAAACTCTCTATGATAAATGCATCCTCACAAAAACCCTAATTTTCTATTTTTTCTTCCCATTTCTTCCTCTTCTTCTCCGTCATTTTCTATTCTCCACCTCCACCGTCCCTCCTCCACCCACGGCTCCCCTCCACCTCCACTCGTGGCGCCCCTCCATCTCCACCCACGACCCGCCTTCACCCGCGCGGCACAGCGCCGCCACGACCCTTTTTTTCCCCCTTTTTCTGTAGGCAGACGGCGTCCCGCCCAGCGCCGCCGCCTAACGAGGCCGTCCTCCTCCCACGCCGGAGCCACCCCCGACCTTCCCCACCCTTCGTCGTTTCCCTTCTCTCCTCTTCCTCCCTCTTTATTTATTTTTTAATTTCTGTAACAGCAACAAACAGCGGTGGCGGCGCTTCTCTCACCCAGCGACGCCGCCTCCTCCCCGGTCGCCCTCCTCCTTCCCCGCCTGACCATCCGCATCCTAAGTCGCCCTTCCCATAAGCTGTTTTTTCCAAGAATGTACGTTTTTTCCTTTTTTATTTATTTTCGACAAGAAATTATCGACCAAAAACATTGTGGTCGACAATTTCTTGTCGAATTTTTTTTTCCATCGACCCTAATGTTTTTCGTCAACAAGTTATAGTCGGCGATGCATTTATGGTCGACAAACCAGTGTCGATCGACACTAATTGGCCGAAAAAATCTTTTTAAGTTTTTTTTTTTTTTTATAATTTTCTGGATATATTTTGGATAAGGTAGCGCCGGAGGTGGCGGCGGCAGCTGGCTGCCGGAGGGGCGGCTGCTGCTGCAAAATTAGGATTAGGGTTTTGAGGGTGAGTGAATGTATTTATAACATTTTACTATAAGGATAAATATGGTATTTTACATACATATTTAATTAATAAATGGAAGTGGGTGTGTATCTAACATTCCTGGAGGGGTATATAACCCACACTTTTTTTTTTTTTTACTATGTATTTAAGGCTGTTAATCTAAACGCAAGCCCATTAGGCCATTACTCCCTTAGCCAAAAATTGACTCTTGGGCTGCCCAATTATAAAAAATTACAAATTTGCCATTATGAAAAGGGCGCGGCTAAAGGCACCCGGCGATCCTATGAGTACACCCAGGTAAGTTTTTTTTTGTGAAAAGGGTAGAGCGAAATTACGTTTTTACCCCTCCTGTATATTTTTAAAAAAATCCCCAGATGAGTACACCCACCTCCTTTGTAAATCGCGGGAGAATGCAGAGAGTCATCACAACTCTCAATTCCAAAGTTTCCATTTCTGCAATTTCCATTTTTAGAGCTAACATGGGGTCGAAAATGGTCGATTATGATGTAATAACTATGAGTGGTGGTGCCAATGACTCATTTGTAAGTTATTTATCATGTTATGAAAGTTTTTTTTTCGAAAGTGAAAGAATTTTTATGTTTAGGGTTTTTTAGTGTTTGTGTTGGTGTTTATGCTTGTTTTTTTTTGCATCTCATGACTTTATAGTGGTATGTAGTTGAAATAATATGCATTTAGGACATACATTTTGACATTATGTATTGCATTTTTCATTTTTCTAAAAAACCCCTTTTCGCGACTGGTTCTGCGAAGAAGACGACCATGTTCGTGTTTTTTTTTTCGGACATTGTCGTGTTGTCCGAAAAAAAGTACAAAATAAATATCTTTTGTTTTGAACTTTTTTTCGAACATAGGTCTTTTGTTTTGAATAATTTTTCGAACATGAAGCCTTTGTTTTGAACTTTTTTTCGAACCTGAAGCTGTTGTTTTGAACTTTTTTTCGAACATGAAGGTGTTGTTTTGAACTTTTTTTCGAACATGAAGCTTTTGTTTTGAACAAAGTTTCTAACATTACTTAATTTTTGTTTTTTTGAATTTTAGAATTTGGGTGATGAGAAGGACGAAGTTTGGGTGGACGAATATTGTCTCGAAGAGGAGTATGAGGAGTACAATTATGATGATGAGTGGGCGAATGACTCTGTTGTTGAAAGGGAGAATGATGATGTCCAGGGTCATGAAATTATTATGGACTACACGGACGTCTTCACTAATATGGCTTTGTTCGAGTCTCGTGACACACTCTTGTCTTGGGTGCGTAGTACGGGGAAACAACACAACATAATTATTGTTGTGAAGCGGTCGGATAACGGCCAAGGTACTAAAAAAGGTCGTATATTCTTGGCGTGTGAGCGTGGCGGTGTGTACCGTGAAAAGAAGAAGCCTACAACTCCTATGAAGAAGAAGGCTAAGAAGAACGAGGTGGTACAAGAAAAGAGTGGAAAGGTTACGGACACCAAGAAATGTGGGTGTCCGTTTATGTTGAAGGGTACAGAAGAAGGTGAGATGCAGTGGAGATTAGAGGTGAAATGCGGTACACATAACCATCCAATATCCGTTACCTTGAGGGACATTCTTATGCCGGCTGCCTAACTACCGAGGAAGAGGACTTCGTTGTCGAAATGTCCAAATTACACGCTCCTCCTAAATCTGTATTGATGAAGTTGAAGAGGAACAATGAGAACAATCACTCGACTCTTCGAACGATCTACAATGTAAGGTTGAAGCACAAAATCCATCAATACAATGGACGTAGTCAGTTGCAATACTTGATGAGTCAACTTGTCGAGCAAAATTACTTTCACGCCACACGAAGATGTGAGAAGACAAACACTCTTAACGAGTTGTTTTTTGCACATCCCGTCTCACTCCAACTGGTGCGTGCTTTTCCGAAGGTACTCATGATAGATTGCACATACAAGACGAATAGGTACCGGCTACCTTATTTGGAGATTGTGGGGGTTACATCGACTGGGATCACATTTTGTGTTGCGTCGGTGTACCTAATGGATGAGAAAGAAGAAAATTGTCAATGGGCATTGGAGGTGCTTCGAGACTTGTTGGGCTCATCTTCTCTTCTCGATGTTATTATCACGGACCATGAGCTTGCATTGATGAATTCTATGGCCAAGAAATTTCACGAAGCCCGTCATTTTCTTTGTACATTCCACATTGACCGGAATGTACTAGCCAACTGCAAGGGTGCATTTAAAGATGTAAAAAAATGGGAGGTATTCAACTCTCATTTCAACTATTTGTGGAGGTCCGATACCCAGTCCGACTTTGAAGAAGCTCTTGCTAAGTTCAAGTCCAAATTTCCGAAGAAGCCAGTGAATTACGTGTTGAATAGTTGGATTAACCCTTATAAAAAGAGGTTTGTAAGGGCTTGGACGAATGAATTTATGCACTTTGGAAACACCACAACCAACAGGTATGTTTATACTTTTGTCTTTATTTAAATTATTACTTTAATTTATAAGTTGCCTAACGTTTTAAATTTTCTCTGATCAGGGTCGAAAGCCATCACGCCGCGTTGAAAAGAATGCTCGGCAATTCATTAGGAAATTTTGAGACCTGTTGGGAGAAATGTCACACTCTATTCGAGGCTTGCCATGTTTCAATTAAAGCCTCCTTCGAAAAGAGTTTGAACGTTGCTCAACATAGGTTCTCCTCAAACGTTTTCAATTATTTACGAGGGGTGGTGTCGTTTGTGGCTCTACAAAAGATCTTTGATGAAATCAAGGTGAACAAACGACCCGGATTCGATCATAAAGAGTGCCAACACATCTTGAGGAAGGTATACGGTTTGCCATGTGGTCATGAGATCGAGGAGTATGTTTACTGTGACAAACCGATACCCGTGAATGCCATTGATCCCTTTTGGAGGAAGTTGGATATGGAGCCTGCCCCAACCACCACATCGGTTGACCCCGTTCCCACCCACAACAAAAATCGCTTTGAAGATGCCGTAGACGACATGGCTGAGGTTTATAAGAGCTTCTCTCAGGAGGAGCAACTCATCTTCTTAAAGCGTATGAGGGAGCTTGCAAACCCCGAGACTACGACTCTTATTGAGCCACCTCCTAAGGAAGACACTCGTGGTCGACCTAAAAAAGGAAAGAAGAAGAAGAAGGCCGATGCGTCCACCAAACGTGAGCCTAGCCTATTTGAGCTTATAGAGAGTCAAGCTGCAAGTTGCTCGGTGGTACAAAAGGAGCAAACGGTCATCACTGTAGATAACTCGCTCTCATCCCCGTCCTTCCAAAAGAAACGGATTCCAAAAAGACAACTGGTAATTCTCAGCCATTGCATGTTTATTTTGGTGTTTTGGTGATGTGTAATATTTTTGGTGATTTTTGGTTGTAGATGTGTAATATTTTTGGTGATATGATTTTGTTGTAGATGTGTAATATTTTGGTGATTTGGTTGTCGATGAGTAATATTTTTGTGATTTGGTTGTCGATGGGTAATATTTTTGGTGATTTTGTTGTAGATGTGTAATATTTTGGTGATTTGGTTGTCGATGGGTAATATTTTTGTGATTTTGTTGTCGATGGGTAATATTTTTGGTGATTTTGTTGTAGATGTGTAATATTTTGGTGATTTGGTTGTCGATGGGTAATATTTTGGTGATTTTGGTTGTAATATGCGTAGGTACCCCGTCGGCGTACCCGACAATCCCAAGGAATGGACTTCATCGGATATTTACCGATCCAGCATCAACCGTACATTATCGACATCAAGAACGTTAAGGGTGACGGACACTGCGGTTTTCGAGCAGTGGCTGGGCTTATGGGATTCGGTGAAGATGAGTGGGCGAGGGTTCGGATGGACTTGATGAGCGAACTGTCCCGCAATCTAACGTTGTACAACAACGTGTTCTTGTTGAATGATTACGTCCATGTTGTGCTTGACAAATTGAATTGCTTTACGGAGTTTGCACATAAAAAACATTGGTTCGGGTTGCCGTATATGGGATATCTAGTGGCGTCACACTATAATGTGGCGGTGGTGGTTCTTGATACCCTTCTATCCCTTACGTATCTGCCGTTCAACAAAGAACCTCCTCAAGAACCGAGGAGTATTTGGTTGGGATTAATTAATGAGAACCATTTCATCCAGGTATTTGATTGCATTGATTTAATGAATTTATTTACACGTATATGTTGCATATTTTATATATAACACATAAATCTCGAATGCGTGTAGGTTATGATGGGCGCTGGGCGCACTTTGCCCCCGGTAATTACTTCGTGGAAGCATGAGGGTCAACACATTTCGGACGGACGAAAAAATGCATATGCGTCCGAAGGAATTAATTAGATGATAGTGTATAGATGTAGTTACCATCTTTTTGTTAGTTTTTGTGGTTAGAAACTTTGGTTTTAAGATTATGTTTTTATTACTTAAAAAATCAAAATGTACAAATTTTAAGTTTATTTAATCATAGTGTTTTTCGTGGATCTACCGTGTTGATCATAAATTAAGCTTAATTAAAATTTACATTAATGTTTCTATACTTTTTGAGAAAACTGGAGATTTGATATATGTATTAGAATATGTTTTTGAGTTATATTGTTTCTTGTGATCAACTATTGCAACCATTTTGATAACAAATATTTTGTGTGTCAATTATTATTCCCTCCTGCTAAAATTAAACGACATTTTGACTATTTAATCTATTTGCATTTTAATGTTGTTTTATACTTTTTAATATTAATTAATTATATTTCTTCTTAAAGTGAAATACATTTCAAATAGACGTGATATAATACAATTGAGTTTTATTATTTTATTTCAAAAGGTTTAATTTAGGGATTATCTAGTAGACAATTAAATGGTTGAAGATGAAGAAAATAGTTACTATACAATACAATTATTTTTCAAAATATTTAATTATTTAGCTATCACAAAATAAAATAACAACAAATAAATTTAACAAATGCACATCTTTGGTTCTCTCCCAAATTTCCAATCATCATAATTAATCCAAGCCAGCAACATATATATTATTAAGCCCTGAGCCACCTATATGCAACCAAAGTAATCATGTCAAATAAGCTCTCCAGATTGAAGGGAATTCCATTAAAAATTGTGTCATTCCAAAACAAACAATCCATGTTCGAAATTAAAACCAAAACAAACAAGCCATGTTCGAAACCTAAACCAAAACAAACAACTCATGTCCGAAAATTACTACATGTTCGAAACGAAAACCAAAACAAACCAGCAATGTTCGAAAATTATACCAAAACCAACAAGCCATGTTCGAAACTAAAACCCAAACAAATAACAAATGTTCGAAACCCAATCCAACACAAACCATACATGTCCAAAAATTAGTTCCGCACAACCATCTAATGTTCGAAAAACCAGTCAACAAGAGTTGATTCGTGCTAAACCATGTCAGTTAGATGCCCATTTGTTTATTTTCATCCTAACACATCAAAAATTTATACATTCTACACATAAACATGATTATAACACAAAAAATCAACCTTAATCAACACATGCATGAATTAACCCCAAATTCAAAAAACAAAACCTAAACCCTACAACAATAAAATCAATGTTTCAACCAACAAAAATCGAAATTAAACATGCGTCCTACTCTTCTTCTCAAATATAAGCAAGAAAAACTAACATTTACCCATTTTTGCAAAATGAAAAAAAAAAAACTCTTGTAGATATTCTTCGAAAAAAAGCCGTTCTCTCTCTTTTCTTTCTCTTCTTCGTCGCAGGTAGAGAGGGAATGAGAGAGTAGGAGAGTGGTGCGAAAATGGAGTGGGAGCGGGAGAGGTGGGAGGGAGTGCGAAAATGCTTTGGAGAGGAAAGGTTTGGGGAAGATGGAGAGTGGGTGTACCCAATCGAGAGAAGGGAGGGAGTGCGAAAATGCTTAAGGGCATTTTTGGGTTTTCCAGGTGGGTGCCCTCATCTGTTTTGTGGGTGTCCTCATCTCCTGGGTGTACTCGTAGGAATCCTGGGTGCCTTTAGCCGCGCCCTTATGAAAATTTTCAAAACACATGATCAGAAAATCAGCTTCACAGGATTCACACCTTCCGCAAGCACAATCCCTCTTTTCTATATGACATTTTTTTTTAAAAAAAATTTATCAAATCTTTATTTTAACTTTCTTTACTTAAATTTTCAAGTTAATAAAATGAAATTGATAATGGTAAAAAGAACTTGTTATATTTAGGGAATGTGAGATGAAGGTTAAAATTAAAGACTGAGAGCACAATCTAATTTTCAACCATTTATGTTTAAGAAATAGAAATTTTTAGAAAATTGAAATTCATCAGGCACGGTTATAACTTTTGTAGTTGTGATTTTATTTGTATTGCACATTTTTTTCATTAGTACGTCTCAAAATTATTTGCACACTTCTAATATGAAAATAATCAATAAAATTAATACTCTCATCATCATTTTATTTTAAAAATTGACTCATTTTGGGCTCATATTTTCTCCTGCATCTTACTAAATTGTCTAAAATACCCTTCATTTATTTTACCCCACACACCCCTTAATTCTATTTTCTTAAAAAGTGTGTCGATCAACCTGTGCAAATCATTAAATAATGGAAGGACTATATTTTATTTATATATGAAAATGTTTATGCACAAATATTTTTAAATTATCTATCGATTGTACCCCCAATTTTGAAAATTCTGGTCCGTCACAGAGGTGTAAAGTAAAATGTATGTAAAAAGAGGGTGTCAATTTAAAAAATAAAATGATGTTGGGATGGTATTAATTTTGTGGGGTATTTTCATATTAAGAGTGTGCAAGTAATTTTAGGACGTTCAAATAAGAAACTTGTCCTGTCAACTAAAACTTAACAAGCTGCCTAACATTTCAGCTTTGGACAACTACCCTGAACTATAAATCTCACAACATATCTGAGATTTAGACTTAGGCATTTTTACTGTCTCAATTATCCTGAGACAACTAGACTGATACTTTTCAAGACTGTATCTCAACTAATCTGATTATCATCAATCAGGGGTTTTGGTATCTTAATCAAAATCATTTTATTTCCCAACAATTTCCCCCTTTTTGATGATGCCAAAACCTATTACAAAGGGAACTTGACTTAGATTATATCTTGAGGATGAGTGATCTGGTCATCTTTTCTGAAACAAACTGTTAGCAAAAATAAATCAAGTATATAGGTCATGTCAGGTTAGTTGAGATAATGAGTTGTTATCTCTTGATAGAAAAGTAGTGATCCTTTCATATATTTCATGAGGCATTACAAAGCAGAAAATTAGAAGGTCTCACTAACTCATACAGACATAATATCATCAAAACAACAAAAAAAATATAATAATAAGGGAAGGGGTGAACTTATGCTTCAAAGAGTTCCATCATCCTGAGGAGCAATTCCATACTGAGCCCAAACCCTCTTCTTCAGCTCCCAAATGTCCTGATTGGTTCCTTTGGGGCCAGGCTTCATCTTCTCCATCCTCATGATTGAGATGAACTCCTCCAGAATCTTCCCTTCATCAATTAAGTTCCCATTGAACTTGGGAGGCATGTACAGAATAGGACCAGGGGCTTTGAATTCTATCCTTGCCATGTCAGCTGCTGCAAACAACTTCTGTTATAGATCCCTATGGTTTTCAAACATGAACTGCACAAATACCTCATCAACATTTTCACCAAGCCACTTTCCTATGACATAGAAGTCATACACAAAGCTTCTTTTGGCCTCCTCCCATGCATCATTCAGTGAGATTGGCACCCACTTGTCATGGTGAGGGTACTGAGTATCCCATCTTTGCATCATCTGAGGCTTGAGTCTTTTGTAAGATGCCCTTCTTCTTGGAGCTTTGAAGTTTTCCCTTCTTCCATCTCTTGCTTTGTTGGCCTCAACCAACTGACCCATCTTCTCCTTAGCTCTCTGAAGAGCCAGCTTTTCCTGAGTTTCAGGATCCTTTCCAAATCCTTCCTCAAACAGCTTTGAAGGATCATCAGCAAGTTTGGGCATTCTGACTTCAGGGTCTTTGTCCTGTTCTTCTTCTCCTGCTTCTTCTTCTTGGATTTCAGGCACCTTGGCTGCTTTCTTCAGCCTTTTTGACTTTCTCAGTGGAGTTGACTCTTCAGATTGAAATTCAGATGGTAGAGTCAGGCTGGTTGGGAATTCAGTGAAGGCTTGTTCCTTTCTCTTTCTTTCAGAGGCCCTGGTCACCTTCCCCCTTACTTCAATAATATTTTCTTTGGGGTCAAGGTCTGCAGATTCACCACCAGGTCTCTGTTGCCTACTAGCCTGACTTTCCATTGCAGAAGCCATAGATTCTTTTACTGCAATCTGAATTTGCTCTTCCTCAGTTAGATCTTCAATGTTCATTGGGCCTTTGCCTTTCCCAATGTCTTCTTCTTCCTCTTCCTCAACCTCAGGGACCTTTTCCTTTCCCTTGGATTCACCTATCTTCAAGGTTCCCTTTGCTCTAGCTCTCTCTCTTTTCCCCTTTTTGGCATTATCAAAACATTGGGGCTTCAAGTCACTGATAGTGACAGAGAGATGGGAATGAGAATGAGTGAGAGACTTCAGCTCTTGCAGCAAATAAACATTTTCATCATGGATGTTTGCATCCTGTCATCTGCCATACTCAGAAAGGTATGAATTGGCTTCATTTTCTGAGCAACAATAGCATCAAGGGTGGCCTTCAAGGATTGATCAAGTTTGTCCTGCAGTTGCTCAGTGAGATTGGACACAACTTGATCAGAGACCTTAGCCATAAGTTCCACTGTGAACTTCTCAGCAGCCTCCTTCACCATTGCAGCTTTTAACTCCTCAGCCTTTCTCCTTTGAGCTGCTGTTCTCTGTCTCAAGGCATCCTTAATTGTTCTCTTTAGAGCCAGTACATTGTTCTTGTAAAGATCCTTTAGACCTTGCTGCTCCTTTTTCACAGTTTTTGTGAATTTTGTCATTGCATCCTTAGCCTTGGTAACTTCTGTTGAAACTGTTTGCAGTCCAGTTTCAACACCACTAATTCTGGCATCCAATGTTGGCAAAACCACTTCTTCTGAGCCAGTGAGCCTCATCTCCACAGAGGCTAGAGTTTTTCCTTGGCCATCAAGGGTGTCAACAGTTTCAGCATGTGCCTTCCCAACTTCCCTGACCAATGTGTCCAATTTCTCTGATTGCTCCTCAATAGAGGTTGCAATTTGTGTAGCAAGTTGCAATCCAGCTTCAGTGGCATCGGCTTGCTCAAAGTAGATTTTATTCAGAGTGGACACATTTGCTGAGATGGCTTCAAGATCAATATCAGCATCAACTGGGATATCTGTGAGGGAAGCATCTGCAAAAATTTGTTCTATAGTGACAGCAACTGAATCTGCAAAACTCAAAGTGTTAGTTAAATCACCCTCAACACCCTCTTTCTTTTCATCTCCCTTCAGGTCTGATACATCAGCACCTTCTCTCTCATTTTCAACTACATTCTTTTCTTCTTTTATTGATGATGGACTCACATTCACTGGAGAATCAGGCCTCCTTTCACCAAGGGATTCATCAAGTTTAGATTTGACTTGAAGAATAGCCTGACTCTCATATTGGGCTGCACCCAATATTTCAACTTCATCTCCCTCTAATTGTGGTGCACTCATGCTACCAGTAATCACATACTCACCACCATCTCCCTCTGATTTTTCAATACTATCATCCTTTTCAACTCCTTCTTGACCTAATCCTGACACCTCCATATCCTCAACAGGATCCACAGAGGGCAGTTGTTGGGAGATCACAGTGCTTGGGCATCCCAAGTCCACTGAGTCATCCTGAATGACTAAAGGCTGGTCAATGTCCAATTGTCCTGACATTGATGAGGCTTTAGTCAAACCAGCTTCTCCTATGGAAGTCTCAACATTGTCAAGCTTTGCCTCAGGCTCAGAAGAACCATCCTTGGCCAATGCATCTTGGACTGAGTCACCACCCTTGGTCAACTCCTCTGATTGATCAGAGTCCTTAATTGAATGATAGGTCAAGTAATGTACCTGAGCAGATTTGAGGCCAGGAGGATTGGGATTGGTGTTGTCATCATCATCATCATTATCATCTGAAGTGATGTCAGGGTGTCTGATCCCCTTTGCTATTCTTTCTCTCTCAGCACACACTTTCTCAGATACAATTGTGCAGAACAAGGCTTCAGTAGTCAGTACACTTGTCATCTTTACATTTGCAAAATGTAGAAGCCTGTTCTCTTCCACCTGCCACCAGCTAGCACCTTTATCTTTGATAGCTTGAGCTATCTCCACAATGCTTCTATCTTTGATCTCCACAAGGGCTCTGAGATCATAGATTTTTTGCTGCAACCTTGGAAATTCCTTCAAACCAGGATAAAGCTCATCAACATTAGCCTTGGCAATCTGCCTCAGCATCCCTTCATAAGTGTACTCTTCTCCATCATCACCAGAAGAGTTGTCTTGAGACTCAGGGGGGTTGGATTGGGCTTCAGAAAGTTGAAGTTGTGATTCAGAAAGGTTGGGTTCAGGAAGGTTGGGCTGGGGTTCAGATGGGTTGGGTTCAGAAGAACTTAAGATAATTTGGGACTCAGGTGCTTTAGAGAGCATTGTTCCTGAGGAGGTTATTGGAATGGCTTGAATGGGTGGGAGAGTAAATTGATCACCTTCTTGAAGAGCAGTTTCAAGAAGTTTGGTATAGGATAGAAGTCTGGGGTCAAGGGGGGAGAATGGCCTATCGTCAATATCAGCTAGGTCAGCCAATACATCAATGCCTGTCCTGTCAGGAGCACCTTCAGGAGAATAGACCTTCTTGGCCACAATGGGGGCATCCTCAGGAGTCTTGCACTCCTCCTCTTCAGGCTGTTGCTCAGCATGTGATGGTGATATTCTTTGAGATTGAATATCAGGAGAGTTGGCTCCAGGGCTCTTAGACTTGGACCTTGACTTGGAGTTAGACCTACTGGCTTGTCTAATCTCCTTGAAGAATTCTTTCCTAAGTTTCTCCTCTTCCATCAGCTTCTGCTTCTCAGAAGTTTTGATTATCCTTCTCCTTCTTTCAGACCTTGTTGGCTTATCAAGGTCTCTATACTCAGTTACAGTTTCAGGCTGGAGAGGGACAACTTCCCTAATCTCTTCTCCCTCTTCAGGAGGATTGACTCCTTCTTCCTCAACTCTATCAATCTCCTCAGAAGTGGCACCTCCACTTCCAGACTGGCTTTCTGGTGAGGATTCATTGAGAATCTGCTTTATTTTCTTTATCTTTGGCTGAGATTTCTCTGTCTGAGCCTTCCTCTTCCTTGGAGAAGATCTAGCAACCTTTGCAACAGTGAGTGCTTGATTTGTTACTGCCCCTTGCTTCCTCCTTTTCTGTCTTAGAAGACAGCTTTCTGAACATGATTTTGAGGGCTGGGAATGGCTTTGGTTTGGGTTGCAGGTGGGTATAATGAGCAAATCTTTCCAAGAGCAAGCTTGCTCTTGTGCAGTATTGAAGTTTTCCATCCACCACAACCTTGTGGTGCTTCACCTTCTTGAATTTGTACTTTTCATTCATCATTTTTCCAAGAATGAAAGTCTTCCAATCAAATTTGACTCCTCTCTCAGCAGAGTCAATTACAGCAGCCATTACCCTTAGTTTTGGCAAGCTAATTTGCTCAACACTCCCAGAGTGACTTAGCACACTTTTTACCACAACATCAAATATGTGCTCATATAGTGGTTTCAAGGTTTTCTTGTTTTGGCCACCTACCAGCTTCTTAGGAACTTTCATCCATGGATTTGAAAATTCCTGCTCCTCTCCCTCTCTGTATAATTCTGGGTTCAGGCCTTCTGAGGGCAGCCCAAAGCTGGCATCAAGATCCTCAGAAGTGAAGATGATGGTGTGTTGACTTTCTTCATCTTCTTCAGCATAAGTCAACTTGGTGCACACATCACCTTTCTTGCCCTTCCATCTTAGATGGGTAAAGAACTCAGCCATGAATGGGTTGAGGCAAGAATCAGGCTTGGTGCCTAAGAATTTTTCGAGCCCTGCCTCCCTAAGCCATTGGAGGACTGGATGAATATCTATATTAGGGCTGTCGAAGGCTACCAACTTCTCAAACCATAGAGAATTGATGTTGCTTAGATAAGTAAAATCAATGTCCAGAGATGGATCATTGAAGTTTACTAACTCTTCTTTTTCAGTTTGGGAGCCATGGATAAATTTTTTAGTTTGGAGAATAGAGAAAATTGCAGGTTTTGAGAGTTTTTTCAAAAGGCTTAAGGGTTAGAAATTTTTGTGCGTAGGAAATGAGGGCAAAAACCGAAGGTTTTTATATGCAGGGTCTTTGTTAACCGTTGGACAAAAGGAATTGAGGTTGGACAAATCATAAAACCAAATGGATAAAGTGGGGTTGTGGGTTGTGAAACGGTTAGATGAAGGTTTAAGGTTAATCATTGGCTTTGATGATGGCACAGTAATTAATGCAATCTTAAAAGAGATTTTTGCATTAAATGCTGATTTGCCATTTTGGGGGCAAAACCTTAATATCACACGTCATCCTAAAATGGCCTACTCTTAGCCCAAGAATTCTTTTAAATGTCCAATCAATCCTAAAAATAGCACTCATCACCCTATTACCTTGGACAATCATCCTGAGATGTGTTTTGACTACTATTTTGGTAAAAAATGCTGACCAATATTCCTGAGTGGGTCCCAATTATGCTGACTGGGTCCCACAAGGTCAATCACCCTGATCAACCTTGCTGAAGGTGATATGGACAACTCTACTGAGTTTTTCTTAAAGCCAAAACTCTTCAGTGAGGTTGGTCAACTTTGCTGAAGTTCATCTTTATGAACTTCCCCCTTCATTTGAGCATCCTTCTTCATTTCTCCACCTTGCCTAGATCAAGTAAGCCCAATTCAGCTGAGAGTTCCAAGAACCTTGCTTCAGCTAAGGGCTTTGTCAAAATATCAGCCTTTTGCTTATCAGTGTGAATTTTGACAAGCTTGATATCTTTCTTCTCCACATGATCCCTAATGAAATGATGCTTGATATCAACATGTTTGCATCTGGTGTGGAGCACTGTATTCTGTGAAATAGCAATTGCACTATTGTTATCACAGAATATGGGAACTTCATTTGTGATGACTTTGTAATCTCTGAGTTGCTGTCTGAGCCAAAGTATCTGTGCACAGTAACTCCCAGCTGCTACATATTCTGCTTTAGTTGTTGATGTGGCAACTGTATTCTGCTTCTTTGAGAACCATGAGATCAGCTTGCTGCCCAAGAATTGACATGTACCAGAGGTGGATTTTCTGTCAATTCTACATCCTCCATAATCTGCATCTGAATATCCCGTGAGCTCAATGTTATCATCTGCTGGATACCATAGCCCAAGATTCTCAGTTCCCTTGAGATATCTTAGAATCCTCTTGGCAGCTTCAACATGACTCTTCTTTGGATTTGCTTGAAATCTGGCACATACTCCAACTGCAAATGTGATGTCAGGCCTGCTTGCAGTGAGATAGAGTAGAGATCCAATGATGCCTCTGTATTCAGTGGAGTTGGTAGATGCTCCACTTTCATCAGGATCCATCTTCCAGTTAGTATTCATAGGAATTCTAACAGGTTTGCTTGAAGCACATCCAAATTTTTTGATCATGTCCCTTGTATACTTGGCCTGATTGATGAATATTCCATTCTTTGATTGAGAGACTTGAAGTCCTAGAAATAAATTCATAAATCCCATCATGGACATCTCAAATTTGCTCTGCATCAGTTTGGAGAATTTCTCACATGGCTTCTTATTTGGAGATCTAAATATAATGTCATCCACATAGATTTGGACTAACAAAATATCATCTCCTTCACAGATTCTGAACAAGGTTCTGTCAATAGTGCCTTTGACAAAACCATGATCTAGGAGGAACTGTGATAAGGTGTCATACCAAGCTCTTGGAGCTTGCTTTAAGCCATAGAGGACTTTCTTCAATCTGTACACCTTATCTCCTTCTTCAAAGCCTGGGGGATGTTCAACATATACTTCTTCTTTCAGTACCCCATTGAGAAATGCACTTTTCACATCCAGTTGATATACTTTGAACCTCATGTGAGCTGCATATGCTAAGAAGAGTGTGATTGCCTCAAGTCTGGCCATTGGTGTAAATTTTTCATCATAATCAATCCCTTCAGATTGAAAGTATCCTTTGGCCACCAGTCTTGCTTTGTTTCTCACAATGATGTCATTTTCATTCTTCTTATTTTTGAATACACATTTGGTTCCAATGACATCTTGATGAGTCGGCCTTTCCACCAGTTCCCATACTTCATTCCTGGTAAACTGGTTCAGCTCTTCTTGCATGGAAATAATCCAGTTGGTGTCTTGAAATGCGTCCTCAATGTTCTTTGGTTCCTGTTCTGAAAGAAAACAACAAAACAACGCACTTTCTCCATGAAATCTTCTAGTTTTGATCCCATCACTTGGATTACCAAGTATCAGGCTAGTTGGGTGGTCATGCAGCCAAGTCCTTCTAGACCTGATCCCTTCAGAAGGATTGTCCTCTTCTGAGGTTAGATCACTTGATTCATTAAATTCAGGAAAGTTTATTGAAGGATCAAGTTCAGGATCATATTCAGGGGTATTGTCCTCATTGTCAGACAAGTTGTCATTTTCATTGGTTCCCCCTTGAATATTGGATCCATTTACTACCTCAGCATTGCCTGCTTCTTCATTGGTAGTTGTTACCTGATTTTGAACTGGGATGGAGCCAGTCAGTTCAATTTCTCCTTCGGGTTGGTTGTCCTCTGTTTGATTGCCATCAGGTAGGTTGTCCAGTTTCTGATTTTCATGGAGTTTAGGTTGGGCAACATCTACAAACACTGTTTCCTTGCTTTGAAGCCTTAATCTGGTTGTCCTTTGTGTTATCTCATCAATATTCAGGTTTCTATCCCTAAACTCATTAATAGATTCATCAAACACAACATGAGGTGTTTCTTCCACAACAAGGGTTTTACAATTGTAGACTCTATAAGCTTTGCTGATTTGTGAATATCCAACAAATATTCCTTCATCAGCTTTGCTGTCAAAAGCTTTCAATTGCTCTTTCCCATTATTGTGAATGAAACACTTGCAACCAAATATATGAAAATAGGCAACAGTGGGCAATCTACCTTTCCATATTTCATATGGAGTTTTACCTTGTCCTTTAGTGATTAAGGACCTGTTTTGAGTGTGGCATGCAGTGTTGATGGCTTCAGCCCAAAACCTTTTAGGCAGCTTGGTTTCAGCAATTAGTGTTCTTGCTGCTTCTTTCAAGGTTCTGTTCCTTCTTTCTGCAACACCATTTTGTTGAGGTGTTCTTGCTGCTGAAGTCTCATGTGTAATGCCATTCTTGCTGCAGTACTCATTGATGTATGAGTTTATGAATTCTGTGCCTTTGTCTGATCTGATCTTGACAATGCTTAGGCCCTTTTCATTGCTCAATCTCATCATCAATTCAGGTAGCTTGACTTGGGTTTTCTTTTTGTTCAGGAGAAATACCACCCAAGTGTACCTGGAAAAATCATCAACAACAACTAGAGCATATTTTCTTCCATTAATACTTACTGGGATAATTGGACCAAATAAATCCATATGCAATAGTTGAAGGACTCTCTCAGTTGAAATGACATGTTTTCCTTTGAATGAAGCTTTGATCTGTTTTCCTTCCTGACATGGCTGGCATACATGTTCCTTAGAGAATACTTGATTTGGCAGCCCTTTCAGTAGAGAGTTCCTTGCCAGTTTGTTGATGGTTTTGAAGTTCAGGTGATTCAGTCTTTTGTGCCACAGCCAGCTCTGCTCATTTGTGCTTTTGGCAACAAGACAAACTACTTCAGGGGTTTTGCTCCAATCTGCAAAATAGATATTTCCCTTTCTCACCCTTGTTAGTAGCACCTGTTGTGTTGATTTGTTTTTGATAATACATTCATTTGGTACAAATTCAACACTATATCCTTTATCACAAATCTGACTTATAGATAGCAAGTTATATTTTAGGCCTAGAACAAATGAAACATCAGTAATTCTTACACTACCAATATTTAATGTACCATAACCTCTTGTGATTCCTTGAGAGCTATCTCCAAAGGTTACTGAAGGGCCATCTTTTTCAATGAACTCTGAGAGAAGCTCCTTGTTTCCAGTCATGTGTCTTGAACATCCACTGTCCAATTACCATGCTGTTTTCTTGTTGATGCTTCTCCTCTTCTTGTGGTCCTTGCAGTACTGCAAAGTCTGACTTTAGGTACCCTTTGAATGTTGGGTCCTAGGGGGTTAGATGTACCTTTTGGAACCCAAATCTGCCTAATCACTCTGATTGATTCAAAGTGACTGACTTGGTTCCCATTTACATCTACATACACAGTCCTACCCCGAAATGCCTTAGGTGGTTTCTGTGCATGGGTGTTAGCCTTGTAAGGTTCAGGAGTGTTGGTGAGTTTCTTTGGGGCATGTCTCCTGAAGTTACTAGACAGGTGCAGCTTGGTAAGATCTTTGTGGGTAGGAGCTTGGATGGCCTTTTCCCTTTGGCATGAAAGGTCCAGGCTTCCTGAAGCTGTTATACCTGTCAGTGGGGTTGGGCCTTAATCTGCCCAGTTGAGGTTGCCTCATTTGAGTTGGCCTCTTCTGAACAGTTTTTGGACAACTCCACTGATGAGTGTTCAGTTGGGTTGGCCTTCCATTGGTTCTCCCCTTCTGAACCTCATTCCTCTTGTATACAATGTTCTTAACCTTTTCCTTAGGTTTGGGTCTAGAAGCATTGTTTACTTGAGTAGGTATAAGAGTTTCTTTACCCTTACCCTTGATCAGTGGCTGATTTACTTTCATTTTCTTTTTGCTGAGCCACTGACCTTACAAAGATCATCTTAGAATTGCTTGTTGAAGCAATGATAAGACCAGGTGAGGGTTCAAATGGATTATAGCCTAATCCACTTCTTTGAGCCATTGGTCTTTGAAACCCTTGAATTTCCTCTATTGCCTTAGTAGATTTGTTCAAGGCAGACATTTTCAGTTTCAGGCTCCCCTCACTTAATTTAAGAGTATCAAATTCATTAGAGAGATTTTCAAATTTAGCCTGAAGAGTCCTAATGTCAAAGTCCTTTTTCTTCAGAACCAGATTTTTTTCACCAATCAACTTTTGTTGTTCAGAGACTTTGAGAGACAATTCACTGTGTTCTCTCACAATCTGTTGATACAACTCAGTTGATCTGATGTCAACCTCTGATTCAGGAAGGTTGGTGATTTTGACTTTAGATCTCAACTGTTCATTTTCTCTCAATGCCATATTGCATACTTCTTGCATTCTGGTGAAATCTTCCAATAACTTTCCAAAATTAAAGTGGATTTCACTAGATTCATGTCTGTCATTAGAAGAGTTGGAGGATGAACATACCTCTTCATTTTCAAAGGCCATTTGACAGTCTTCTTCACTGTCACTGTTGGAGAACAACCCATCATCAGATGAGTACCAACTTTCTTCACTTGCTGATTCTCCTGCTATCATAGCCTTTCTGTTGTTCAGCCTTTTGTCTCTTTTGTTATGCCTTTCTTTCCTTTCCTTTGAACTGAGGTCAGGACAATCATACTGAAAGAGACCCTTTTTCTGACAGTTGTAACACACATCTTCATCATCATTTTTCTTGCTTGAGGACTCCTTCCTCCTGGATGATGATGGTTCACCTTTGTTGTACTTCTTTTTGTCAGCATACTTGTCAGCCTTCTTTTCATCAGAGAGTTTGTCCTCTGATTTGTTGTCAGGAGAACTGTATCTTCTTCTGGTCCTGTTGTCTTGGTAGAACTTTTTGTATCTACCAAATCTGGAGTTGAGCTTTTCAAATCTCCTTGCCATGAGTGCCAACTCCTCTTTCATCTCAGTCTTGGAGACAGTTTGAGATGTTTTCTGTGCATTCTTCTTTTCTGACTCAGCAGCCTTTAATGCAACACCTTTGCTTGAGGAGGATGGCTCTTCATGTACTTTCTTCCTGTTTAGATCAAACTCATATGCTTTGAGTTCAGAGAACACCTGCTGCATAGGCATGTTGTCAAGATTGCTGGTGTTCTGCATCATGACTGAATATATGTCCCATTTGGATGTGAGACTTCTTAGAATTTTCAGTGCAACTTCTCTTTTGGCATAGAACTTGCCCAGAGAATTCATCTCATTCATGATGTCAGTGAATCTACCATCAAGATGATCAATGGTTTCATTGGGCTCCATAGTGAATTGCTCATACTTTTGGATGGCCATTTGAAGTTTGTTTTCTTTGATCTTTTGGGTACCTTCACACATAAGTGCTAGGGTATCCCAGATCTCTTTGGCTGTGGTGCAGTGATACACTCTTCCCACCACTGCATCTGGAATAGTCTGGTACAAGGTGTTCATGGCAATGTAGTTCAGGTTGTGCCTTTTTCTCTCTTCTGTTGTCAGTTCATCCTCATCTTTTGGCAATAGCTCCCTTGGGTCTGCTTTCTAAGCATCAGTGACCTTGGGATTTAGCTTGGTGAAGGTGAATGGTCCTCTGGTGATGACTTTTTTGCATTTCATCATGCTGGCAGGCAAGATGTGCTCTCATTCTGATCTTCCAGAAATCATAGTTCTCAATTGAGAACATTGGCAGTTTATGATGTGAAATATGGTTCACTTGATTTGGACCCATGTTGTTGATGGTATTGACAGCATCTCCTGGAACTACATTGTTAGCCATTTCTATAGAAATAGGTTAGATAACACAAATAGGTTTTTCAGAAATTTGGATCAATTCAGTGACCACAGAAATGATGTGATTTTAAAATCAGTTGGATTTTTCAGAGGCAGTGGTCTTAGAACCCCTGCTCTGATACCACTTGTTGGTCCTTGATGGAGTATTACACAAGTGTATGGGGGGGGGAATGCACTTGTGTATGCAAATTCTTCTTTTTCTTTTTGAAAAACAGTATATGGTATGATCAGGAAGGTTGTCTTGACAACTTTCCTGAGAGATCTTCCAAAGATAACTGTCCTACTGAAAACTAGACAGTGATCAGTTGAATAAATATCTAAGAGATTTTCTAAGTGCGGAATGTGGTTGGCATTTTCTTTGAAGAAATACTCCAAGTTAATTTCTGAAAGCTAACAGTGAATCAGGGACTTTGTCCAAAACAGTTTTTCTTATCTTACTAAATTGTCTCCTTTGAAAATGAATGATTGAGATAAAAGCAATGCAAACAATAGAATGAAAGCAGTAAGTAAATGGCACAGTAGTTTATAGTGGTTCAGAGTCTCAATACTCCTACATCCACTTTCCCTGATTGAACAGGATAATTCCTTAACAATGGAATTAGCTTGTTTTATAGTGCCAAGGTGCACTGATCAACAACACTCTCTTAGTGCTTTGATCCCTAGGATAATCTGAGTCCTAGTGCTCAATCTCTCTGAGTTAAGACTGTGTTTCTCAATAACAGTCCTTAACTCCTCACTTCTACAACAAACACTCCTTCACTAAATGAGGTAAGGGTTTGAGGTTTGGTTCCAACTAGTAGAGATATCCTTTACAACAAGAACAGTGAAAAGGATTAGGATATCTCAATGCTAAGCTTGGGATAAGAATTGGCTTAGCTATTTGAAGTGATTAGGAAACTTGGGATTCTTAAGAACAGCTTTGGTTTCCTTTGAATGCTTGATGATAGTTTGATAGCAAGTAGTTGGATACTTGAATCCTTTGATCACTTCTGAATTTATAGGCAAATTTGATCAACTATCCGTTGGAGAGATAGCATTTCAAACTTGTCTATTTGCAGCACCATTGAAACGGTTATGAAGCTTGACATCCTATTATCCACTGTGTAAAGGCTTCTTCAATGGTTGCTTGAATGAATGTGTTGACTTCTGAAAAATGCGGCTGAGATGACTTGTGTTAGTTTCTAAATATGCACATTTCCCAAGGTTGATTTTTGGCAGACTCTACACTCAACCAACGGTCAGATGGGACAACTCCCCTGAACATTCCTGCTGCAAACTAGAATGTTCCAACATTAATTCAATGCTTTAGTCTTTAATGCTTCTAAGACTTCAATGCTTAGTTCAGGCTTGATGGCAATAAATGCTTCATTAAATATGTCTTCTGTGATCATAGCATTCAATGCTCCTGATCATTGGCACTTCAATTGATCTGAAACAGTTCTTATAGTGCATGAAGCTTTGCCTTATCACTCCTTGATCTTTCAGCCATGTTGTCCACTTCAGTCAGCTTGTCTTGTTTACTCATCAAACTTGTCCTGTCAACTAAAACTTAACAAGCTGCCTAACATTTCAGCTTTGGACAACTACCCTAAACTATAAATCTCACAACATATCTGAGATTTAGACTTAGGCATTTTTACTGTCTCAACTATCCTGAGACAACTAGACTGATACTTTTCAAGACTGTATCTCAACTAATCTGATTATCATCAATCAAGGGTTTTGGTATCTTAATCAAAATAATTTTATTTCCCAACACATCACCTTTACAATATCTAATTTGTCCCCTACCTAAAAGGTCACTTTCGAAGCATTTAAGGCAAAGATTTAATTTTTGTTTGCATTAAACATTTTGGCCCACAATCTACCTTGATAACTCCCACAACCATAAAAAGTCTTAACTTCTTATCCCACGTTTTTTATAAAATTGTTCCATTGCAGTTAATTTAAATCTGAGTCGTTGGATCATTTAATGGCCAACTCCCCTGAATCAATCCTGGCCATCCAATGTTAATTTCCTCATCTGCCAACCGTTGAATTGCCTTAAGACTCACCAACACAATGACATACATTCCTTTTGGAATATACACAAGTCTTAAGAAGCCCTAGTTTCACTTCATTTCTACGGCTTAAGCAATTCTCAAACCCTTACCAAAATTCTCTTAAACTTTCAAGCTTTTCTTATATCCTTCAATGGCACCCAAAATTAGACAAGATAAGCTTGTTAACTTCTCAGATGAGAAGTTAGACATTGATTTCTCATACCTCAGTCACAAAAAAAACCTAACCTTTGAGCCAATAATTTCCTTTGAGAGTGAACTTACTGAAGTTACTCCCACCCTAAGATGGCTGAGAAGGGCTGAACTGCAAAACTTCATGGAGACCAAGCCAAGCTCATGTCTTGAGCAGTACATGGCTGAGTTCTTTACCTTTCTGAAATGGAAAGGTAAGGATACTGGAGGAGCAGTGCAAACAAGGTTGACCTATGTTGATGAAGGTCAACAAGAGGAGCGCTCACACTCTGTCAAATTCTCAGAAGAGGATTTAGAAGATGCCTTTGGATTGCCTTCAGAAGGAAGGAATCCATAAACTTATGGTGTTGGGCAAGAACAAGAAATTGCTCAAGAATGGCTTAACACCCCAGGCCCAATCTCCTCCACACAGCACAAGAACACCTTGAAACCTGAGTTTCAGATACTTTTTGAGGTTGTGACCAAGAGTATTCTCAGCAATGCTTGTAGTCTAGAGCAAGTGAGCCAACCAAGGATTAGGATTATGGCTGCAGTGATTGATGCTAGTGATAAGGGCATTAGATTCAACTAGAGAGATTTCATCATGGGAGAAATGATGAAATAAAAGGTAAAATTCAAAGTGAAGGCTCACATGAAGGTGGTAATGGAAGGAAAGCTCAGATATTGCACAAGGGTAAGTCTCCTGATAGAAAGGTTTTCCTATTATTCACAGATGCAGATATTTGCCAAGCCCCTTCCAACTCAAAAGATCATGTTTAGAAAGTTATCCAAGAAGACTGAGAAGAGAAAAATGCAAGTGGCCAAACCTGCTGAAGAGGTAGAACAGAAGCCCAAATTGAAGCCTAGGAGAAAGGCTAGAGTGGTGAAAACAAGGAGAATGGCACAAATCATCTCAGAAGATGATACACACTTCAGTAGAGTTAGCATCTGATTCTGGGGAACTAAGGGAAAAGTTCCTAATGGTAGTGAAAAAGAGCAAGAAGCAATCTGCTTCTAAGAAAAGGGCCAGGGATGTTGTTCCAGTGGAGGAAGAGAGTGACAGCTCTAGGCCAAATAAGAGAAGGGTCAAGCCTTCTGAAAAGATGTTGAATTTGTAGGAGGAGGAGACCTTGAGAAAGGCACTCAAGGAAAGTAGAGCTGAGAGCAGATCAGGGTCAAAATCGAAGTCTAAGACCGACTCCCCTGATGCTGGAACTCCTGAATCCAAACTCCCTAAAACTCAACATTCAGAGCCCAACTTTCCTGATACCCACAAAACCCCTGAAAACCAACCAATCACCCCCTTAGAACTTACAAAGAGATATTCTCTAGAGGGAATAACTCAAAGAGGTCCTATTGACATCTTAGCTGATATTGTAGTTGATGAATCAAGGTTGCAATCACCCTTTGATACTGATTTGCTCACATACTCAAGATTTCTTGAGGCTGCAATGTTAGAACCCACACCCTTAAGCAAACTCCCTTCAGGAACATTGCTCTCAAAAGCACCTGAATCAACCCTTGCTGAGCCTAATGTCCCTGAACCTAACCAAGAAGCCAACTATCCTGAACAGATTGACAACTCTCCTATAACCCAAAGTCCCAGTCTGATGGAGATGAGGAGGAGTATACCTTTGAAGGTACGCTCAGAGGAGTAGCCAAAGCAACTGTGGACAACTTGTATCCTAACCTTGCTGGTTTCCCAAGGCTGTAGAGGACTTTCCGTGATTTGAGAGCTTTAGTAGAGGTCAAAGATAAGACTATCATGGAAATTGCACAAATAATCCAAGATAAGGGTGCAAGTTGGTGTCAAATTGAAGAAAGTAGACTTCTACACTTTGCTGGTGTACAAAAGACAAGACTCTTGACAAATGAAGCTGTCTTTGCCAAGTTGGTGGAGGACAAGATTGCTGAAGAAAAGGATAAAATTGCCAAGGGCATCAAGCACCCTAATAGCAATTCTAATGATGATGATGATGATCCCACAAACCCCAACCCTCCTGGTCCTCAGAGAAGTCAGGTACATTACTTGACTTATGGTAATGCAAAGGACTTTGAAATTTTAGAGGTGTTGACCATTGATGGTAACACAGTCAAAGATGCATCAGCCCATGATGGTTCAATTGAGCTTGAGGCACAGCTGAATGATGTTGAGACTTCCAAAGAAGAAGCTAGTTTGGTTAAAACCTCATCAGTGTCAGCAGAGTTGGACACTGACCAGCTTTTAACCATTCAGGATGACACTGTGGCCTTGGTATGCCCAAGCACTGTGATCTCCCAACAACTGCTCTCTATGGATCCTGTTGAGGATGTAGAGAAGTCAGATTTAGGATCTGATGGAGTTGAAAAGGAGAATAGTCCTGAAAAACTAGAGGGAGAAGAGGAGGATAGTGAGATAGAAATCACTAGGGTTGTGAGTGCACCAACCAAAGAGGGTGAGGAAGGAATTAGTGAGGAGGGACAGGTTATTCTTGAAGTCAAATTTGAACTTCAAGAATCCCTTGATGCGAGGAGGCTTGTTCTTCATGAATGTGAGATTACCTATGCTGAAGGAGAAAAGAATTTAGTTGAAAATGAGAAGAAAGTTGCTGATGAGTCAGAGTTTTATGAAAAAGAATTTGAGGGTGTAGAGGGTGATTTAGCTAACAAGTTTTTCTTTGCAGACACTGTAGGTATTACTCTTGACCAAATATTTGCTGCAGATGAATTCACTGATGCTCTAGTCCAAGTTGATGCAAGTCTATCACACTTAAATCTTGCAAATGTAGCACTTGAGGTGCATTCAGCAAAGTTGGACACTTTGGCCCAACAAGTGGGAGAAGCTCATGCACACACCTCTGAAGTTTTATATGAGCAAGGAAGAACACTTGCCTCAGTAGAGATGAGATTAACATGATCATAGGATGTGGTGTTGCCCACTATTGAAGCTAGGATCAGTGGAGTTGAGTCTGGGTTGCAAACCATCTCTACTGAAGTTCAGAAGGCCAAGGAGAACATGGAGAAATTCACCAAGTCTGTTAAGAAGGATCAGAAGCTGCTTCTTGACAACCACAACAAGAATGTCAAAGCTCTCAGATTGGTTGTGAAGCAAGCCATTGGAAAGAAATCAACTCTTTAGAAGAAAAGAAGCATCAACCAATTTCTCTGAAGAAGTTCTTGGCAAGATCTCTGAAACTGCAGTGGCCAACCTCACTGAACTTCTCAAGGCCAACTTGGATGCATCACTTAAGGCCACAATGGAGGAGGTTGTTGAGCAGAAGATGAAGCATGTACTTGCGTTTCTGAGCATGAGTAGTGACAGGATGCAAAACATTCATGATGAGAATGTTTACCTTCTTGAAGAGATCAAGTCCCTAAATCAGGCCCAATCACTATTGGCTACTACTATGAGTGACCTTAAGCCCCAATGCTTTGATGTTGATAAAAAGGGGGAAAGGGAAAGAGCTAGAGGCAAAGGTTCCTTGAAGATTGGTGAAGGAAGCAAAGGAAAAGAGCAAGTGCCTGAAACAGAAGGGAAAGGAAAGAAAGTGATGAACATAGAGGATCTTGATGAAGAATAGCAGCTAGCAATAACATTGAAGAACTATATGGCCTCTGTCCAAGAAGAAAGTGCTAGATGGCAGCAAAGGCTAGGTGGAGAATCAGCAGGCTTGGACAAGCAAACTGAAGATGATGTCCAAATCAGGGGGAAGGTGAAGAAAGCAAAGAAGAGCAAGAGAAGAGAAGAGACCTTCACTAATTTTCCTAACTGCCTAGACTTACCTGCTGAGTTCAGAATTGATGAGGAACCTATACCAAATAAGAGCAATACTGCTAAAGAAGAAGTGGCCAAGAGCCCTGAAAAGAAGAAGACCCCGGTCTTAGTTGATGATCCTTCAAAATTGTTTGAAGAAGGCTTCGGAAAGGATCTTGAGACTCAGCACAAACTGTCAATGATGAGAGCACAAGAGAAGATGGAAGCTCTCATGGAAGCAAACAGAGCTAGAGACTTAAGAAGAGAGAACTTCCAGAAGCCAAGAAGAAAGGGGGTTTCTTACACTAAGCTCAAGCCACAGCTGCTGATCAAGATGGACACTAAGTATCCCCATCTTGACAAATGGGTCCCAATCCAACAGAATGATGAATGGGAGGAAGCTAAAAGAGAATTTGTTCATGACTTCTATGTCATAGGCAGATGGATGGATGAAGATATTGAGTGCATTTTCACTCAATTTATGTATGACAATCATAGGGAGCTTTACCAGAAACTATTTGTTACTGCAGATATAGCAAGAGTGGAATTCAAAGCCCCTGGTCCCATCGTCAACATGCCTCCAAAGTTTGGACAAGAAGGCTACATTGATCAGCATAAGATTCTCCAAGAATTCATTGACATTCTTAAGATGGAGAAATTGAAAGTTGGACCCAAGGGAACAAACAAGGAGATCATGGATCTTAAGAGAAGAGTTTGGGCACATTATGGGATAGTGCCACCTCCTGAAGATGATCTCTGAAACTGCTAAGTTTCCTTGTCCCCTTTACTCATGGCTGCTGACATTTATGTATTTATGTTTTATACTCTGATCATGCTCTGATTGGTTAATTGACTATCAACATGCCTTGTAATGATCACATGCTTTATCAATGAAATTAACCATTTTGCTTCAAAAGATAATATCTCATTGTCTCAGCTTTCCTGACTTATCATATATGCACTTAAACTGTGATTGTACTAACATTTTCTTTCAGGAAATTTGACTTAGTCATCTCTACTGAAGATACATGTAATAGTATAGTCAAGTCACCTTTGTATAGGTTTTGGCATCATCAAAAATGGGGAAATTGTTGGGAATAAAATGTGATTTTGATTAAGATACCAAAACCCCTTAAGACATGCCAAATAGATAAGTCAAAGTTGAATGGATATATTTCAGGAATGTTGGAACATATATATCAGGCTAGTTGAGAAGCTGACATGTTTGGCAGCTTATAAATGCTTTAGATGCATAAGTTGAGGGGGAACACAAGCTTAGAAGATTACAAGAATCAAGTTCTCTCAAGGCTTAGAATCAAGTTCATCCCAACACTGTTGATGATCTAAATGCTCAATTGTGTTGATAGTCAGATCAACTCAGTAAAGAGACAACCTCCCTGATGAGTTATTCAGAAGAATACATGAGTTACACCAAGTCTGCTGACATGTATGCAATCAAGATCAGAGGAGATGTCCATTAGAGTTGACCAAGCACACTAAACCTGAAGTGATCTAAATCCAGTCTAAGGCAAGAGAAAACTGTGCTGATGGGGTCAAGTCCACTGATATGGAAGAATGCATACTTAGAAGCTATCAATAATGATCAGTGAAGACATAGAGCCAACTCAACTAAAGAAAGCTAGCCATCATTGCTGAAAGGTGAAGTCAACTAAAAGTGATAAGCAGATCAGTCCTGATGATAAGGAAAGTTGTCCATTATCAAGGAATCAATGATCAGAAGGAATGTCCATGGTTTAACTACTGAATCTTCAAGTCAAACATTGGGAAGAATGCATCAAAGTCAAGACAAAGAGCTTCAAGCCGTTTACTTCCCAAATCAAGGACATGTCACTTTCAAGAATCTGTCTTCAAGTTGCTAAGTTCAAGGAAGACAAATATAGACATTTTGAGGCTGTCTCTCCAACGGACATAACCTCATCTTGCTCTATAAATACTGGAGTGTGGAAACCATTTGAAGAAAAAAAACCATCAAAGGAAACTACAAGCATACAAGCCTTCTAGCTTACAAAAGAAACTTAGTTTCCATACACTTCATCTAAGCTGAACCAATTGTTTATCATTCGAGCTTAGAGAGATATCCTACCCTTACACAGAGCTTAATTGTAAAGAATATATCACCTTAGTTGGAACCAACATCAACCCTTTAACCTTTCTAGGAAAGTGAGGAAGAGTTGTTGTAGAAGTGTAAGAACTAGAACTGTCAAGAGAAGAACAGTTTAGTTCAAGAGTTGAGAGTGAGTACTAGGACTCATAATTCCTAGGGATCAAGGCACTAACGAGTAGTGTGGTTAATCAGTGTACCTTAGCACTATAAAACAAGTTAATTCCAAGTGAAGGAATTATCCTGTTAAATCAGGGAAAGTGAATGTAGGAGCTTGAGTCCCTGAACCGCTATAAACTCTTGTGTTATTTACTTTCAAGTTATTTCATTCAAGTAACACATTCATACACTGCACACAAACTGACCTTCAAAAGAAAACATTCACAAGTTGTGTAAAACAGTGTTTGGACAAGTTCCCTGAAAACCAGTCCATGTTTTAAGAAGATTTTCAGAATTAAAGGAGTTTAAATATAAAGGGTCAACCATAATTCCGCACATATAACTTAATTAGATAGCTATTCAACTAAGTACTTTATAGTACTTAGTGGTTTGATTATCTGAACAAAGTTATACATACTCAGAGAAGTTGTCCAGGACAACTCTAATGATAGCCTGATTTGTTCAAAATTGAAAAGATTTGCATACACAAGTGCATTCCCCCCCCCCCCCCATACACTTGTGTCATACTCCTTTCATGACCAACAAAACGTACAGTAGGAAAATACCTGAGAGAAGTTGTGAGCTGTGAATACCATTTTTTCTTCGGCGATTAATGTACTGAAGGCTTTGAGAGTAGGTACCGGGACATGACGCTCCACGAAGGTAGAGAATCGTTCGATGCTAAAGGCGTCTGTGTCCTCTAAGTCGATGGTCTCCGACGGAACAGTCGAGGATTTACCTTTAACTTTTTTCTTTTTTGAGGCCCCTGAATCGGGGAGTCCGGAGTTGAAGACCATCTTCCCTGTGGAGGATCTAGTCCTTTTAGCGACTGACCCGGGTGCGGCCTTCACAGGGGAAGGAGGGACTGGAGCCTTTGAAGAACTCTCACGAGCTGGAACGAGAGGTTTGTTAACCATGGCGAGAGGAGTGGCATCTCTGGAAATTTGGGATAACCAACTCATAGCTGCAAAAGAAAAGCAGAAATTAGATTCACTAAAGACGCAAATGGAAAAGGCAATAACAGGTAAGGAAGATGATATTACCATCATCCGGACCTAACGGGTAATCGGAGCGACCGAAACTAAAATGAGATAAAGTCGTAGGATTCTTACATATACCCATTATGTCAAAGAACCCGTGGATGTTTACGTGTTTATTAAGATTTTCCATTACGGCCAGGTTATGAGGAAAATAAGCTTTGAGTGAAGGATAAGGTACACCGGGATTTTCATAAATCCAATGCTCATGGGGGAAATCCCAAGAGGAAGGACTGGTGACGAAGAAATAGTAATCTCTCCATTCTTGAACCCCCTCATGGAGTTTCTCCATAAACTTACCGACCCTAGACCTACGACTGCTAATGTAGAAAAACCCATCGAAAAATTTACATGAGTAATGGGTTAAAAAGAGTTGGGCAGAAGGTTCCCCACCATTCCCTTTGACTAAAATATAGAACCATATCATAGCTCGGATAACATTCGAGGTGAATTGGTTTACAGGTACTCGAAGATAAGAGGCAATTTCAGAAAGATAAGGATTAATGGGGAAAGGGAGACCAGCCTTTAGTTGGGCTTCCCAGAATGCCAAACTCAGGGGCCAGCAAAATTAGGGCGTTCCTTTGGGTGAGCGACCCTAACTACATAGTCGGCTGGAAAAATTCCAGAATGAACGAAAGCAGCTACTCGTTCTTTCGAACGAGAAGAGGAGCTTGATACCCTGTTTTTAGAGGCAGGTGTCGTTATCGGGAATAGAGGGATCGAATTAGAAGAAGAGTCATCAAGAGGAGCCTCATTTGACGGATTGCAAGGAGAAATGGACGTGGAGATAGAAAATAAAAGAGAAGGGAAACGAAAAAGGATACCTGGAAACGAGGTAAAACACGACTGAGAGTGATTCACCGGCGAACGCGTTAGGGGAGAACTCGGTGGCAGGATGAAAAGATGAACACCAAGGAAGAAACCCTGGAAAAATTGAGAAAATCGGAAGGATGGAGTTTTATCGACGTGGGGAGTTTTTTTTTAATTTGGGGGAAGTTATGATTTGAATTGAGAACGGTGGGAGAAAACCGAGAAAAGGCGGAATCAAAATCCACTAAGAAAGCGCGTGACTAAGGAAGTGACTGTGGGTTGTCCCATCCGCTGCAGGCGCGTGAGATAGGTACAGTCGTAGAATTCGAGGCGACACAAGAAGAGAAATTGGAAAAATTTATTAACCGGAAGCATCCCATAAAAGTAAAACTTGCTTGGTTCCAAAACCAAAGGTCAAGAGGGATATAATTTCCCAGGGCGATATGGTATGCTCTCTGAAACTTGAACTTGGTTACACCCAAAAATGAGAAAGAGCAGTGGGAGAAAGATGATGAGTGATCTATATGAGGAGATGTTGAGGTTAACTCATCTTATTCCTTCATACTCTCATAAGTTTGAGGTACTTTACGAGAGTTGAGGGGAGTGGTTGATGCGACCAAAATATGTCGTCCCGTGAGATAACAACACGTGGATAGAAGATGAGTTATCCTCATTTTATATTCACGTCTATTTTACAAGAGGATTAATACACCCTTGATTGTAATGAAAGAAGTGAGCACAAGTCCAAGCATAACCCTCGGCCCACAGCTTTGGCCTCTCGGCCCATATCTTTGGCCGAAGAGCAAGATTACTTAGATTGAGTCTTGGTCAATGAGGCCTACGAAGATCGAGAGTAGTGGACACTGGAAGATGATAACTGACGCCTAAGATCTAGGAGAAGGAGGCAAAGTCTGAGACCGAGTCTAGGGGATATTGTTGAGAAATAAGGGGAAAAGACTACCTTTTCCCCCAATGTATATTCTGAGGTACATATTAAGTCTTTCAATATTAAATATATTATTGCGATCTAGAATATTACAGTCATATACATTCTTTTACAAAATAATACACGAAGCACCTTGAAATCACACGATTCTTGCGAGAACTCTCCCTCGATCCATAGGGAAGTTCCTCTTTGACTCTCCTGAGAACATATCTGACTTGAGCGTCGGAGATTCCACGCCGGAATTCTCTTTGGCGTGTTTTTGCAGGTTCTTTGGGAGCTTGGAAGAGGATTCCTCGTAAGAAATCTTGCTCAGAAGTGGCGATTCAAACTCGAAGAAGTCTCAATCTAAACCGGGAGATTCGGTATCATACCTCGTTACTTTTTGACTAAAGCTGAAGTATTTATTTAGAATTAACCCAAAAAATTATATTCATAAAAAATATACGGAGTACATAAATTTTATAATTGAAAAAGATCTCCTATAAATATGTTGTTCGATTTCAATTGTAATTATAAAATTCAATTTTCCTTAATTAGTGTTCATTATATAGATAAGGGTGATACTTGGGTACCCTCGCATGTATCGTACCCCCTAATTTTAATTTTAATTATTTATTTATATTTTATCGGCACCCCTTAATTTAATAAGTTCACCCTCAAATTATATTTTTTTACAGTTATCTGCACACACTCATTTTATGAGTTCACCCCCAAATCATTTCTTTTTTACAACAGCTATCTACACCCGCTAATTTTATGAGTTCACCCCCTAATTTTAATTTTAATTATTTATTTATATTTTATCTGCACCCCTTAATTTAATAAGTTCGCCCTCAAATTATATTTTTTTACAGTTATCTGCACACACTCATTTTATGAGTTCACCCCCAAATCATTTCTTTTTTACAACAGCTATCTACACCCGCTAATTTTACAGTCATATACATTCTTTTACAAAATAATACACGAAGCACCTTGAAATCACACGATTCTTGCGAGAACTCTCCCTCGATCCATAGGGAAGTTCCTCTTTGACTCTCCTGAGAACATATCTGACTTGAGCGTCGGAGATTCCACGCCGGAATTCTCTTTGGCGTGTTTTTGCAGGTTCTTTGGGAGCTTGGAAGAGGATTCCTCGTAAGAAATCTTGCTCAGAAGTGACGATTCAAACTCGAAGAAGTCTCAATCTGAACCGGGAGATTCGGTATCATACCTCGTTACTTTTTGACTAAAGCTGAAGTATTTATTTAGAATTAACCCAAAAAATTATATTCACAAAAAATATACGGAGTACATAAATTTTATAATTGAAAAAGATCTCATATAAATATGTTGTTCGATTTCAATTGTAATTATAAAATTCAATTTTCCTTAATTAGTGTTCATTATATAGATAAGGGTGATACTTGGGTACACTCGCATGTATCGTACCCCCTAATTTTAATTTTAATTATTTATTTATATTTTATCTGCACCCCTTAATTTAATAAGTTCACTCTCAAATTATATTTTTTTACAGTTATCTGCACACACTCATTTTATGAGTTTACCCCCAAATCATTTCTTTTTTACAACAACTATCTACACCCGCTAATTTTATGAGTTCACCCCCAAATTATTTTTTACCACAGTTATCTACACCCACTCGGTTTATGAGTTCACCCCCAAACCATTTCTTTTTTTTACAATGATTATCTACACCCGCTCATTTTATGAGTTCACCCCCAAATAATTTTTTTATCCCAGTTATCTGCACCGCTCATTTTATGAGTTCACCCCCAAATATTTTTTAAAAAATAATTACATTTAAAAGACTATATTATTTTTTTATTAATTTACACAAAATATAATAAAATCAACCCTAATTTATACATTTACAATCTACAATCGAGTCATTGCCGAATTACTGTCGATTCACCACCAAATCACCCATATTTTTAGAAAAAAATCTTAAAAACATAATTAAAAAAAACTATCGAAATTTGGCACAAATCCCGATTTTTTTTCTTTTTAATTTTTCTTCCCATTTTCAATTTTTATTCCAAACTTTTTTTTTTTTTCGGTTTCCTACTTTTTTTTTCTTTTTTTTTCATTAGTATTTTTTAAAATTTTAATACAAAATAATATTATATGTATGGTTTTTTTATAATCCCTCCGTCCCAGTGAAAGCTCTCTATGAGCTTCGGGCATG
This sequence comes from Galeopsis tetrahit, assembly GCA_963675135.1. Lineage (NCBI taxonomy): Eukaryota > Viridiplantae > Streptophyta > Magnoliopsida > Lamiales > Lamiaceae > Galeopsis > Galeopsis tetrahit. Next base: position 32,099,805 of record OY776127.1, read on the forward strand.
GAGGTTAAAAAATATGATATAATAAGTGGATGTATGAGAGGTGATGTGATTGAGAGAGAAAAGAATATAATGAAATGTGAGAGAGAATAATTTGTTAAAAAGGTAATGGGTAACTTTCATTGGGACAAACGAATAAGGAAAGTTGGGTAACTTTCACTAGCACGAAGGGAGTAGTCGATAATACAATAAGTAATAACCAATAATACCATAAACAGTAATCAATAATACCATTAACAATAATTAGTAATATCTTATACAATAACAAATAATTTCACACATTTAATTATATTCAGTAATTTTACATGCACGTTGTAAAAAAGAAATGATTTGGAGGTGAACTCATTAAATGAGCGGGTGCAGATAACTGTAGTAAAAATATGATTAAGGGGTGAATTCATTAAATGAGTGGGTGCATATAAATGTAGTAAAAATATGATTAGGGGGTGAATTCATTAAATTAACGGGTGCAGTTAACTGTAGTAAAAATATGATAAGGGGATGAACTCATTAAATTAGCGGGTGCAAGTAAAATATAAATAAAAAAATTAAAATTGAAACTAGGGGCACCGTGCACTAGGGGGTACGGGAGAATTTGGCTATAGATAAAGCATAATTAATCGTCGAAAAAATAATTTTAAATAAGAAAAATCGATTTTCCATATTTAAGTACACATATATTAGTGAATTGTATAGATAAAGTTGAATACCGGATATATGATTAGTAAATAATGTGAATTTTATTGACCATTTTCTAATATAAGTAGAAATTATATTTTAATTGTGAAATTGGACTTTCCTTAATTAGTAATATAACGTTATTTGCATATTATATGTTGTTGTTGTACTACCAGAATTTCCTTAATTAACGTTATAGCATACACGAAGATGAAATATAATTAAATACATATACAGTAAAACCTCTATAAATTAATACTTTATAAATTAATAACCTCTCTAAAATAATAAAAACTTTCGGTCTCAACTTAAACCTTTGTAAAAAATCATCAAATTCGATAAGATAAGAAGATAATAATTTTTCGAAAAATTCTTTTATAAATATTAGGTCCCATTAAAACACTAAATTAATAATTCATAAATATTACAATTATAAATATTATGGGTTACTTGATTTTTCTTAAAATTTAAATTTAATTGGATTTCATCCCTAACTTCTTAAAATATGGTCTCTCTTATACTCACATATTGCTTTACGCATTTGATCATTCATGGATGATTTTGCAATGTCTTTTAGATGAGAAGACATGGTTAAGTGTTATGAATTATTTTATTTCCATATTGAGATTTATATAGTATATGTTTCATTATCACGCATGAATATATTTAAGTGCAATAAATTAATGTAAACATGTATACAATAAAGTGATACTATACATGAATATATTTAATTAGTTACAAAGAATTGGTTGATGCATAAATATAATCAATGAAACATATATGAATTCATTTATTTTTAATACATATGTATTAAATTTGATGAATTTAAAAAGTCTCTCTTTTAATTAATAAATATTAATTTATCGATAATTTAATATCTCTTTAAATTAATAAAATTTCAGGTCCCAAAATTATTAATTTATAGAGTTTAACTGTATATTAGAATTTCCTTTATTTTCACATTGATTAACATTATTTGAATATCCTTAATTAAGTACATATTGCATTGGCATATCAGATTTTTAGAATTACGTTTTAATAAAATTTCCTTAAGTTTCATTTTTCTCTTTTATACTCGGTCTCTCTACATTTTTTTTTTATCTTTCTTTACATCAACAATCTACTATAAATGTAACACTTAGTGACGAACCTAGGTAGGGTCCAGGGGGACCAATGGACCTACACTGATTTATTATATATATATATATATATATATATATATATATATATTTATTCCGTCTCATAATTATTTGTACATTTTTTTATTTAAACATTTCAAGGTTTTTTGCACACTTATAATACGTAAATAATCTACAAAATTAATACTCTTACTACATTATTTTATTTTCAAAATTGTCACTCATTTTTTTGTCCACATTCTTCCTTACACCTTACTAAATTATCTTTTAAACCTCAATAAATCACCCAAAAATATACTCCACTACATTATTTTATTTTTAAAATTGTCACTCATTTTGGGTCCACATTCTTCCGTATACCTCACTAGATCACATTTAAACCGCACTAAATCAACCAAAATACTTCTCATTTATTTGACCTCACACCTCACTAAATTCCTTTACTAAATTTCTTTTAAATTTCACTAAATCACTCAAAATACTCCCCATTTATTTGACCTCACACATCACTAAAAATTCACATTTCTTAAAAAGTGGACTTGTTAAGGTATGCAAATGCAAGTCATCACAGAATACGGAGGTATATTTTATTTATACTAATGCAAATCGGGTCCCCCAATCCAAAATTTTTGGGCCCGTCACTGGTAATTAGACCTGTCAAAACTGGCTAACGGTGCGGGCCGGTCCAAAACCCACCTCAGCCCATCATTTTGTCGGCTTTGACGGGCCGGTCCACGGCGGGGACGGGTTGAAAAAGAGTCAACCCAACCCAACCAATGGCGGGTGGCGAGCTAGCCCACGGGCTTTTTCATTAATTTTTTTATATATATTATTATTATATTTTAAACACAATATAAACAATTAATAAAAATATAAAACAAAGTTTACATAAACTTAAAATTCAAGCAATAATGTACACAAAATAGTCTAAATAAATAAAACGTACATATAAAAGCTCATCAACATAAACATAAAATTCTGAAACAGCGTTCAAAGTTCATCAACTTAAAACATAAGATATTAAAATAGTCATTTAAGTTCAAATAGACAAACACTTTATAAATTAAAAATCATCTTCCATATCATTATCAAAGTCATCTTCATTTCCTTCTCGTTCATCCTCACAATTTTCAACAGCATTAGATAAAGATCCCTCATTCAACAAAGTTGTCTCAGTACGTGCACAATCCTCGTTTACATATAAAACATAATACTTAAATAGTTGAATATGAAAAATAAACACAAAATATGGCTTAAAATGTAAATAACTTACCAGTAGATGCAAAATCATACGATCAATTGCGAGTGCAAATCAAATATTGAAATTTCTCAAGAAGCATAGAACTTCTATACTTAGTGAGCACACAACCACCAATAGAGAAAGTCGATTATGAAGCAACGGTAGTAATTGGAATAGCCAAAACATCACATGCCATTGATGCAAGATCGGGAAGTCGATGTTTTTTATCCTTCCAATATGCCAACACATCCATATCTTTTAAATGTATGTGATCATACCTTGCCTCTTCCTTTCTTTTTATAAAAATTAAAATTAAAAAAGTCCACGGGCTAACCCGCCTCGTCCGTGGTCTAACTCGCTAAAACCCGCGACCCATACGATCTAGACCGTACGGGCCCGCTTCCAAACGAGTTTTTAAATACGCGGTCCAACTTACTATATTAATAAACGGGGGCGGGCCGGCCCAACGGTCCCAACCCATTTTGATAGCTCTACTGGTAATACTCCCTCCGTTCTATTATTATTGGAACATTTATAAAAAAAACGTATATTACGCACTAATTAAAGATTCTCTCTCCAATAAAAATTGTATTACTCATTATATTCCTCCTAAAAAGTCATTTTATCACATTTAATACCAATAAATAACTCTTATATTAAGTTCCATGCAAAAAGTAATTGTTCCATTAATAATGAAATAGAGAGAGTATTAATAATTGCTTTTCTTGAGCTTCAGATATGAAACCATCTTCTTTTAGTGATGAATAGCCATTGTGGAGTATTTAATGAATGTCATGGAACTCTTGAAAGTTGAATATAGATTCTATGGCAGCACAAAGAACGATTTTGGAGCAGCTTTAATTAATTAGGGGTAAAATTGTCAATAGAACATTTAATACTTGAGTAAAAAAGGAAATTGAGCTATAATTTGGGACATCCCAAAAAAGAATATAGAGCTATTTTTGTGGGACGGAGTGAGTATATTTTTTCTTAATTAATGTGAAAAAAAACAAATTTAAAAAAAATAGAAAAAGTATAGGCAAAAACTTATATGCAATATTGCATACATGCAATATTGACCAATTAAAGTAAATTAAGTCAAGATTCATGGGTCAACGCGGGTTAACCTTAATTAAAATATTTATTTTCGCTCTAAAATATTATTTTACTAGTAACCAAAACTATGTTATTATAAGACCTAAATTTTATCACTACAAGACCAAAAGTTTATTACTGCAAGTTCGAAAATATTCTGGACACTTATTCGACTACTACATGACTAAAACAATGTTAACACAAGACCAAAAATTTATCACTACAAGGTTAAAAGTGTCTTATTACTACATGTTCAAAAATATTCTAGACACTGTTGGTCCTTGATGGAGTATGACACAAGTGTATGGGGGGGGGGGGGAATGCACTTGTGTATGCAAATTCTTTTTTTTTTAAATAGTTTGATCTAATCAGGGAGGTTGTCTGACAACTAGCCTGAGTGAACTTCAATAGATACTTGGCCTACTGAAAACTTATAAAGTGTCCAGTTGGATAAATATCTAAAAGAGTTGTTAAGTGCGGAATGTGGTTGGCCTTTTCTTTGAAAGAATACTCCAAGTTAATTTCTGAAAAACAAACAGTTGATTAGGGACTTTGTCCAAAACAGTTTTACTTGGCTGAACTTACTTTTTAAAGAATGATCTTAATAAGTAATGTGAGTAAGAAACAAATGCAGTAAGTAAATGACACAGCAATTTATAGTGGTTCAGAGACTCAAGCTCCTACATCCACTTTCCCTGATTGAACAGGATAATTCCTTAACAATGAAATTAGCCTGTTTTATAGTGCCAAGGTGCACTGATCAACAACACTACCTTAGTGCTTTGATCCCTAGGATAATCTGAGTCCTAGTGCTCAATCTCTCTGAGTTATGACTGTGTTCTTCAATAACAATCCTTAACTCCTCACTTCTACAACAAGCACTACTTCACTCAATGAGGTAAGGGTTTGAGGTTTTGGTTCCAACTAATAGAGATATCATTTACAATAAGAATAGTGTAAAGGCTTAGGATATCTCAATGCTAAGCTTGGGATATTACAAGAAATGGTTTAGCTTTTGAAGTGATCAGGAAACTTGGGATTCTTAAGAACAACTTTGGTTTCCTTTGATTGCTAGATGATAGTTTGATAGCAGATAGTTGGATGCATGAATCCTTGGATCACTTCTGAATTTATAGATCAATTTGATCAACTATCCGTTGGAGAGATAGCATTTCAAATTGTCTATTTGCAGCTTCCTTGAAATGGCTATGGAGGGCAACCTTCTATTATCCAGTGAGTAAAAGGCTCTCCAATGGTTGCTTGAATGAATGTGTTGACTTCTGAAAAATGCGGCTGTAAAAACTTGTGTCAGTTTCCAAATTTGCACACTTCCCAAGGTTGATTGTGGCAGTCTTTGTACTCCACCAACGGTCAGATGGGACAAGTGCCCTGAACATTCCTGCTGCAGTTGGAATGTTCCAATATTCATTCAATTCTTCAGTTTTTAATGCTTCCAAGTCTTCAATGCTTTGTTCAGGCTTGTTGGCAATAAATGCTCCATTAAATTTGTCTTCTGAGTAATCATCATTCAATGCTCTTGATCTGATGTAACTCTTATCAGTACAATGTAGCTTGTCTTCTCATCTTTGATTACTCAGTCATGTTGCCTTTTCAGCAACCTTGTCTCTATGAAGTCAGCAAACTTGTCCTAACATACTAACACTTAACAAGCTGCCTAACATTCCAGCTTTGGACAACTATCCTGAACTATAAATCTCACAACATTTTTGAGATTTAGACTTAAGCAATTTTACTGTCTCAACTATCCTGAGATAATTAGACTGATGCATACTTAGATGTATCTCAACTAATCTGATCATCATCAATTAGGAGTTTTGGTATCTTAATCAAAATCAATTTATTTCCCAACAATTTCCACATTTTTTATGATGCCAAAACCTATTACAAAGGGAACTTGACTTATACTTAATTTTGTCTTCAGGATTGCTGATCTGATCATTTCTCCTGAAACAAACTGTTAGCACAATAATAAATCAAGTATATAGGTTATGTCAGTTTAGTTGAGATAATGAGTTGTTATCTCTGATGAAAATAGTGATCCTTTAATATATATCATGAGACATTACAGTGGTGGAAAATTAAAAGGACTCACTATGCTAGACAGACAGATAAAGATAACAACAGATTAAACACATAAATAGAAGGAAAAGGGGACTTATGCTTCAGAGTGAGCCATCATCTTGGGGAGCAATCCCATACTGAGCCCAGACTTTTTTTTTCAATTCTCAAATGTCCTGATTGGTTCCTTTTGGGCCAGGCTTCATCTTCTCCATCTTCATGATGGAGATAAACTCCTCCAACACCGTCCCTTCATCAATCATGTTCCCATTGAACTTGGGAGGTATGTACAAAATGGGACCAGGGGCTTTGAATTCTATCCTTGCCATGTCAGCTGCTGTAAACAGCTTCTGATACAAGTCCCTGTGATTTTCAAACATGAACTGGCCAAACACTTCTTCAACATCTTCACCTAGCCATTTGCCTATGACATAGAAGTCATAAACAAAACTCCTCTTGGCCTCCTCCCAAGCTTCATTCAAATGGATTGGCACCCATTTGTCATGGTGAGGATATTGAGTGTCCCATCTTTGAAGCATTTGAGGTTTCAACCTTGTGTAAGAAGAACTTCTTCTTCTTGGAGCTTTGAAATTAGCCCTTCTTTCATCTCTTGCTTTGTTGGCCTCAACCAACTGATTCATTCTTTCCTTAGCTCTCTGAAGAGCCAGCTTCTCTTGTGTTTCTGGATCTTTTCCAAAACCCTCCTCAAACAGCTTTGAGGGGTCATCAGCAAGCTTGGGCTTTCTCACTTCAGGCTCCTTGTCCTCTTCCATTTCTTTAGTTTCTTCTTCCAGAATCTCAGGCAACTTGGCTGCTTTCTTCAGCCTTTTTGACTTTCTCACTTGGGTTGCCTCTTCAGCTTGGAATTCAGATGGCAATGTCAGGCTGGTTGGAAAATCAGTGAATGCTTGCTCCTTTCTCTTCCTATCAGTGGCTTTGGCAACTTTCCCCCTTACTTCAATCACCTTATCCTTGGGGTCCAAGCCTGCAGATTCCCCTCCAGGCCTCTGTTGCCATCTAGCCCGATCTTCAACCACAGAAGCCATGAACTTCTTTACTGCAATCTGAATTTGCTCCTCTTCAGTAAGATCTTCAATATTCATAGGCCCTTTGCCTTTTCCAATGTCTTCCCCCTCTTCAATCTCAGGCTGCTTTTCCTTTCCCTTAAGTTCTCCAATCTTCAAGGTTCCATTTGCCCTTGCTCTCTCTCTTTCCACCTTTTTGGCATTATCAAAACATTGGGGCTTTAACTCACTCATTGTGACAGAGAGATAGGAGTGAGAATGAGTGAGGGACATCAGCTCTTGCAGCAGATAGACATTTCCATCATGGATGTTTTGCATCCTATCATCTGCCATACTGAGAAAGACATGGACTGGTTTCATCTTCTGGGAAACAATGTCATCTAGTGTGGCCTTGAGATATTGATCAAGCTTGGCCTGCAACTGGTCAGTGAGATTGGCCACAACTTGATCAGAAACCTTGGCCATAAGTTCTACAGTGAACTTTTCAGCAGCCTCCTTCACCATTGCAGCTTTAAGCTCTTCAGCTTTCTTTCTTTGAGCTGTTGTCCTTTGCCTCAAGGCATCTTTGATTGTTCTCTTCAGGGCTATAACATTGTGCTTGTAGCTTTCCCTTAGGCTTTTCTGCTCTTGCTTCACAGTCTTTGTAAATGTCGCCATTGCATCCTTAGCCTTTGTGACTTCAGTTGAAACTGTTTGCAGACCAGTCTCAACTCCACTGATTCTGGCATCCAAGGTGGGCAAGACCACTTTTTCAGAGCCTGTGAACCTCATCTCAACAGAGGCTAATGTCTTTCCTTGGCCATCAAGAGTGTCAGTAGTTTCTGCATGAGCATTCCCAACTTCTCTGACCAGGATATCCAATTTCTCTGACTGCTCCTCAATGGAAGTTGCAGTCTGTGTAGCAATTTGCAAACCGGCCTCTGTTACATTTGCTTGTTCAAAGTAGATCTTGTTCAATGTAGACACATTAGCTGAGATTGCTTCAAGGTCAACATCAGTGTCAACTGGAATGTTAGTAAGGGAGGCATCTGCAAAAATTTGTTCAATTGTGACAGCTACAGAATCTGCAAAACTCAAAGGGTTAAGTAAATCTCCCTCAACACCCTCTTTATTTTCATCTCCCATAAGGTCTGATACATCAGCACCTTTGCTCTCATTTTCAACTGTGTTCTTTTCTTTATTCACATTTGTTGGATTCACATACACTGGAGAATCAGGCCTCCTTTCACCAAGGGATTCTTCAAGTTCAGATTTGACTTGAAGAATAGCCTGACTCTCATGTTGAGCTGCACTCAACATTTCAATTTCATCACCCTCTTTTTGTGGTGCACTTATACTAGATACTATCTCACACTCACCACTTTCTCCCTCTATTTTTTCATGACTATAATCCTTTTTAACTTCTTCAGGTCCTAATCCTGACACCTCCATATCCTCAACAGGATGCATAGAGGGAAGTTGATGGGAGATCACAATGCTTGGGCTTCCCAAGTCCACTGAGTCATCCTGAATGACTAAAGGCTGGTCAATGTCCAACTTCTCTGACAGTGATGAGGCTTTAGTCAAACCAGCTTCTCCTATGGAAGTCTCAACATTGTCAAGCCTTGCCTCAGGCTCAGAAGAGCCATCCTTGGCCAATGTATCTTGGACTGAGTCACCACTCTTGGTCAACTCCTCTGATTTATCAGAGTCCTTAATTGAAGAGTAAGTCAAGTAATGTACCTGAGCAGAGTTTAGTCCAGGAGGGTTGGGGTTGATGGTGTCATCATCATCATCAGCATCATCTGAGGTGCTGTCAGGGTGTTTGATCCCCTTAGCTATCCTTTCTCTTTCAGCAAGCACCTTCTCAGAAACAATTGTGGAGAACAAGGCCTCAGTGGTCAACACACTGGATTTCTTAACATTGGCAAAGTGTAACAGCCTGTTCTCCTCCACCTGCCACCAGCTTGCACCTTTATCCTTGATAGCCTGAGCTATTTCCACCATTGTTCTATCTTTGATCTCAACAAGTGCTCTGAGATCATAAAACTGTTGTTGTAACCTTGGATATTCCTTTAATCTAGGATAAAGCTGATCAACATTATCCTTGGCAATCTGCCTTAGCATCCCTTCATATGTGTACTCCTCATCATCATTGTCATAAGAGGAGTTGGCTTGAGATTCAGGAAGGTTGGATTGGGCTTCAAGAAGGTTGGGCTGTGGTTCAGAAAGGTTGGGCTGGGGTTCAGATGGGTTGGATTCAGAAGGTTTGGGAATGATTTGGGTCTCAGGTGCTGTAGAGAGCAGTGTTCCTGAGGGGGTTATTGGAAGGTTCAAAGGAATGGTTTGAATGGGTGGTAAGGTAAGTTGATCACCTTCTTGAAGAGCAGTTTCAAGGAGTTTGGTGTAGGAAAGAAGTCTGGGATCAAGGGGAGAGAATGGTTTGTCTTCTATATCAGCAAGATCAGCCAATACATCAATACCTGTCCTGTCAGGAGCACCTTCAGGAGAGTAGGTTTTCTTAGCTACAATTAGAGCATCCTCAGGAGTCTTGCACTCTTCTTCTTCAGGCTTTGGAGAGTCATGAGCTGGTGATATTCTCTGGGATTGAATATCAGGAGAGTTGGCTCCAGGGCTCTTGGACTTGGACCTTGTTTTGGAATTAGACCTACTTGCTTGTCTAATTTCCTTGAAAAACTCCCTTTTCTGTTTCTCCTCCTCAATTAACCTGTTCTTCTCAGAAGTTTTGATGATCCTCCTTCTTCTTTCAGCTCTTGTAGGCTTTTCAAGGTCCCTGAACTCAGTGACCACTTCAGGCTGCATAGGGACAATCACCCTGAGTTCTTCATCAGATTCAGGAGGGTTGACCCCTTCTTGTTCAACCTTATCAATTTCTTCAGAGGTGGCACCTCCACTGTAGGACTGGCTGTCTAGAGAAGATTCACTAAGAATCTGCTTCATTTTCTTCATTTTAGGTTGTGATTTCACTGTCTGAACCTTCCTTTTCCTTGGAGAAGATCTGGTAACACGTGCAACTGTTAGGGCTTGCTTTGCTGCTGCCCCTTGCTTCCTCTTTTCTGTCTTAGAAGACAGCTTCCTGAACATAACTTTAAGGGCTGGAAATGGCTTTGGTTTGGCTTGAAGGTGGGTACAGTGGGCAAATCTTTCCAAGAGCAAGCTTGCTCTTGTGCAGTACTGAAGCTTTCCATCCACCACAACTTTATGATGCTTCATCTCCTTGAATTTGTACTTTTCATTCATCATCTTTCCCAGAATGAAAGTTTTCCAATCAAACTTGACTCCTCTCTCAGCAGAGTCAATCACAGCTGCCATTACTCTCAATTTTGGCAAGCTTATTTGCTCAACACTCCCAGAATGACTGAGCAAGCTCTTCACCACAATATCAAGCAAATGCTCATATTTTGTTTTTAAGGTTTTCTTGTTTTGAGAACCTGCAAGTTTTTGAGGTACCTTCATCCATGGGTTTGAAAACTCCTGCTCCTCTCCTTCTATATAAACTTCAGGATTGAGACCTTTAGAAGGCAACCCAAAGCTTGCATCCAAATCTTCTGAAGAGAAGATGATGGTGTGTTGGGATTCCTCCTCTTCTCCTTCTTCTGCATAAGTCAGTTTGGTGCAGACATCACCTTTCTTGCCCTTCCACCTTATGAATGCAAAGAATTCAGCCATGTATGGATTGAGGCATGAATCTGGTTTGGTGCCTAAGAATTGTTCGAGCCCTGCATCCTTTAGCCATTGTAGAACAGGATGGACTTCTTCATCTGGGCTGTCAAAGGATACAATTTTCTCAAACCATAATGAATTTATGTTGCTCAGGTAGGTAAAATCAATATCCAAAGATGGATCATTGAAGTTTACAAGTTCCTCTCTTTTAATTTTGGGAGCCATGGGGGTTTGAGAGTATGAAGGTTGTGAAGATTTGAAAGGAATTCAAAAGAAATGCTTAAGGGTTTGTAAGTATGGGTGCGTGAGAAATGAGGGTAAAAACTGAGGGTTTTTATATCTAGCAGTTTTATTAACCGTTGGATAATAGCAAATGCGGGTGAATTAATCCTAAGACAAAGTGGATATAGTGGGGTAGTGGCTTAGGAACGGTTGGATGTAGGTTAAATGATAATTAATGGCCTTGATCAATAGCACATTAATTAATGCAATATTAAATGAGATTTTGCATTAAATGCTGATTTGCCATTTGGGGGCTAAAACCTTAATAGTACACGCCATCCTAAAAATAGGCTACTCTTACCCCAAGAATTCTTTTAAATGTCCAATCAATGCTAAAAATAGCACTTATTACCTTATCAGTTTGGACAAACATCCTGATAAGCGTTTTGACCTCTACTGACCAACAATCCTGAGTGGGTCCCAATGTTGCTGACTGGGTCCCACAAGGTCAATCATCCTGACTAACATTGCTGAAAGCTATATGGACAACTCTACTGAGTTTCTCTTTTAGCCAGAAAATTTCAGTGAGGTTGGTCAACTTTGCTGAAGTTCAACTTTATGAACTTTCCCCTTCATTTGAGCTCCTTTCTTCATTTCTCCATCTTCCCTGGATCAAGTAAGCCCAATCCAGCTGAAAGTTCCAGAAATCTTGCTTCAGCTAATGGCTTTGTCAAGATATCAGCCTTTTGCTTATCAGTGTGAATCTTGACAAGCTTGATATCTTTCTTTTCCACATGATCCCTTATGAAATGATGCTTGATATCAACATGTTTGAATCTGGTGTGAAGCACGGGATTCTGTGAGATAGCAATAGCACTATTGTTGTCACAGAATATGGGAACTTCATTAATGATTACTTTGTAGTCTCTGAGTTGTTGTCTGAGCCAAAGTATCTGAGCACAGCAACTTCCAGCTGCTACATATTCTGCTTCAGTTGTTGATGTTGCAACTGTATTCTATTTCTTTGAAAACCATGAGATCAACTTGCTGCCTAAGAATTGACATGTTCCTGAGGTGGATTTTCTGTCAATTCTACATCCTCCATAGTCTGCATCTGAGTATCCAGTGAGTTCAATGTTGTCATCAGCTGGATACCATAGTCCAAGATTCTCAGATCCCTTGAGATATCTTAGAATCCTTTTCGCAGCTTCAAGATGACTCTTCTTTGGATTTGCTTGAAATTTGGCACATACTCGAACTACAAATGTGATGTCAGGCCTACTTGCAGTGAGATATAGTAGGGATCCAATGATGCCTCTATATTCAGTGGAGTTGGTGGATACTCCACTTTCATCAGGATCCATTTTCCAGTTGGTATTCATGGGAATTCTGACGGGCTTGCTTGAAGCACATCCAAATTTCTTGATCATATCCCTGGTATATTTGGCCAGATTGATGAATATCCCTTTCTTTGATTGAGTGACTTGAAGTCCCAGAAAGAAATTCATCAATCCCATCATGGACATCTCAAATTTACTTTGCATGAGTTTAGAGAATTTCTCACACAACTTCTCATTTGGAGATCCAAATATAATGTCATCCACATAAATTTGGAATTACAAGATATCATCTCCTTCATATATTCTGAACAATGTTCTGTCAACAGTGCCTTTGACAAAAACATGATCTATGAGACACTGTGATAAGGTGTCATACCAAGCTCTTGGAGCTTGCTTCAGGCCATAGAGAGCTTTCTTTAATCTGTACACCTTGTCACCTTCTTCAAAGCCTGGGGGTTGTTCAACATACACTTCTTCTTTAAGTACCCCATTGAGAAATGCACTCTTCACATCCATTTGATACACCTTGAATCTCATGTGAGCTGCATATGCTAGGAAGAGTCTGATTGCTTCAAGTCTGGCCACTGGTGCAAATGTCTCATCATAATCAATCCCTTCAGATTGACAGTATCCTTTGGCCACCAGTCTTGTTTTGTTTCTCACAATGATGTCATTTTCATTTTTCTTATTTTTGAACACCCATTTGGTTCCAATGACATCTTGATGAGTTGGCCTATCCACCAGTTCCCGTACTTCATTTCTAGTGAACTGGTTCAGCTCTTCTTGCATGGCAATAATCCAGTTGGTGTCTTGAAGTGCTTCCTCAATATCCTTTGGTTCCTGTTCTAAAAGGAAACAACAAAACAAAGCACTTTCTCCATGAAATCTTCTAGTTTTGATCCCTTCACTTGGATTATCAAGTATCAGGCTAGTTGGGTGGTCATGCAACCAAGTCCTTCTAGACCTGATCCCTTCAGGAGGAATATCCTCATCTGAGGTTGGATCACTAGATTCATTAAATTCAGGAAAGTTAATTGAAGGATCAAGTTCAGGATCATATTCAGGGTCATTGTCCTCATTGTCAGGAATATTGACATTTTCATTGATTCCCCCTTGAATATTGGATCCATTGACTACCTCAGCGGAGCCTGCTTCTTCATTGGTGGTTGTTACCTGGTTTTGAATTGGGATGGGGTCAGTCAGTTCTATTTCTCCTTCAGGTTGGTTGTCCTCTGGTTGATTGCCATCAGGTAGGTTGTCCAGTTTCTGATTTTCATGGAGTTCAGGCTGGGCAACATCTACAAACACTGTTTCCTTGCTTTGAAGCCTTAATCTGGTTGTTTTTTGTGTTATCTCATCAATATTCAGGTTTCTGTCCCTGAACTCATTAATAGATTCATCAAACACAACATGAGGTGTTTCTTCCACAACAAGGGTTTTACAATTGTAAACTCTGCAAGCTTTGCTGATTTGTGAATATACAACAAATATTCCCTCATCAGCTTTGCTGTCAAAAGGTTTCAATTGCTCTCTCCCATTATTGTGAATGAAACACTTGCAACCAAATATATAAAAATAGGCAACAATGGGCAATCTACCTTTCCATAGTTCATATGGAGTTTTACCTTGACCTTTAGTGATTAAGGACCTGTTTTGAGTGCGGCATGCAGCGTTGATGGCTTTAGCCCAGAACCTTTTAGGCAATTTGGATTCAGCAATTAGTGTTCTTGCTGCTTCTTTCAAGGTTTTGTTCCTTCTTTCAGCAACACCATTTTGCTGAGGGGTTCTTGCTGCAGAAGTCTCATGAGAGATGCCATTTTTACTGCAATACTCATTGATGTATGAGTTTATTAATTCAGTGCCTTTGTCTGATCTAATCTTGACAATACTTAGGCCCTTTTCATTGCTCAGTTTCATCAGTAGTTCAAGTCACTTGACTTGAGTTTCCTTTTTATTTAGGGGGAATACTACCCAAAGTGTACCTAGAAAAATCATCAACAACCACTAAAGCATATTTTCTTCCATTTATGCTTACTGGTATAGTTTGACCTAATAAATCCATGTGTAGTAGCTGGAGAACTCTCTCAGTGGAAATGACATGCTTTCCTTTGAATGAAGCTTTGATTTGCTTTCCTTCCTGACATGGCTGACATACATGTTCCTTGGTGAACACTTGATTTGGCAGCCCTTTCACTAGAGAGTTCCTTGCCAGTTTGTTGATGGTTTTGAAGTTCAGGTGGTTCAGTCTTTTGTGCCATAACCATCTTTGCTCACTTGTGCTCTTGGCAACAAGACAGACTGCTTTAGGGGTTTTGCTCCAATCTGCAAAATAAACATTTCCCTTTCTCACCCCTGTTAGTAGCACCTGTTGTGTTGATTTGTCTTTGATAATGCATTCATTTGGTGCAAATTCAACACTGTATCCTCTATCACAGATTTGACTTATAGATAGCAAATTATATTTTAGGTCTAGGACATATGAGACATCAGTAATTTTTACATTACCAATATTTAATGTACCATAACCTCTTGTGATCCCTTGAGAGCTATCTCCAAAGGTTACTAAAGGACCATCTTTTTCAATGAATTCTGAGAGAAGCTCCTTGTTTCCAGTTATATGTCTTGAACATCCACTGTCCAAGTACCATGCTGTTCTCTTGTTTATGCTTCTCTTCTTCTTGTGGTCCTCACAACCCTGCAATGTCAAACTTTAGGTACCCTTTGAATGTTGGGTCCTAGTGGGTTAACTGTACCTTTTGGAACCCAAATCTGCCTGATTACTCTGATTGAGTCAAAGTGACTGACTTGGTTTCCATTTACATCTACATACACAGTCTTTTGGTCCTGAAGGAGTATATAACAAGTGTATGGGGGGGGGGGAGAATACACTTGTATGCAATTTCTTTTCAAACTTGATCAAACCAGTCTTCAGCAAGGTTGTCCTGGACAACTCTGCTGATATGATTAACTCTTCTAAGATAATCAAAATACTAAGTACTGTTGAGTACTTAGTTGAATAACTATCTAAGTGAGTTATATGTGCGGAATTAGTGGTTGGCTCTTTAGTTTAAACTCCTTTTAATTCTGAAATCACCTTAACAGTTTAACCAGTTCAGGGAACTTGTCCAAATCAGGTTTTGCACAGTTTGTGATATGTATCTTTGAAAGTCCAATTTGTGTGCAGTGTTGAATGTATGTAAGGTACTTGGAATGTAAATCAACACAAAGGTTTATAGTGGTTCAGAGACTCAAGCTCCTACATCCACTTTCCCTGATTTAACAAGATAATTCCTTCACTCTTGGAATTAACTTATTTTATAGTGCCAAGGTGCACTTGATCAACCACACCACTCCTTGGTGCCTTGATCCCTAGGATGTCTAGAGTCCTAGTACCCTTTCTCAACTTAGAACTGAACTGTTCTTCTCTCAACAGCCAGCTCTTTCCACTTCTACTACTACAACCTTCTAACTTTCTCACTTGAAAGGTATAATGGTTGAAGTAAGGTTCCAACTAATGAGATATCCTTTACAATGAAGGTCAGTGTATAAGGATGGGATATCTCTCTAAGTTTTGTATGAATTATACAATTGGGTTTAGCTTAGATAAAGTGTTTGAAGACTAAGAATGTCTTTTGAGGACTTTGAAATCACTTGTAGGATAGTTGGATTGTATTGATGTTCAGTGGATTCTTTCAAATGGTCTTCACACTTCTGTATTTATAGACAAATTTGAGGATTTGCCCGTTGGAGAGGCAGCCTCAAATGTTTATAAATGTCTTCCTTGAAATCTTCAAACTGGAAGATAGATTCGGATAGTGACATGTCCTTAACTTGGGAAATAAACGGCAACAACTACTTTGTCTTCATTCTGTAGCATTTTTCCCAATGTCTGACTTCAAGATTCACTTGGCCAAACATGAACATCTCTTCTTATCAATGATCCTGAGATAAGGACAACATTCCTTATCTCTTGGATAACTCTACTTATCAGTTTCAACAGAGTTTCCTTATCAGCAGTGTTGGCTCTTGAGCTCTTCAGATGACTTGGCTCTTCCTTTTTCCATGACTTCTTAGAATAGTTCTTTGATCATACATGTCTTGGAAAAGTGAACTTGACCTCTTCAGCATAGTATTCTTTCAGACAGATTTTGGTTCAAGTGTGCTAAGACAACTCTTCTGAAACATTCTTGTTGGACAATACTTTTGAGCTTTGTGTGATGCAGTAAATTAATGCTTTGATGATGCATCTTAAGTCATGTTGTCATCCACCAAGTTGTCTTTTAACTGATTCTCCTTGATCAGCATACTTGTCCTTCAGCAGACTTGGGGTCAATGCAGAATCTGAGCCTTGAGGGGACTTGATCAGAATAAGCTTGTAAGCATGTGTTCCCCCTCAACTAGTACATTTATTCATTTAAGAGCTGCCTAACACATCAGCTTTTCTACTTGTCTTAGACTATATGTTCCAACAGACTTGAAATATGTTCATTAAAGTTGACTTATCTACTTGGCATGTCTCAGGGGGTTTTGGTATCATAATCAAAACTCATTTTATTCCTAACAATTTCCCCCTTTTTGATGATGCCAAAACCTATACAATCTATGCAAAGGTGACTTGATTACACTTATTACATTCTACTACAGTGAAGGTGACTGAGGTCAAGTTCCCTGAAAGAGAAATGTGTTAGTGTATTTTCTGTTTTCATTTGCATATAGGTTGATAAGTCAGACAAGTTAGGATTCAGTAATGTTGATTCAAAATGTGTTCAACTATCATTCAAATAAGAGATCATTACAGGCATGTTGATAGTTGAACAACATATCAGAGCATGTACATTACATTAGAGCATAAGATGACTAAAATTACATGATCAGAGTAATATTTAACAAGATATTCTATCAGAGCCTTAGTCTTTAAGCATCAGATCAACAAGTCATCAGAGCAAAACATATCATCATTCATGAGCAATTTCAGCATGGATGATTAGTTTTAACAAGTCAACACTCATGACATTCAGATCAGTAGAAAGGGGTCAAGAGAACTTAGCCAATTCAGAGATTATCTTCAGGAGGTGGCACCATCCCATATTGTGGCCACACCCTCTTCTTTAATTCCATGGCCTCTTGGTTAGTTCCCTTAGGTCCAAGCTCCATCCTGTTCAACTTCAATTCTTGCAATGTCAGCAGCTGCAAGCAATTGTTGATATAATTCCCTGTAGTACTCAATCATGAACTCAGTAAAAGAGGAGTTGACATCTTTTCCATTCCATCTGTCAATGACATAGTAGTCATAAACAAAATCCCTATTTGCCTCTTCCCATGTATCATTCAGCTGTATTGGTACCCATTTATCCAAGTGTGGATATTTGGTGTCCATGGGGATCAGTAGCTGTGGCTTTAATTTGCTGTATGTAGCTCTTCTTCTTCTTGGTTTCTGGAAATTTGCTCTTCTCTTGTCTCTTGCTCTATTAGCTTCTTCCATCTGATCCATCTTTTCTTGAGCCCTCATCATGGCCAGCTTTTGTTGTGTTTCAGGGTCTTTGTCATAACCTTCTTGAAACAGCTTTGATGGATCATTTAACAGCACAATTGTCTTCTTCTTTGGTTGAGGTCCAAAGCCTTCTTCATATAGCTCTTCAATGTTTTCAGCAGCTTTGGCACCTTCAGTGGACTTGGTCTCAGCAGACTTATCTGTTTCAGAAGACTTTGCCTTTTCAGCAGTCTTGGTCACTTCAGCAGATTTGACCTTTTCAGCAGCCTTAGACTTCTCAGCAGTCTTGCTCTTCTTGGAGATAGGCTCTTCTTCCTCAATTCTGAATTCAAATTGGCAAATCAAGACTGTTAGGAAAATCTGTAAAAGTTTCAACAGTTTTCCTTTTGTTTCCTTTTGCTTTCTTGATTTGGCCTCTTGTTTGGACTCCTTCAGTGGATTTGTCCATTCCAGAAGCTTCTCCTCCTGGCATCTGCTGAAGCCTAGCTTTCTCTTCTTGTGCTGATGCCATAGAAGCCTTCATTGCTATGGCTAACTGCTCTTCTTCACCAAGATCTTCTAAGTTCAAAACTGCTTGCTTTTTGCCCTTATCTTCAGCAGACTTTTCCTTGCCCTTATCTGAACCACCAATAACCAAGGCACCTTTGGCCCTTGCTCCTTCTCTTTCCCCCTTTGTGGCAGCATCAAAACACTGAGGTTTGAGCACACTCATGGTTGTTGCCATCAGGGATTGGGCTAGGTTCAGAGATTTCATCTCTTCTAGCAGATATACATTCTCATCATTTATATTCTGCATTCTGTCACTACTCAAGCTAAGGAAAGCTAGAACAGGCTTCATCTTTTGCTCAACAACCTCTTCCATGGTTGCTTTCAGAGATGCATCAAGTTGGGATTTTAGGAACTCAGTGAGATTTGTCACAGCACTTTCAGCAATGTTGGCCATAACTTCTTGAGAGAACTTTTCTGAGGCAGCTTTCACCATTGCAAGCCTCATCTGTTCAGCCCTTTCTTTTGTAAGGCAGTTTTCTTTCCAAGGGCCTGCTTGAAAGTCAGCCTAAGTGCTTTGACATTGGCATTGTGATTATCTCTGAGCAGCTTCTGTTCTTCCTTGACTTCCTTGGAAATTGATTCCATGCTTGTCTTTGCTTTCTGAACTTCTGTAGATATAGTTTGCAATCCTAACTCTACTCCACTGATCCTGGCTTCAATTGTGGGCAACACCACATCCTCTGAGCTTGTCAGTCTCATTTCTACTGAAGCCAATGTTCTTCCTTGCTCATCCAAGGTGCCTGAAGTTTCAGCATAGGCAGTTTGGACTTGATGAGCCAAGGAATCCAGTTTTGCTGAATGTTCACCAAGGATTGCTTGGGCTGAACTGGAATCCACTTGGATAGGAGCATCAGTGAGTAGTTCATCTGCAAAAATTTGATCAAAAGAAATTCCTGCAATATCAGACAAGTCAAATGGGTTAGTGAATAGACAACCATCTCCCTCAGTATTTTTTGCATAAGACTCTGATACATCAGCAGTCTTCTCCTCATTTTCAACTAATTTTTGTCTCCCTTCATAAATAATGTTCTTACACAAGGAATCAGGCCTCTTTTCATCAAGGGATTCCTGAAGTTCAGATTTGACTTCAAGAATAACCTGTCCTTCCTCACTTATTCCACCCTCATTCAAGAATAATCTTAGTGATTACTACCTCTCTATCATCCAAAACTCCCTCTGGTGTTTCAACTATATTTTCCTTTTCAATTCCTTCATCTAAACCTGCAGCACCTTTACCCTCAACAGGGTTCAAATGAGGCAGTTGTTGGGAGATCATAGTGCTTTTCTCAGCAGCCACTGAGTCATCCTGAATGATTAGGGGCTGATCAGTGTCCAACTCTCCTGACACTAAATAGGCCTTAACCAAACCAGCTTCTAGGATAGGAGCCTCCACATCTGTAAGCTGTGTCTTAGGTTCAGAAGAACCTTCATTAGCAGATGTGTCCTTGGCTGTGTCACCAGCTCTGGTCAACACCTCTGAAGATACAGAGCCTTTTCTATGATAGGTAACAAGGGGAGTTGAAAACTTGCTGGATTCAGAAGGTTTGGGTTGGGGAGGTTCAGGGAGGTTGGTTTGGGAGAGTTCAGGAGGGTTGTCTTGAGGAGGTTTAGAGGGGTTTGATGGATCATCTTTGCCATCATCACTTGAGCTGCTATCAGGGTGCTTGATCCCTTTAGCAAGCCTCTCTTTCTCCTCAGCAATCTTGTCAGGAACCAACTTGGCAAATATTTCCTCATCAGTGAGGAATCTTGTTTTGTTTACTCCAGCAAAATGGATTAATCTACCCTCTTCAATTTGCCACCAGTTTGCACCTTTGTCATGAATGACCTGTGCAATCTCCATAATGGACTTATCTTTCACTTCCACTAACATCCTTAAATCATGAAATATGGTTTGGAGTCTTGGGAATTCTGCAAGTTGTGGATACAAGCTGTCCACAATAGCCCTTGCTCCACCTCTGAGCATACTTTCATAAGTATACTCCTCTTCATTCTCATTTGATTGAGAACTCTGGGCTATAGGGGAGTTGGCTCTGGTTTCAGGAATTGCAGCTTCAGGCAGGTTGAGTTCAGTAGAAGGTACTTCAGTTGCTTTTGAGAGCAATGGATCTGAAGGGGCTTTGCTAAGGGGGGTTGGCTCATGAAGTGCAGCTTCTAAGAGTTTTGAGTAGTTGAGCATAGAAGAATCAAGAGGAGATTGTAGCCTTGTCTCATCTACTGCTAGATCAGCTATCACATCTATTGCACTCCTCTGTGCACTCCCTTCTGGAGAATACCTCTTAGTAAGGTTGACAGGGGTGATGGGTTGGTTAGAAGGAGTAACATGGGTTTCAGGGGAGTTGGATTCAGGATTTTGGGTTTCAGGAAGGTTGGCTTCTAAGGGTTGGCCTTTAGGGACCTTGGACTCTGGAGTTCCAGAACCAGAAGAGTTGGTCCTAAACTTAGACTTAGTCCTGCTTTCTGCCCTGCTCTCCCTTAGAGCTACTTGGAGTGACCTTTCCTCCTGAAGTCCCAGCACCTTTTCAGTGGGCTTGGCTCTCCTCTTACTTGCCCTACTGCTCCCACTTCCTTCCTTTTCCTTCTTTGTTCAGTCTTTTTGCTAAGCTTCCTGAACAAGATTTTCTGGGCAGGGAGGGGCTTGGCAAAGGTTTGCATCTCAGAGTAATGAGCAAACTTTTCAATCAACAGGCTTGCCCTTGTGCAATACTTGAGCTTTCCCTCCAATACAACCTTTTGGTGAGCTTTCACCTTGAACTTTGCCTTTTCCTTCATCGTCTCAGATAAGATGAAGGTCCTCCAATCAAATTTGATGCCCTTGTCACTGGCATCAATCACTGTAGCCATGATTTTGATCCTTGGAGCACTCACTTGTTCCAAACTTCCAGTGTTGCTCATGAGGCTCTTTGTAATTACCTCAAATAGGTTTAGGAACTTTTTCTTGAGGGTCCTCTTGTGTTTTGTAGATGAGATTGGTCCTGGAACAAGGAGCCAATCTTGTGCAATCTCTTCCTCATGGCCATTGCCATAAAATTCTGGATTTCTCCCTTCAGAGGGCAATCCAAAAGCAGCATCTACATCTTCTTTAGAGAATTTCACCCTGTGAAATCTCTCTTCTTCTTCTCCTTCTGCCTTGTAGGAAAGTCTTGTGGTGACCTCTCCATCTTCTGGCTTTCCTTTCCATTTCAGAAAAGCAAAGAACTCAGCCATGTAAGTTTCAAGGCATGAGTCTGGCTTCTCTTGCATAAACTTTTGAAGGCCAGCCCTTCTTAACCATCTCAATGTTGGAGTAACCTCTGGATCATCACACTCAAAGGAGATGATAGGCTAAAAAATAAGGTTGTTTTTGTGGCTTAGATAGCCAAAATCAAGGTCAAGATCCTTGTTTGTGAAGTCAACAACCATTTCTGTTCTAACTTTGGGAGCCATGAAAAGAAATGAAGGATTTTGAGAGAGTTTCTAAGAGTAAGAAAATCTAGGGTTTCAAGAGATTTTGAATGCGTGGGGAAGAATGAATTATTGTATGGCTTCTTAAGACTTGTGAATATTCCAAAAGGAATGTATGTCAATGAGTAGGTGAGTCTTGAGGCAATTCAACGGTTTACAAATGAGGAAATCAAGTTTGAACGACCAAGATCAATTTCAGGGGAGTTGGCCAGTTTTGATCCAACGGTCAATAACCAATGAAACAGTGAAAAACTGTTTTATTCAAAACGTGGGAGGAGTTTTAATGTTTGTTTAAAGCTAGGGGGTTATCAAGGTAGATCATGTCTCATATTTTTTAATGCAAACAAGAGTTAAATCTTGGCATTTAATGCATTGAAAGTGACTTTTTGGGTAAGGGACAAATTGAATCCTTGAAAAGGTGATATCTTTAAAAGGAATGGGACAGTTATTGAAATAGGCAATGATTACCCAAAATAGGTGCTTATCAAACCAAGATTTGGTTTGATAGCCAAGACAACTTATCTGACCCTACATGGACAAGTGTCCTGAAGTGATGTGGACAACTGTCCTGAATTTCAATGGACAAGTGTCTTGAACAATTGAGGTCATCTCTTCTGAATTTCAGTAGACTTGACCAAGTCTGCTGAGCTTTGATTTCAGTTCCCCCTTGATTAATAAACTCCTTTGGACTCATTTGTCCAACTTCCCTGGATCAAGAAGTCCCAACTCTGCTGATAATTCTAAGAATCTTGCCTCTGCAAGTGGTTTTGTCAAAATATCAGCCTTTTGATGATCTGTATGGATTTTTACTAACTTGATGTCCTTCTTCTCCACATGGTCTCTAATGAATTGATGTTTGATATCCACATGCTTGCATCTAGTGTGTAAGACTGGATTCCGAGATATTGCAATAGCACTGTTGTTGTCACAGAAGATTGGCACTTCAGTAGAGTTGACATTGTAGTCTCTTAGTTGTTGTCTCAACCAAAGTATCTGAGCACAAAAACTTCCAGCTGCTACATATTCAGCTTCAGTGGTGGAGGTTGCCACTGTGTTCTGTTTCTTAGAAAACCAAGAAATGAGCTTGTTCCCTAAGAATTGACATGTCCCTGAAGTGGACTTTCTGTCAATTCTACAGCCTCCACAATCAGCATCTGAGTAGCCAGTGAGCTCAATGTTGTCATCAGCAGGGTACCAAAGGCCTAGATTCTCAGTGCCTTTGAGATACCTCAAGATCCTCTTAGCAGCCTCTAGATGGCTTTTCTTAGGATTTGCTTGAAACCTAGCACAAACACCTACTACAAAAGTGATGTCAGGTCTGCTGGCTGTAAGGTAGAGGAGTGAACCAATGACTCATCTATACTCAGTAGAGTTGGTTGGAACACCATTCTCATCTGGATCCATCTTCCAATTTGTGTTCATGGGGATCCTTACTGGCTTGCTGGTTGTACACCCAAATTTCTTGATCATTTCCCTGGTGTACTTTGCTTTGTTGATGAAAATTCCTTCTTTTGATTGCTTGACTTGTAAGCCCAAGAAGAAGTTCATCATTCCCATCATTGACATTTCAAACTTGTTTGCATGAGCTTTGGGAACTTCTCACACAGTTTTTCATTTGGGGATCCAAATATGATGTCATCAACATATATTTGGACAAGCAAGATGTCCTCTCCTTCAGTGATTCTGAAGAGAGTTTTGTCCACAGTTCCCTTGATAAATCCATGATCCAAGAGGAACTGTGATAGTGTGTGTTGGTCTCAAGTTGAGTTAAGATTGATTAAGCTAGTAAAAGTCTAGAGGGGAGGGGTGAATACACTTTTAAAAATCTTTCAAAATATCAGAGTTTTAATGCGGAAATGTGTTCTGAATAGTACTGTTCTTACTGAGTCAGATCAGTACTTTCCAGTTTAGTTTTATACTCAAATTTTATTCAGTTCTTTACTTAGTAAATTCTACTGTTCTTGGTTAAACAAATATTAAACAGAAAATATTAAACGGAAAATACCAAACAGAAAGTAAAGAACACAGGATTTATAGTGGTTCGACAAATGTCTACATCCACTCTCACAACTCCAGTTGTGAAGTTTTATTAACTCTTCCTTGAGTTTCTTGTGGCTTAAAGTCCCAAGATTAAGACTGTGATCTTATCGATTACACTCCCAAGTGTATCTTCGATCGACTAGTAATTTCACAAGTAACTAGCACACTTGTTTACAAAACACAAACTGCAAAATGAAAAGTAAAACTTCTCTTGAATAGCCTCTGGTTTCTTCTCTTCAGATCTGTGGCTCTTCTCAGATTTCTTGATCTCTTCAACTCTGTGAGTTCTTCAATGCTCTTTAGACTTAGATTGCTCTTGAATGCTTTATGATCAGTAGTCTTAGCAGTAGGAGATCACACAGTATTTATAGAACTTAGTATGAAAGTTAGCAGTTTGTGAACTAACTCTCAACTAACTCTAAAACTGTTTTTGTTGTAACTTCTTTTTTTTGTAACCGACTTTGTAACTTCCTTCAACTTTATCCAAGTCAACATATCTTCAAAATATCTTCAGTTACGCCTTAAATAAGTTTTCCAAACTTATTCTTCAAACTTACCAACTCAGCACAGTAACTTATTGTTCTGACTTTTACTGTTCTTAGTCAGTAAGCACAGTTCCCAAAAACTGTTCTAACTTCTCCAGAATTCTTCTAAACTTCTCTTCAACTCTTCTTATTCTGAAGTAGTCTTCTGAGTCTTCAATAATCTTCTGATCTTCTTTTAATCTAGTGTTCTAATCTATTACAATGCTGAATACAATAGAATACACTTTTACAAATATAAAACCTATCTATACATCAACTGAACTATATACAGATGAGTACATCTAAGTCCTATACTATAAGCTGTCTATACAATACAAAACATCAGCTTAGTTCCTAACAGTTCTTATATCAGATCAGTAAACACACTAAGATCAGTAAACATATATAAGATCAGTAAACTCAGATTCTAATATCTCTTAAAATGACTTAGTTAAGATGACTTCCAACCACATATATCATTAACTTTAAGTTGCTTTTGGCCATCAAAACATACAATCATCAACTAGAACATTGTTTCAAGGATTCATATCCCAACAATTTTCCCCTTTTTGATGAAGCCAAAACTACTTAAATGTTAATAAATCAGTAGTTAAGTATGTTGTCAATCATAATAGTTCATCAATTCAAAATTCATATCATATTCATAATCAGATGAGATAATTCACATATTACACATAATCATAGAATATGAAATAAACAGAAAATATAGAAAATAAAGATAAAGTTAAGAAATGTTATCTTGTGAGCTTGTCCTTCATCTTCATTCTTTATCTTCAGATTCTGAATGCCAAGTAAAGCCTTGCTTTGATGTCCATCATGTGTTGATGATCAGTGATGCCTTCATCCTTAATGATCTCAGCAATAATGTTACCAATCTCTTTGAAATCAGGTTCTCCATTTTCAAGTCTTGGAGGATCCCAGATTAGTTCTTCAGGACATAAAATCTTTATCTCAGCACGAGCAGCAACTTTTGAGATATCTTCCCAGAAATCTCTAGCTATGTTCATCATGAACTCTTCAAAATCAGCAAATTCAGCTTCCTTGTTCAGATGATCACCAAACTTCTTCACAATAAAGTTTGCAATCTGCCACTTTTTCTTTAGATTGTTCCAGTAATCCAAACTTTCAGGTAGAACTATAAAATCAACAAAATTTTCATCCTGAAAATTCTTGTCAAATTCTTTTCCTTCAGCTTTTCTTTGAGCTTTCATCTTTCTTCTCAAAGCAGTAATTCTATTATCAAATCTCTTGCTCAGAAATTCAACATCTTTGTTTTTCTTCTTTTTCAATTCTGCTTCTTCAGCTTTCTTTTTCTTCATCAATTCAAGCTTCTCTTTTTCTGCACTTGAAACACCCAAACTCAATTTACTTCTAGATCTGGTAATTCTACCAGTTTCTTCTTCTTGCTTTTCTTCATCAGACAAGATCAGTTTCCTTTTCTTCTTTCCAGAACTTTCAGCAACATCAGTCCTAGTAGAAGGTTTCTCAACAACTTCTTGAGTTTGTTGTTTCCTAAGCTTGATCTTTTTCTTCAGACTAACAATTTCCTCTTTTAATTTATCTTGACTTACAACCAATTGAGCTTGTTGTGATTGTGTCTGCTCCATCACTTTCCTTATCTTATCTTCCCCTTTTTGGCTTCATCATGCCATTCTTTCAAGGGTGTCATGTGTTGCTCCAACTTTTCATGCAACACTTGAGATAATTTCTTTTCTTGAAGTCTATGGAGATCATAAATCTTGGACATCGTATGCTCCATAACTCTTTCAAACGAAATTTCAGAAGTCATCTTATTCAGCCTTTCAGTGGCTTCTTGAAAAAATTTCACAGCAGCTTCCAACTTAGCTTGAAGCTGTTCATTCTGCTTTTTCAACATTTCAAAGCTAGAATTATCAGATGCCTTCTCAACAGGAACTGTTCTTACCTGTTCATGTACATCTTCAGGAATAATAGGATCAGCAGAATTAAGTGGAATGCTTTCCAGCTCATCAACATCCAAAACTTGAGTTTCCAAAACTTCTGTTTCTTCAAGTACAAAAGTGTTCTCAAACACTTATGTTGCATTGTCACCAGCTCCATCTACTTCCATAACATCATCAACAGCAACCTCTCCTCCAACTTCTTCTTCTGCAGCAGCAGGGGCAATATCTTCCACAGAATACTTAAAACCTGTTATTCTCTCAACAAGTTGCACCACTGATTCTGGGGTTAGCAACTCAGTAAAAGAGTTAACATCAGCTGCATGCTTCTGCTCTGCTTCCCAATCATCAAAGATTGAAGCACCACCCATACCTTCCATAACAGCTAGAGATTCCTTAAGATCACTTCTCTTAAGATACACCCATGTGCCAATCCTAAGAAGTCTCTCAAACTCAACTGAGCTTTCATCTAAACCATGAAACTCTTTCAACATAGCCAATCTCAGCCTTATCCTAATTCGATCTTCCTTATCACAAATAGGATATTCCATCAATCCAGCAGGTTTGGGGGTTACATATTCAGGTTCAGGGGATGATGAAATGTCAATAGGTACAGAAGAAGGCTTAAATTCATGTTCAGTGGAGTGATCATGAACTTGTGTGGGTTGGTTTTGGGGGCTTGATACAGGAGTAGGATAAAAAGAAGTGTTCTGAGGGGATGAATGGGGAGTGTTATGAGAAATAGGACAATAGTGAACCGATTCTCCAGAACAAGTAGGTTGATGATCAAGAGGTTCTGTTGGAATATGATCAGAATTTGAAGGTGTAGGAGTAGAATCAACACGCAATCTCCTAGGTCTAGAAGCACTTTTTCCTTTTGTTCTTTTATGCAAAACAACAAGACTTGAAGTACTAACCTCCTGTTCTTCAGAACTTTCTCGCACCACAGTTTCAATGAAACGAACTATTTGCTCTGCAGTAGCTTTAGCAGACCTTCCTCTTCTTAGTCCAGCACTGCTCGGATCATGCCTCGCTTTGGTTCTCACTTCCGGTTGATCATCATCAGAATGAAACATTGAAGCACCAGATTCTTGAGCTTCATGTTCTTGAGGCAGCACTAAAGGGTGCTCTTGCTCAAACCGAACAGACTCCTTCTTCATTAAGAATTTTCCTTGATGAAATTTCTTAGGAGGACTCCAATACGATTTCTTGATGGCTAACTGAGGCAACAGAATACTCAGTTTATTTCTGAATCCTAACATCGATTTGATTGAAAACTCCTATGTGTCTTCATCAAATATCACCTTATCTTTCTCACTCAGCAACCTTTCTAGGAAAAATCCTTTCCAATCTCCTTGAACTCGATCAGCGATTGCTGCCATCACTCGGATTTTCAAATTTGACAGAGCATCTTGGCTGTGATGTTGACCTAATAAACACTTTCCAGCAATATCCATTAAAAATTGAAGACCAGTAGGAAGAATAGCTTTCTTAAGATTGTTCAGCGACTCCGGTTCTTCACCCGTCCATCTGCCCACGCAAGCTTTTTCTTCACCTGCCTTATAGGTCAAAATGTCTACTGGGCCTTGGGGTAAATCGAACAAGATCTCAAGAATTTCTCTGGTTATCGACACTTTGTGCCCTGAAAGCGTCGAGCGAACGCCATTGTTATCACCTTGAAGCTGTAAATAAAATTCCATGGCCTCCGGTTCAGTGGCGGATCCAGGATTTCAAATTCGGGGGTGCGAAAAATATTAAGTCATACGGTTCGAGAAAACTTAAAAAATTACATAACCTTCAAATAAAAAAAAAATTACACTTATACTCCTTTTATTTTCTTGAAAGTCATACGGTTCGAGAAAACTTAAAAAATTACATAACCTTCAAATAAAAAAAAAATTACACTTATACTCCTTTTATTTTCTTGAATTTGAGGTGAATTAAATGATGGGGTTGAAGAAGACTCCCCTTCCATTGAGACTCATCTATTTGAAAAAGTGCAAGGAGCTTCTTGAGATTTCATTCCCTTGAACATAAATTCTCGAAGATCGAATTATTTTTTCGTTGTCTTAAGCTTCTATAATATAAGTTTATATTTCGTCATTTTTTAGTTGAATTAGATAGTGAGTTGAAAATAATTAATTTAGCATAATGTAGCAAATTAGTAATTATAATACAAACTCTAATTCTTAATTCATAACTTATTCCTAATTGAATTACACAGTAAAATAATAATTATTATATAAACTCTAATTCATAACTTATAAGTTATAGATCGACCAAAATAAATTTATTCATAAATTAAACACAATAATTAAATTAAATAATAATTACTCCATAAATATAAAATATGCGTACTTGTATAGACTAAGTGTCAAATGCATTTTATAATTCAGAGCAGAATGGAGAAAGTTATGAATTAACAATTAAAGAAATGGTTGCGAGTTTAGAGCAGAATGAAAAATGTGTAATATTCGTACTTGTATAGACAAAGTGTCAAGTGCATTTTATAGTTACAAACTTTTTTTTAGGCCTTTTAATTGTGGGGATGCATTAAGTTAGCCTCATACAATTTTTTTTTTAACCTTAAATATAAAAATTATAAAAAAAAAAAAATTCAATTTGGGGGTACAGGTGTACCCCCAAATTCTATTCTCCCTCCGCCACTGCTCCGGTTCAAACACCATATTCGGGAAGGATTCAAGATACTTCCTGAGCCCGCTTTCTTCGCACATCGTTAGGATAGCTTGATTCTCAGCGTTTTGACGGCCGCTGAAATAAACAGCATTTTCTACAAAAATGCCCTTCTCTCGTAGCCAATATCCTGAATCAAAAGTACCTACAACCTTATTTTATTCGCTTAGAACATCAATAATCGCCATTGAAGGATTTTGTAGAAATGTAGAAGATAGAGTATAAAGACTTGAAGCAGTTTGAAGTTAAGAGTTTCCAGAAATGCAACGTAATGAAGATGAAGTGAAGAAAAAATTATGTTTAATGAATTCAAAACAAATCTAGGGCTTGGATTGAATTAATTTTGCACAATGAGTGGTTGAGATTGCATCTCGAAATCCGTAAGTTTTAAAAAGACTTTCCAGATTCTAGAACCATTCCAATTCTTGGAGCCAAATTGTGTTTGATAAATACACCATAAAAATTAGGTCAAAAATAGAGGAGTGTACTAATCTTCTCTATTAGTAATCTAAAATTGAGCAGTTTTTTACTTAGAGTAATCTAAGGCAAAATACTGGTCTGATGCATATCAGCACAATAGTTTCCAAAAACATTTCACTTCATTTTCTTACTTTTCTGGATATTATTGAAATTTACTTATCTGGATCAGCTGAGTATAGAGATCAGCTAAGTAAACTTTTTCGACATCAGATCAGTTGTTGGGTCAACACAATAGTCCTCATATCAGTTCCCAACTTTTCTGATTTCACCTTTTTTATATCAACACAGTAATCCTCAGATCAGTACTCTGTATCAGATCAGTTCTATTTTGTAGACAGATTTTCTGTAATCAAATCAGTTCTGTAGACAGTTTAATCAGTAGTCAGATCAGTTGTAGTCAGATTAGTTCTGTAGACAAAGAAACTTGGTAATCAGAACAGTTCTATAGACAAGTCAATTCAATAATCAGAACATGTCTGTAGACAGATAAAGACTGTAATCAGATCAGATCCGTAGACATCTCAAATCTGTAATCAGATCAGTTCCCCCTCCAGTGGAGAACTCCTCTTCTGTGCCTGTTTCACCTTGGTAAAAGTGTTAGTTCATGAGATATAAGTGTAAAACAGTACAGAGTAGTAAAAGTATGTTTAACTTAAAGATCACATCAAGGTATATACTAAAGTGACTTAGTGTTCTGAGTCAACAAAATGATCTTTAAGAAATCACAGATTCCCCCTTAATATGTGTTCTCAGTGTCCCTCAGCTTTACCAGCTTCCTCATTGGGATTTAGGTCACTTTAGTAACCTTGTTACCTGTTTTGAAGAATGTAGTGATCTGACATAGGGATGTCTCTTCTGAGTTTAAGCTTTTGATGTACTGCTCTTAGTTTCTGTTTTATCTTCTTTTGGTATAAGATCAGTACCTGAAATGTTAGTGCAGTTCTATATACATATATAATCCATGTCTATCAACCCTAAGCTAATGCATAATTCTCTAAATCTCACTTCAGCCAATGGTTTTGTAAAAATGTCAGCTCTCTAAATATCAGTATGGATCTTTTCCATCCTAATATTTTTCTTTTCCACATAATCCCTAATAAAATGATGTCTAATATCAACATGCTTGCATCTTGTATGTAAAACGGGATTTTGTGTAATGGCAATGGCACTATTGCTGTCACAGTATATAGGTACATTAGATTCTACAATATTGTAGTCTCTGAGTTGTTGTATTAGCCAAAGCAGCTGACTACAACAACTACCTGCAGCCATATATTCTGCTTCAGTAGTAGAAGTTGCCACACTAGTTTGTTTCTTTGAAAACCAGGAAATGAGCTTATTTCCTAAGAATTGACTTGAACCAGAAGTAGATTTTCTATCTATTTTGCATCCTCCAAAGTCAGAATCTGAATAACCACTTAGGGATATATCATCATCTGCAGGATACCATAATCCTCGATTGATGGTCCCCTTTAGATATTTTAATATCCTTTTGGCAGCTTCCAGATGACTTTGTTTTGGATTTGCTTGAAATCTTACACACACACCAACAGAAAAAGCAATATCAGGTCTGCTGGCAGTCAGATAGAGTAGAGAGCCAATTAAAGCACGATAATGAGGTTGATCAGAAGACTTACCTCTTTCATCAGGATCCATTGTGTATGTACGTTGCATAGGCACACCAACTGTCTTACAGGTTACCAAATTTATCTAGAAGGTTTCTTGTATATTTTGCTTGATTTATAAAGATACCTTCTGGAGTTTGTTTTACTTGTAGACCAAGAAAATAAGTAATTTTGCCCATCATAGACATTTCAAATTTACTTTGCATGAGTGTAGAAAAGCTTTCACTCAAGGTTTTGTTGGGTGATCCAAAAATGATATCATCCACATAAATTTGAACTAGCAAAATGTCATTACCTTCTTGTCTACGGAACAAAAGTTCGATCAACCTTGCCCTTAGTAAAACCATTATCAAGTAAGATTAGAGAAAGGGTATCATACCAGGCTCTTGGGGCTTGTTTCAATCCATAGAGTGCTTTCTTCAACCTGCATACTTGGTGACTATTCACTTCAAAACCAGGTGGTTGTTCCACATAGACTTCTTCAGCAAGTATACCATTCAAAAATGCACTTTTCACATCCATTTGATAAACAGTGAATTTCATATGTGCAGCATAAGCAAGAAACAATCTTATAGCTTCTAGTCTAGCTACTGGTGCAAAAGTTTCATCATAATCAATACCCTCAGCTTGAGAGTAGCCCTGAGCAACCAATCTAGCTTTGTTTCTAACTACAACATCATTTTCATCCTTTTTGTTCTTAAAAATCCACTTGGTGCCTACAACATTATGATCACTAGGTCTATCCACAAGTTCCCAAACTTCATTTCTAGTGAACTGATTAAGTTCTTCTTGCATGGCTATAATCCAGTTACTATCACTTAAAGCCTCATTCACAGTTTTAGGCTCAATGGAAGATAGAAAACAACACCAGCAAAATAAAGACTTACTAGGTTCTTCCTGGGATTCAAACAATTGTCTTCTAGTTTTAACACCTTTACTAGAATCACCTAGAATCAGATCAGTAGAATGAGCAGACTTCCATGTCCTTCTATTCTTAACAGGAATACTATCATCATTCATATCATGCAAACCATCATGCAGATCAGTATCATCACTTTGAATTAAATCATCAGTTTTATCTATAGAGGAGCAGTCAACCAATTCTGGCATATCAGAAGTTTTAGATGACTTACCTTTGTCTTTTACCTTTTCTTTATCAGAATCTTGATCTAGGGCTTTCAGGAAAGGATTATATGCTTGTACAGATTCATATACTTCTGAATCATCATCATCATTGTTGGTTTGAAGCTTCAGCTTGTCAATTTTCTTACTGAGCTGATGATCAGTAGAGTCCTGCACATTCTCATCAAAGACTACATGGGGTGTTTCTTCCACACATAGGGTTGAGTAATTAAATACTCTAAAAACTTTGCTTACTGAAGAGTATCCCAAGAATATCCCTTCATCTGATTTTGCATCAAAAGCATTTAATTTACTTTTACCATTGTTATGGATGAAACACTTACATCCAAAGATATGAAAATAAGAAACTCTAGGTCTTCTGCCTTTCCATACCTCATAAGGTGTTTTACCATGCACCTTATTAAGACCACTTCTGTTTTGGGAGTGGCAAGCTGTGTTAATGGCTTCAGCCCAAAACTTATGAGGTGTGTTAAATTCTGCAATCATTGCTCTGCATGCTTCTTTTAGTGTTCTGTTTCTCCTTTCTGCAACTCCATTTTGTTGAGGAGTTCTGGCTGCACTTGTTAGATGATGTATGCCAGACTTAGAACAATAGTCAGAAATGTAACAGTTAATAAACTCAGTCCCCTTGTCACTCCTTATTTTGACAATGGGTTTACCCTTTTCAACCTGTAACCTCTTCAATAGATCTGGAAGAAGTGTTTGTGTATCACTCTTTTTGTGTAGAAAGACTACCCAAGTAAACTTAGAATAGTCATCTACTACAACTAGAGTATACCTTCTGCCATTCAATGTAGGAGGTTTGATAGG
Source organism: Galeopsis tetrahit (assembly GCA_963675135.1). Classification (NCBI taxonomy): domain Eukaryota; kingdom Viridiplantae; phylum Streptophyta; class Magnoliopsida; order Lamiales; family Lamiaceae; genus Galeopsis; species Galeopsis tetrahit. The sequence continues at coordinate 32,133,023 of OY776127.1, forward strand.
ACCATGAAGATCCATATGCAGGAGTTCTAAGACTCTACTGGTTGAAAGAGTTGGAATGGACTTAAATGAAACCTTTACCTGTTTACCTTTTTGACAGGAGTCACACATTTGTGATTTGGAATAGATTTCATTTGGAATGCCCTCAACAAGATGTTCTCTAGCAATCTTGTTGATTATCTTAAAGTTCAGATGGCAGAGGCATTTATGCCAGAGCCAACTGTTCTCTTTAGGACTCTTAGTTATAAGACAAGCATTCTTAGGACAACTATTCCAGTTCAAAATGTATACACTTCCTTATCTTGTGCCAACAAGTAAAACATTGTGTGTCCTTTTGTCTATTATTTCACATCTTCTGCTCTTGAACTGAGCTTTGTATCCCCTGTCACAGAATTGAGATACAGATAGTAAATTATATTTCAAACCTACGACATATGAGATATCTTGGATTTCAACATCTCCATTCTTGATGAATCCGAATCCTTTTGTGATTGCCATGGAGCTATCACCAAAGATTACTTTTGGTCCTTCCTTCTCATGATAGTTAGAAAGCAAGGCCTTGGTACCAGTCATGTGGTGTGAACACCCACTATCTATGTACCAGGTCTCACCAAGTGAACCACCTTTCTTGTATAAGTCCAGTCGATCCTGCAAGGTAGTGATCTTAATAATTTAGGTACCCTTTATTTATTGGGGTCCTTGAGGGTTAGTGGTGAGAGGTACCCAAATAAACATTGAGGATTTGAATAGATGAGACCTCTTCTGTTTCCTTCCATATTTGTCATAGAATAGTACTTTATTGACCATTTCAGAACTATCAGTAGACTTAGGATCTATTTTTCTGAGATATCCTTTTCTTGGTTCTATCCCTTTTTCAGTAAGATCAGTATGTCTGTAATAGTTTGAATAGGGTCTGAAAGCATGTGGACCATACGGCTTATAGATGCGTTTTGGTCTTTCCTCTCCAATGATATCATAAGATAAAGGTGGAGGATAAAGAACAGGTTTGTTATGATAATGAGGCACAAATTTCCTAGGTTTAGTTGAATACAGCTGAGACTGCCTTATAAAAGGAGGTCTAGGTTGTTCCCAACTTGCCTGTGCTTGTCTTGACCTACTATTCTGAGTTTGTCTCTTCTGATACCAGGACTATTCTGCTCTGGTCAGAGGAGTATAACTCTGCTGGTATGGTCTTGACTGTACTGGTCTAGGTACATTTTTCTTTTTACCATTCTTGGTAGTAGGAGGAATGTTCTTAGACTGTACTTTAGGTTTTGGATCATTATCATAAGTCATATGTTCTTTTCCTTTATCTAGTTGCAAAGAACTTGAACTAGCTCCATTAGTGTTCTTAGTGCCTGAAGAAGGAGAACTAGGCACAGTAGCACCTATTCCTCTTTTATCATTTGGAGCTCTATATCCATCTGATAAGGTTTGATTAATCTTAGCAGAATTAATCATTTCAGATAGCTTTAGATCTAGGCTCAGAACTTCATATTCTAATAATCTATTGCTCTCTTCAAGTTGATCACATTTAGTCTTTAAATCATTGAATTCATTTGTCTCTTTTGCTTGAGTTTTAAGCATATCCTGATATAGTTTATCAATGGATGCATACTTTTATTGGAGATGAGACAACTCTTCTGATAGTCTTGCATTTAGAGAAACTGCATTGGGATCTACTTTCAACTGTGCTTCTTTCAAACTGATGATTTCTTGCTTTAAAGAAATATTCTCATCACTGATTTCAATGAATGCTTTGTTAGCTTGTAGAAGGTCCTCTTCAGTCACTCCATGGGAATGATGAAGACTACTTTCTACACTACTATCAGCAGTGTCACTTTCATCAGTATCAGAATTATGGCAAGACTGAAAAGAATTGACAGATGATACCTCATCATTTATTTTGGCCATCATTGCCAGTCCATCATTTGCTATGAAAGCTTAATTCTCATTGCTAGAGGGGTATTCAGATGAAGACGAGGGCAACTCTTCTAAATCCGAATCAGATTCATTGTATGCCATCATTGCCTTCTTACCCTTCGCATATTTTCGATCTCTTCTGGCTTTCCTTTCTTCTCGATCTTCAGAACTCAGATCAGGACATTCATATGCATAATGACCTGGCTTATCACAGTTATAGCACACAGGATTGTTAGAAGATTTCTTATATGGTGAACGATTTCGATTCCTGTCATTCTTATCAATAGAGTTCCTATCTTTCTTATCATAAGACTTCCTATCCCTCTTATCAGATGAGTTCCTATCTCTCCTGTTCTCATTAGAGATCACATCCCTTCTTTCAGAAGAGTTTTGATCCCTTCTGTTCCCAGAAGAGTCCCTGTTACTAGAACCCTTGGTTTCCTTATAGAATCTCTTATATCTACCATACCTCCTATTTAGTCTATCAAATCTTTTAATAATAAGGCTCATCTGATCTTTCAGACTAAGATCAGAACTATCTAGTTCATCTTTTATGTTTGAGGCCTTAGACTTAGACCCCTTAGAGGTAGAGGCTTTAAAAGCTATGTCCTTAGAGGCATCCTTATCCTTATGACTATCAGTAATAGGATCTTCTTCATCTAACTCAAACTCATGTGCCTTAAGAGTCTGAAACATGGTTTCTACAGGCCATGAATCAATGTCTTGTGTGGTTTTAATGATCATCTTGACCATTTTCCACCTTTCATCCAAAGCTTTCAAGATTCTCAAGTTAATCTCTCTTTCAGTATAAGTCTTTCCTAACACATCAATGTCATTCATAATTCTAGTAAATCGAGTATCCAATTCATCAATTGATTCACCTGGCTTCATTTTAAATGTTTCAAACCTTTGGACAGCTGTGGACAGTTTGCTTTCTTTGATCAGCGTAGTGCCTTCACAAAGAACAGCTAGTTTGTCCCACATTTGCTTAGCAGTCTTACATTTTAACACTTTGCCAAGATACTCATTTGGCAAGGTGTGTAAAATATAATTCTTAGCAAGACTGTCCAAATTGTTTTAACGCATTTCTTCAGAAGTCAATTCTGACCTTGGCTTAGGGACTAGTGCTCAAACAGGTTCAGATGGATCCAGTGTTGCAGTGTTTTGCACCATGGTAGTGATTGGTCCTTCTTTGACCACAGAAACCATTAGATCATGGGTTAAGCTAAAGATGGCCCCCATCCTCAGCTTCCAGTAGTCATAATCTGCAATCTTGAACTTAGGAAGTTTGTTCACATTAGTTTCATCCATGTTTGATCAGACAGATAAAATCAGTAGTATAGTAAGTATTTTCAAGTATTCAGATAGTGACAAATATCAAGAAATAGTAGTAAGATCAATAAGACTTCCCTCAAAGTCTACAAGGTTATCAAGAAACAGCAGTCCAAAGAACTACTGCTCTGATACCATTTGTTGGTCCCAAGTTGAGTTAAGATTGATTAAGCTAGTAAAAGTCTAGAGGGGAGGGGTGAATAGACTTTTAAAAATCTTTCAAAATATCAGAGTTTTAATGCGGAAATGTGTTCTGAATAGTACTGTTCTTACTAAGTCAGATCAATACTTTCCAGTTTAGTTTTATGCTCAACTTTTATTCAGATCTTTACTTAGTAAATTCTACTGTTCTTGGTTAAACAAATATTAAACAGAAAATACCAAACAGAAAGTAAAGAACACAGGATTTATAGTGGTTCGACAAATGTCTACATCCACTCTCACAACTCCAGTTGTGAAGTTTTATTAACTCTTCCTTGAGTTTCTTGTGGCTTAAAGTCCCAAGATTAAGACTGTGATTAGGGCTGTCAAAAGGGCCGGGCCAGCCTGGTACCGGCCCACCGGGCTGTTCATTTTTTTCGGGCCGGGCTGGCCCAGCCCGGTTGCTACCGGGCCTGAAATGTTGAGGCCCAGCCCAGCCCTGGTCGGGCCACCGGGCTACCGGGCCAAAACAGCCTGCTTTCTTTTTATAATAAAAAAATTAATATATTTGATTTATTTGAACAAGTGTGCATGTATGCTACTGTAACTACTAGAATTCTATAATCAACCTGATAAAACAATTCATAATGAAAGCATCAAAGCACACATTAAATAAATATAACATTATAATATTAAGTTCTCAAAACAAAATAATAAAAACATAATCCAACAATTCAAAATAAGTTCAAACAACAATTCAACAATCCTTAATTCAACAGTCCCTAAAATATTAATAAGTTCAACAATAATCCATAACAAACATATCCTTAGACGGTGTTAGACTCTTCTCCGAATAGTTGTATCTCCTCAACTCCTTTTGTATCTGTAAAATATATTAACAAACATGATATTAAAATCTTAGAATTAAAATAGAAATTATAGTGGAAGTAGAAAATGAAATAATTTTTATTATTACCTGAAGACACAATATCTTTGAAACCATGCAACCAACTACGAGTGCAAATGAGAGCTTGCAAATTTTCCGGAAGTAAGCAACTTCTATACTTGTTCAAGATACGACCCCCGATGCTAAATGATGATTCTGAAGCAACTGTTGTAATGGGAATGCTTAAAATATCACAAGCCATGATTGAAAGTTGGGGGTATCGTTCCTTATTCATTTTCCAATAATCAAGTATATCTATGCTTTTTCCCATATCCGGTCTCTCTTCCAAGTATAACTCAAGTTCAGGTTTGCCATTAGTTGAAGTGAATTGACTCATCTGTTGGGCATACTCCTAAAATTGAAAAGAAACATGAAATTTGATTAAATACATTGAAAAATAATATAATAAAGATCAATAAATTAACATAACTCAAACTTACCAGCTCGATGGTCTCGTCACCATCATCACCATCTACATTGCTCATTGATTGTGTAAAGGTTGGAACGCTTCTTGATGAGTTTGACGCAACCCAACGTTGTTCATACTCCTTAAAAAGCTTATGCAAAGCCTCTTGTAACCTATTCACCTTTTCTTTATATGTTTCCGGATAAAGCCTCTTGTAGCAAAAGTTCACATAGAACAACTTTGATTTTGGATCAAGAATACTTCCAAATGCAAGGACAAGACAACATTCTTCCCAATACTTGTCAAATTTGAGCATCATTCTATGACACATCTCTCTTATCACCTTATCTTCACTAGATAAATTGTCCTTCAATTTCATTTCTATGGTTGCAATTTGCTTGAAGTATAAGTTGGAGGTAGGGTAATTTGATCCTGACATCATGTTAGTGATTTTATAAAATGGAGCCAAGAAAGAACGCATTTTCATCCCTCTATCCCACTCTTCATCAGTTGGACAACATTTGAAATTCTTATCATACAAGCACATGGTAGAAAATGCTGATCGATATTTAATAGCACTTTCAAGCATCAAATATGTAGAATTCCATCTTGTTGACACGTCTAACCTTAAGAAACCACCACCAACATCACCCAAGTTCCCTTCTTCAATGCATTTTTTGAATAACTTCAACCTCCCCTCCGAAGCCTTAACATACTTGACACTTTCTTTAATTTTTTCCACTGATTTTGATGCCTCCTTTAAACCATCTTGAACAATGAGGTTCAAGATATGTGCACAACACCTCACATGAAAAAACTCACCATTACATAACAAAGCATTCTTCGTGTTAAGTCTATCTCTTACCAACTTTTGCATGGCATCATTAGAAGCGGCATTGTCTAATGTGATAGAAAAGATTTTTGAACTTATCCCCCAATCCTCAAGAGCTATAAGTAATTGCCTCGACAATTCCCCCGCCGTATGTGGACTCTCCAAATCACAAAATGCAAGCAGCTTAGAATTTAAATTCCATTTATCATCAACATAATGAGCAGTCACTGTCATATAACCTTGACTATTCACAGCAGTCCATGCATCAGAAGTTAAGCATATTCTACCGGGAATATTAGCTAACACACTCTTGAGCTTTGCTTTTTCAATCAAATACACAGATCTAACATCAGACGTAGCAGTATTTCTACAAACAGGTTTAAATTCTGGATTTAATCTTCTATTAATCTCATTAACTTCATCATAGTCAGCATAGTTAAATGGAAGATCATGCTTGATAATAGCCTTAGCAAGTCCATCTCTATAAACCTTTTGATCAAATTTCCACTTCGTCAAGAGAGTAGCTTGATTATCTAACAAAGCCCCCACATCATGAAACTTAGGAGTCTTAAAACATGCTTTAATATGACGCCTTAAATGATTTGTGCCCGAGTTAGGGTTGCAAGTATAGAATTTTTCACAACCCAAGCACCTACATTTTTCTACCCCATCTTTTAGGCCAACCTTTACAAAGAAATTCCATACCTCAGAAGCATTCGACTTAAGTTTCTTAAACTGTGCACCACTAGGACTATCATCATCAAGTTCATCCATAGTACTCTTATTTTTAGTACTAGATTTACATCCAGATGAGGGAGTAGCACGAGTACCTCTAGGTGTGGTGGTGCTCTTAAAAGTGCAAGGACTTTCTTCAAGCATCTCCAAGTCCAAGTCATCATCTTCAAAAGAATCAAAACTGTTGTTTGACATATCTTCACTGATAATCTGATAATAGAAAAAAAAATTACAAGCAGACAATATGAATTTAAATTAGCGTCCAAATTCATAAAATAAATCATCTAAATATGTCAAGCAAGCCCCATTACTAGATATACTGTATAAGCACAACTGGGAGCAGTTTTCTTTCTAACAGAAGTAAAACCATTTTGATATTCTATGTTTCCTTTTACTGCCCTTGTTTTCTTTAATATGATAGGTACTCCTGGTGCCTCCTAACTTGGTCTTGTAATCCATTTTTGGAATTTGAATCATCAATAAATTATTTGCTCGACCAAAAAAATAAAAAAATACAAAAGATATACTGTAGAAGTCTTACTAAATAAATCGTCCAAATAAATTCATAAAATAAATTGAGTGGAGTCGGAATCGGATGAATAGAATACCGAATACGGAATACCTAAGATTACGAGGCTAAGACTCGGTGCGATGTGCTGCGCTGTGCGTGCGCTGTGCAGTCGCCGTGCGTGCGCTGTGCAGTCGCCGTGCGTGCCCACTGCCCTGTGTAGTCGCTGCTGTGCACTGAAATGGATTAGAATTTTGGGAAGAAAGGGAAAGGGAGGCGCAGCGGGAGAGTTAGGGTTTTTCTAAGGCTTCTCACTTCTGTTTTGTTTCTGTAGTCAATAATAAATTAAAAAAATTAGAAAATAGTAAAAAAAAAAAAAAAAAAAAAGAGAGAGAACCGGGCCAGCCCGGCCTGGGCCCGGTCGGCCCGGTCGGCCCGGTTGTTCAAGTGGGCCGGGCCAAATCGGCCCGATTGTTTTCGGGCCACTCAAATTATAGCCCAGCCCATAGGCCGGGTGGGCCGGGCCCATTTTGACAGCCCTAACTGTGATCTTATCGATTACACTCCCAAGTGTATCTTCGATCGACTAGTAATTTCACAAGTAACTAGCACACTTGTTTACAAAACACAAACTGCAAAATGAAAAGTAAAACTTCTCTTGAATAGCCTCTGGTTGTGAACTTCTCTTGAATAGCCTCTGGTTGTGAAAAGTAACTAGCACACTTGTTTATAGAACTTAGTATGAAAGTTAGCAGTTTGTGAACTAACTCTCAACTAACTCTAAAACTGTTTTTGTTGTAACTTCCTTTTTTTTTGTAACCGACTTTGTAACTTCCTTCAACTTTATCCAAGTCAACATATCTTCAAAATATCTTCAGTTACGCCTTAAATAAGTTTTCCAAACTTATTCTTCAAACTTACCAACTCAGCACAGTAACTTACTGTTCTGACTTTTACTGTTCTTAGTCAGTAAGCACAATTCTCAAAAACTGTTCTAACTTCTCCAGAATTCTTCTAAACTTCTCTTCAACTCTTCTTGAAGGTCTTCTTATTCTGAAGTAGTCTTCTGAGTCTTCAATAATCTTCTGATCTTCTTCTAATCTAGTGTTCTAATCTATTACAATGCTGAATACAATAGAATACACCTTTACAAATATAAAACCTATCTATACATCAACTGAACTATATACAGATGAGTACATCTAAGTCCTATACTATAAGCTGTCTATACAATACAAAACATCAGCTTAGTTCCTAACAGTTCTTATATCAGATCAGTAAACACACTAAGATCAGTAAACATATATAAGATCAGTAAACTCAGATTCTAATATCTCTTAAAATGACTTAGTTAAGATGACTTCCAACCACATATATCATTAACTTTAAGTTGCTTTTGGCCATCAAAACATACAATCATCAACTAGAACATTGTTTCAAGGATTCATATCCTAACAGTGTGTCATACCAGGCTCTTGGAGCTTGCTTGAGTCCATATAGAGCTTTCTTCAGTCTGTAAACTTGGTTTCCAAACTCAAAACCAGGTGGTTGCTCCACATAGACTTCTTCTTTCCAAACTCCATTCAGAAAGGCACTCTTGACATCCATTTGGTACACTTTGAATCTCTTGTGGGCTGCATAGGCTAAGAAAAGCATTATTGCTTCTAGCCTTGCCACAGGTGCAAATGTTTCATCATAGTCAATGCCTTTTGATTAACAGTAGCCTTTTGCTACTAATCTGGCTTTGTTTCTGACAATCACATCATTCTCATTCTTCTTGTTTTGAACACCCACTTAGTTCCATTAACATCTTGATGTGAAGGTCTATCCACCAGCTCCCATACATCATTTTTGGTGAATTGGTTCAGCTCTTCCTGCATTGCTGTGATCCAGTTTGCATCTTGAAGTGCTTCTTCAACGTCACTTGGTTCCTGTTCTGATAGGAAACAACAAAACAAAGCACTTTCACCATGAAACCTTCTGGTTTTGACTCCTATACTTGGATCACCAAGTATCAGATCAGTAGGATGGTCAGACAACCATGTCCTTCTCTTTCTGATCCCTTCAGTAGAGTTGTCCTCTACTAAGGTTGAGTCACCATTATCATAAAATTCAGGATAATTGAATGCAGGATCTAATTCAGGATCATATTCAGGGATGTTGTCCTCAATGTCAGGGACATTGGCATTTTCAACATTTATGTTTCCCCTTTGAATGTTTGATCCATTAACTACCTCAGCAGGGCCTGCTTCTTCATTGGTAGTTAATACCTGAGTGTGAACTGGGATTGGGTCATTCAGTTCACCATTTCCTTCAGTGGGGTTTGCTTCAGGAAAGCTGCCTTCAGAATTGTTGTTCAGTATTATGTTTTCAGGAAGATTTGCTTGGACAACATCAATGAATACAGTGTCCTTGTCTTTTAGGCTCAATCTGGTTGTTCTTTGTGTGATTTCTTCAATATCCTGGTCTTTGTTCCTGACCTCAAAAATTGATTCATCAAACACAACATGAGGTGTTTCCTCCACAATTAGGGTTTTGTAGTTGTACACCCTGAAAGCTCTACTGATTTGAGAATATCCAAGAAATATCCCCTCATCAGCTTTGCTGTCAAAAGCTTTCAACTGCTCTTTCCCATTGTTGTGAATGAAACACTTACAACCAAATATGTGAAAATATGACACTTTAGGCATTCTTCATTTCCAGAGTTCATAGGGGGTTTTGCCTTGACCTTTAGTGATCAAACATCTGTTCTGAGTATAACAGGCAATGTTTATAGCTTCAGCCCAAAACCTCTTAGGTAGGTTTGAATCAGCAATTAAGGTCCTAGCAGCTTCTTTTATAGTTCTATTCCTTCTTTCTGCAACTCCATTCTGCTGAGGAGTTCTAGCTGCTGAAGATTCATGGGCTATACCATTTAGTGTACAATACTCATTGATGTATGAATTTATGAACTCAATGCCTTTATCAGATCTTATCTTGATTATGTTAAGGCTCTCTTCATTTGACAGTCTCTTTAGCAGTTCAGGGAGTTTGACTTGTGTTTCCTTCTTATTAAGGAGAAATACTACCCATGTGAACCTAGAGAAGTCATCTACTACAACCAGTGTGTATTTTCTACCATTTATGCTTGCAGGGGTGATTGGTTTTCCCTTGAATGAGGCTTTAATCTATTTTCCTTCTTGGCATGGTTTACAAACATGCTCCTTAAAGAAAACCTCATTAGGTAGTCCTTTAACTAATGCATTTCTAGCAAGCTTGTTCATTGATTTAAAGTTTAGGTGGTTTAGCCTTTTATGCCATAACCAACTTTGTTCATTTGAGCTCTTAGCAATGAAACATGCATCATCAGTAGACTTGTCCCAGTCAGCAAAATACACATTTCCTTTTCTAGTTCCAGTCAGTAGAGTTTGTTGAGTTCTATCTTTAATTAAACATTTTCCACTTGAGAACTCAACATTAAAGCCTTTATCACAGAACTAACTTATGCTTAGTAAATTGTATTTGAGACCAGCCACATAAGATTCATTGGATACCTTGATATTACCAATTATCAAGGTACCATAACCTTTTGTTACTGCTTGTGAGCTGTCTCCAAATGTGACATTTGGGCCTTCTTTTTCAGTGAAATCAGTGAGGAGTTCTTTGTTTCCAGTCATGTGCCTTGAGCATCCACTGTCAAGGTACCATGCTGACTTTTTGTTCATGCTTCTCATCTTCTTGTGGCCCTTAGGTACCTGTAATTAGCAAGTTTTAGGTACCCTTTTAATTTTGGGTCCTGAGAGGTTAGCTGTACCTTTAGGAACCCAAACTTGCCTAATTACCCTGATTGATTCAAGGTGGCTAAGTTGTTTTCCTTTAGCATCAACATACACTTTCTTTCCCTTAAATGCCTTTGGGAAAGTGTGTGTGAAAGTGTTGACTCTGTAAGTTTCAGGAGAGTTGTCAAATCTCCTGAACTTATGAGTTCTTTGTGCTACTCTAAGAAATCTTTGAGGGATGGCATATTTATGACCATTACCCTTTGGCATGAAAGGTTTTGGTTGTCTCATTTTATTTTGCCTATGAGGATAGTTGTCCTGAGGTCTATTCAGTTGAGGCTTCCTCAGTAGAGTTGGCCTAGGCTGTCTACACCTTGGATAACTCCTCTGAACATTGTTCAGGAGAGTTGCCCTTCCACTGGGTCTACTCTGCTGACCAACATTCCTCTTGTGTTCAGGGACTTTAGCCTTTTCCAAAGGTTTGGGCCTAGTCTCCTGAACCACTTGAGTGGGCATATCATTCATTTTGCCCTTCCCTTTGTTTAGTGGCTGAATTATTTCATTTTCAGCTTGTTGTGCCACTGATTTAACAAAGATTTTCTTAGTGTTACTTGTAGAAGCAACACTAAGACAAGGTGAAGATTCAAATGGATCAAAACCTAATCCACTTCTTTGAGCCATAGGTCTTTGGTAACTTTGAATTTCCTCTATTGCCCTAGAGGATTTGTTCAAAGCAGACATCTTTAATTTCAGGCTATCTTCACTTGATTTAAGAATGTCATACTCATGTGAGAGGTTTTCAAATTTTGCTTGAAGAATTTTTATTTCGAAATCTTTTCTCTTCTGAGAAAGTAGTTGATCATCAATCTATCTTTGTTGGTCAAATGTCCTGAGATTTGCTTCCTCAAGCTCTCTCAAGATTTGTTGATACAATTCACTAGATTTGATATCAGCCTCTGTCTCAGCAGGTTTTGAAAGCTCAATTGAAAGTCTTTCATTTTCTCTCACACAATTGTCATGAAATTCTTGTAACCTAGTGAAATCTTCCATCAAATTTCCAAAAGAAAGTTTCAAGTTGACTTCACTAGTATTTTGTGATAAGAATGATGGTGAAATAGAAGTAGAGGATACCTCATCATCCTCAATGGCCATGTTGCACACATCATCATCATCATCATCACTGCTTGAGAACAATCCATCAGAAGAGTTGAAGCTTTCAGCACTATCAGATTCATCACCAGCCATCATGGCTTTTCTGTTGGTGAATTTTCTATCTCTTTTGGCTTGCCTCTCTCTTCTTTCCTTGGAGCTGAGTTCAGGGCAATCATACTGGAAATGCCCTTTCTTCTTGTAGTTGTAGCACAGATCCTCATCATCATCTTTCTTTGACTCATCTTTCCATCTAGATGAGGAGGGTTCAGCTTTGTTGGACTTTCTCCTGTCAGAGTACTTGTCCTCTGATCTTTTCTCTTCAGGCTTCTTGTCCTCAGCCTGTGCTTCAGGAGAGTTGTACCTTCTCCTGAATTAGTTGTCTTGGTAGAACTTTTTGTATCTACCAAACCTTGAGTTGAGTTTGTCAAATCTCCTAGCCATGAGGGCCATTTCTTCCTTCATTTCAGCCTTAGAGACTGATTTTGATGATCTTGGAGTGGACTGCATTTCTGGTTCAGCAGTTTTGGCTTTGAATGCCACTCCTTTGGTTGGTAAGGAAGATTCCTCAGCTGGCTTCCTTCTGTTGTGATCAAACTCATAAGCTTTGAGTTCAGAGAAGATTTTTTTCATCGGCATGGTGGAGAGATCCTTGGTATTTTGCATCATCACAGCATATGCATCCCACTTTTGAGTGAGACTTCTTAAGATATTCAATCCAACTTCTCTCTTAGAGTACACCTTGCCCAAGGAGTTGATTTCATTCATCAAATCTGTGAATCTACCAGCAAACTTGTCAATGGATTCATATTGCTCCATTGAGAATTGTTCAAACTTCTGCACAGCCACTTGGAGCTTGTTCTCCTTTATCTTTTCAGTACCCTCACACATTTCTGCAAGAGTATCCCATATTTCCTTGGCAGTTGTGCAGTGGTAGACCATTCCCATGATTGCATCTGGAATTGTTTGGTAGAGAGTGTTCATGGCTAGATAATTCAGATTATCTTTCCTTTTCTCTTCAGAGGTGAAATCATCTTCATCTTTGGGGATCACATAGGGTCCTCTTTGTTCATCAGTCAATCTGGGGTTAAGCTGAGTGAACACATAGGGTCCTCTTGTAATCACCCTCAACATATCAGTGTGTAGAGATGCAAGATGAGCTCTCATTCTGATTTTTCCAGAAATCATAGTTATCAATTGAGAACATGGGTAACTTGTGATGTGATATATGGTTAACTGGATTGGTGGCCATATTGTCCAGTCCTTGAACAGCAGGAGGTGGAATAGCAGCATTGTTGTTGGCCATATCTCAAAACAAGATGGGTTAGATACAGATATATGAGATTTCAGATATAGATCAGTTCAGTGACCACACCAAATATGAGATTTTGAAAATCAAGATGGATTTTCAGAATCAGTGGTCTTTGAACCCCTGCTCTGATACCACTTGTTGGTCCTGAAAGAGTATATAACAAGTGTATGGGGGGGGAATACACTTGTATGCAATTTCTTTTCAAACTTGATCAAACCAGTCTTCAGCAAGGTTGTCTTGGACAACTCTGCTGATATGATTAACTCTTCTAAGATAATCAAACTACTAAGTACTATTGAGTACTTAGTTGAATAACTATCTAAGTGAGTTATATGTGCGAAATTAGTGGTTGGCCCTTTAGTTTAAACTCCTTTTAATTCTGAAACCACCTTAACAGTTTAACCAGTTCAGGAAACTTGTCCAAATCAGGTTTTGCACAGTTTGTGATATGTATCTTTGAAAGTCCAGTTTGTGTGCAATGTTGAATGTATGTAAGGTACTTGGAATGTAAATAAACACAAAGGTTTATAGTGGTTCAGAGACTCAAGCTCCTACATCCACTTTCCCTGATTTAACAGGATAATTCCTTCACTCTTGGAATTAACTTGTTTTATAGTGCCAAGGTGCACTTGATCAACCACACCACTCCTTGGTGCCTTGATCCCTAGGATGTCTAGAGTCCTAATACCCTTTCTCAACTCAGAACTGAACTGTTCTTCTCTCAACAGTCAACTCTTTCCACTTCTACTACTACAACCTTCTAACTTTCTCACTTGAAAGGTATAAGGGTTGAAGTAAGGTTCCAACTAATGAGATATCATTTACAATGAAGGTCAGTGTATAAGGATATGATATCTCTCTAAGCTTTGTATGAATTATACAATGGGGTTCAGCTTAGATGAAGAGTTTGAAGACTAAGAATGTCTTTTGAGGACTTTGAAAGCACTTGTAGGATAGTTGGATTGTATTGATGTTCAGTGGATTCTTTCAAATGGTCTTCACACTTCTGTATTTATAGACAAATTTGAGGATTTGGCCGTTGGAGAGGCAGCCTCAAATGTCTTCCTTGAAATCTTCAAACTAGAAGACGGATTTTGATAGTGACATGTCCTAAACTTGGGAAATAAACGGTTGTAACTACTTTGTCTTCATTCTGCAGCACTTTTCCCAATGTCTGACTTCAAGATTCACTTGGTCAAACATGGACATCTCTTCTTATCAATGATCCTGAGATATGGACAACATTTCTTATCTCTTGGACAACTCTACTTATCAGTTTCAGCAGAGTTTCCTTATCAGCAGTGTTGGCTCTTGAGCTCTTCAGATGACTTGGCTCTTTCTTTTTCCATGACTTCTTAGAATATTTCTTTGATCATACATGTCTTAGAAAAGTGAACTTGACCTCTTCAGCATAGTTGTCTTTGAGACAGATTTTGGTTCAAGTGTGCTAAGACAACTCTTCTGAAACATTCTTGTTGGACAATCCTTCTGAGCTTTGTGTGATGCAGTAAATTAATGCTTTGATGATGCATCTTAAGTCATCTCTTCATCCACTAAGTTTTCTTTTAACTGATTCTCCTTGATCAGCATACTTGTCCTTCAGTAGACTTGGGGGCAATGCAGAATCTAAGCCTTGAGGGGACTTGATCAGAATAAGCTTGTAAGCATGTGTTCCCTCTCAACTAATACATTTATTCATTTAAGAGCTGCCTAACACATCAGCTTCTCTACTTGTCTTAGACTATATGTTCCAACAGACTTGAAACATGTTCATTAAAGTTGACTTATCTACTTGGCATGTCTCAGGGGGTTTTTGTATCATAATCAAAACTCATTCTATGCCCAACACAGTCCTACCCTTAAATGCCTTGGGTGGTTTCTGTGCATAAGTGTTAGTCTTGTAAGGTTCAGGAGATTTAGTGAATTTCTTTGGGACATGTCTCCTGAAGTTACTAGACTTTGGTGCAGCTTGGTAAGACCTTTGAGGATAGGAGCTAGGATGGCCTTTTCCCTTTAGCATGAAGGGTCTAGGCTTCCTGAAACTATTATACCTGTCAGTGGGGTTGGGCCTCAATCTGTCCAGTTGAGGTTGCCTCATTTGAGTTGGCCTCTTCTGAGTAAATTTTGGACAACTCCACTGATGAGTGTTCAGATGGGTTGGCCTTCCATTGGTTCTATCCTTATGAAACTCATTTCTCTTGTGTACAATGTTCTTAACCTTTTCCTTTGGTTTGGGTTTGGGAGCTAACCTTTTCCTTTGGTTTGGGTTTGGGAGCATTGTTCCCTTGAGCAGGTATAAGAGTTTCCTTACCCTTACCCTTACCCTTGATCAGTGGATGGTTCACTTCCATTTCATTTTATTTTTGTTGAGCCACTGACCTTACAAAGATCATCTTAGTATTGCTTGTTGAAGCAATGTTAAGACCAGGTGAGGGTTCAAATGGATTATAGCCTAATCCACTTCTTTGAACCATTGGTCTTTGAAACCCTTGAATTTCCTCTATTGCCTTAGAGGATTTGTTCAAGGCAGACATTTTTAGTTTTAGGCTCCCCTTACTTAATTTAAGAGTGTCAAATTCATTTGAGAGATTATCAAATTTAGCTTGAAGAGTTCTAAGGTCAAAGTCCTTTTTCTTCAGAGCCAGATTTTGTTCATCAATCAACTTTTGTTGTTCAGAGACTTTGAGGGACATTTCATTATGTTCTCTCACAATCTGCTAACACAACTCAGTTGATCTAATGTCAAACTCAGGTTCAGGAAGGTTGGAGGTTTTGACTTTAGATCTCAATTGTTCATTTTCTCTCAATGCCAAAGTTAGGTTTTAAGTGGATTTCACTGGACTCATGTGTGTTATTTGAAGAATTGGAAGATGAACATACCTCTTCATTCTCAAATGCCATTTGACAATCCTCATCACTGTCACTGTTGGAGAATAGCCCATCATCAGATGAGTACACACTTTCTTCACTTGCTGACTCCCCAGCTACCATGGCCTTCCTGTTGTTCAACCTCTTGTCTCTTTTATTCTGCCTCTCTTTTCTTTCTTTTGAACTTAGATCAGGACAGTCATACTGGAAATGACCCTTTTTCTGGCAGTTGTAACACACATCTTCATCATCATTCCTCTTGCTTGAGGACTCCTTCCTCCTGGATGATGATGGTTCACCTTTGCTGTACTTCTTTTTATCAGCTTATTTATCTTCTTTCTTTTCATCAGAGAGTTTGTCCTCTGATTTGCTGTCAGGAGAGATGAATCTTCTCCTAGTCCGGTTGTCTTGGTAGAACTTTTTGTATCTACCAAATCTGGAGTTGAGCTTCTCAAATCTCCTAGCCATGAGTGCCAGCTACTTCTTCATCTCAGTTTTGGAGACAGTCTGAGATGATCTCTGTGCACCCTTCTTTTCTGTCTCAGCAGCTTTGAATGCAACACCTTTGCTTGAGGAGGATGGCTCTTCATGCACCTTATTTCTGTTCAGATCAAACTCATATGCTTTGAGTTCAGAAAACACTTGTTGCATGGGCATGTTGTCAAGATTGCTGGTATTCTGCATCATAATTGAATATATATCCCACTTGGATGTGAGACTTCTCAGGATTTTCAGTGCAACTTCTCTTTTGGCATAGAATTTGCCAAGAGAGTTTATCTCATTCATGATGTCAGTGAATCTGCCATCAAGATGATCAATAGTTTCATTGGGCTCCATAGTAAATTGTTCATATTTTTGGATGGCCACTTGAAGCTTGTTTTCTTTGATCTTTTGGGTACCTTCACACATAAGTGCTAAGGTGTCCCAGATCTTTTTTGTTGTGGTGCAGTGGTATACTCTTCCCATCACTGCATCTGGAATAATCTGGTACAAAGTGTTCATGACAATGTAGTTTAGGTTGTGCCTTTTTCTTTCTTCAGCTGTCAATTCATCCTCATCCTTTGGCAGTAGTTCCCTTAGGTCTGCTTTCTGAGTATCAGTGACTTTGGGATTTAGCTTGGTGAAGGTGAAGGGTCCTCTGGTGATGACTTTGAGCATTTCATCATGCTGGCAGGCAAGATGTGCTCTCATTCTGATCTTCCAGAAGTCATAGTTCTCTATTGAGAACATTGGCAGTTTGTGATGTGAAATGTGGTTCACTTGATTTGGACCCATGTTGTTGATGGTGTTGACAGCATCTCCTGGAACTGCATTGTTTGCCATCTTAATGGAATTTGGTTAGATAATCACATATATGTTGTTGGGATATGAATCCTATAAACAATGTTCTAGTTGATGAAAGTATGTTTTGATGGCCAAAAGCAACTTAAAGTTAGTGATATATGTGGTTCTAAGTCATCTCAACTAAGTCATCTGAATATAAGCTTACTAATCTGATGAGAAACTTAAAATTGAGATTACTGATCTTAATGCTAACTGAAGTAAGTTTACTGATCTTATGTAGTAATATTTAGAATAAAATTACTGATCTTAACTGAGTCATGTGAAATAAGATTACTGATCTTAGTGTGGAAACTGAGAATATT
This sequence comes from Galeopsis tetrahit, assembly GCA_963675135.1. NCBI lineage: Eukaryota > Viridiplantae > Streptophyta > Magnoliopsida > Lamiales > Lamiaceae > Galeopsis > Galeopsis tetrahit. The sequence goes on from OY776127.1 coordinate 32,150,576, forward strand.
TTTAGTGATCTTATATGAGATATTTGAAAATCTAAGTTACTGATCTGATGTACTTACTGATCTGATATGCTTACTGATCTGATAGGTAAGTTACTGATCATATATGTTTACTGATCTTAGATATTTACTGATCTTATATGGAAGTTATTGTATTTACATGAGTTACTGATCTTATAAGTTACTGATCTTATTGGTTACTGATCTGATATATGAACTGTTAGGAACTAAGCTGATGTTTTGTATTGTATAAACAGCTTATAGTGTAGGACTTAGATATACTCATCTGTATATAGTTCAGTTGATGTATAGATAGGTTTTATATATGTAAAGTTGTATTCTATTGTATTCAGCATTGTAAAATCAGAACACTAGATTAGGACTAGATTAGATGAAGATCAGAAGACTAATGAAGACTCAGAGGACTACTTCAGAATAAGAAGACTTCAAAGAAGAGTTGAAGAAGAGCTTAGAAGAAATCTGGAGAAGTTTTGAAAGTTTTAAAGTTACTGTGCTGACTGAATTCGAAGAGTAAAATCCGAAGAGTAAAATCCGAAGAGTAAAATCCGAAGAGTAAAAATCAGAACAGTAAGTTACTGTGCTGATTTATTAAAATTGAAGAATAAGTTTGGAAAGCTTATTTAAAGTGTAACTGAAGATATATTGAAGATATGCTGACTTGGAAGTTGAAGGAAGTTACAAAGTCAGTTACAAGAAGAAGTTACAAAAACAGTTTCGAGTTAGTTCACAAACTGCTAACTGTCATACTAAATTCTATAAATACTGTATGATCTCCTACTGCTGACTACTGAAGCAATTACTGATCTTAGAGAATTCAAGAGCAAGTCTACAAGCAAGAACTCACAGAGTTGAAGGAGATTGAAGAAGAAGAGCCACTGAATTGAAGAGAAGAATCAAAGGCTATTCAAAGAGAAGTTTTACTTTTCAAGTTTAAGTTTGTATGTTGTAAAACAAGTGTGCTAGTTACTTGTAAAATTACTAGTAGATCGAAGATATACCTGGAGGTATAATCGAAAAGATCAAAGTCTTAACCTTGGGACTTTAAGCCACAAGAAGCTCAAGAAGAGTAATAAAACTTCACAACTGGAGTTGTGAGAGTGGATGTAGACATTTGTCGAACCACTATAAAATTCTGTGTTCTTTACATTTACTGTTTGATATTTGTTTGAATTGTTTAATCAAGAACATTAGGAATTAACCAAGATAAAGATCTATAGAAAAGTTGAGTATAAACTAGTAAGGCCCATATTATTCTGAAAGTACTGATCTGAGCTGAGTAAGCACAGTACAGTACATAAGAAGACTAAATTCCGCATTGCATATTCTGATATTTTGAAAGATTTTTAAAAGTCTATTCACCCCTCCCCTCTAGACTTTTACTAGCTTACTCAATCTTAACTCAACTTTGGGACCAACAAGTGGTATCAGAGCAGTAGTTCATTGGACTGCTGTTTCTTGATAACCTTACAGATCTTGAGGGATATTTTACTGATCTTACTGTTATTTCTTGATACTTGTTACTATCTGAATACCTGAAGTCTATATGCTATACTACTGATCCTACTTGTCTAATCAAACATGGATGACACTAATGTGAACAAACTGCCTAAGTTCAAGATTGCAGATTATGACTACTGGAAGCTTATGATGGAGGCCATCTTTAGCTCAACCCATGATCTGATGGTGTCTGTGGTGACTGAAGGACCAATTGTCATCATGGTGGAAAACACTGCTGTTCTGGATCCATCAAAACCAGTAGGAGCACTGGTCCCCAAACCCAGGTCAGAACTGACTTCGGAAGAAATGAAACAAAACAATTTGGATAGTCTTGCCAAGAACTACATTTTACATACCTTACCAAATGAGTATCTTGGTAAAGTATTAAAATGTAAGACTGCAAAACAGATGTGGGACAAACTGGCTATTCTTTGTGAAGGTACTACTCTGATCAAAGAAAGCAAGTTATCCACTACTGTCCAAAGGTTTGAATCATTTAAAATGAAGCCAGGAGAATCAATTGATGAGTTAGATACTCGATTTACCAAAATTATGAATGATCTTGAGGTATTAGGAAAGACTTATACTGACAGAGAAGTTAACTTGAGAATCTTGAAAGCCTTGGATGAAAGGTGGAAAATGGTCAAGATGATCATTAAAACCACACAAGACATTGATTCTTGGCCAGCAGAAACTATGTTCCAAACACTTAAGGCACATGAGTTTGAGTTAGATGAAGAAGATCCTATTTCTATGATCCATAAGGATAAGGATGTCTCCAAGGACATAGCTCTCAAAGCCTCTACCTCTAAGGGGTCTAGATCATCTAAGACTAAGGCTTCAAGCATAAAAGATGAACTAGATGGTTCTGATCTAAGTCTGAAAGATCAGATGAGCCTTATGATCAAAAGATTTGATAAACTGAACAAGAGGTATGGCAGGTACAAGAGATTCTATAAGGAATCTAAGGGTTCTAATAACAGGGACTCTTCTGTGAACAGAAGGGATCAAAACTCTTCTGAAAGAAGGGATGAGATCTCCAATGAGAACAGGAGAGACAGGAACTCATCTGAAAAGAGAGACAGAAAGTATTCTGATAAGAAAGACAGGAACTCAATTGACAAACATGACAGGAACAGAAAGCATTCTCCTCCTAAAAGAACTTCTAACAATCCTGTTTGCTATAATTGTGATAAGCCAGGTCATTATGCTTATGAATGTCCTGATCTGAGTTCTGAAGATCGAGAAGAAAGGAAAGCCAGAAGAGATCGAAAATATGCAAAGGGTAAGAAGGCAATGATGGCTTACAATGACTCTGATTCGGAATCAGAAGAGTTACCATCGTCTTCATCTGACTACCCCTCTAGCAATGAAGATGAAGCCTTCATAGCAGATGATGGACTGGCAATGATGGCCAAAATAAATGATGAGGTATCATCTGTTAACTCATTTCAATCTTGTGACAATTCTGACACTGATGAAAGTGATGCTGCTGTTAGCAGTGTAGGAAGTAGTCTTCATCATTCCCAAGGAGTGACTGAAGAAGACCTTCTACAAGCTAACAAAGCATTCATTGAAATTAGTGATGAGAATATATCTTTAAAGCAAGAAATCATTAAGCTAAAATAAGCTCAGTCAAAAGTGGATCCTAATATAGCTGTCATAAATGCAAGACTATCAAAAGAGTTGTCTCAACTCCAAGAAAAGTATGCATCCATTGACAAACTATATCAGGGTATGCTTAAAACTCAAGCCAAAGAGACTAATGAATTCAATGATTTAAAGATTAAATGTGAAAAACTTGAAGAGCGCAATAGATTCTTAGAATCTGAAGTAGTGAGCCTAGATCGAAAGCTATCTGGGATGATTAACTCTACTAAGATTAATCAAACAATCTCAGACAGATATAGAGCTCCAAATGATAAAAGAGGAATAGGTACTGATCTGCCTAGTCCATCTACTTCAGAATTTAAGAACACTAATGGAGCTAGTACAAGTTCTTTGCAACTAGATAAAGGAAAAGAACCTATGACTTATGATGATGATCCAAAACTCAAAGTACAGTCTAAATACATCCCTCCTACTACCAAGAATGGTAAAATGAAGAATGCATTAAGACCAGTACAGTCAAGACCATACCAGAAGAGTTATACTCCTCTGACCAAATCAGATCAGTCCTGGATTCAGAAGAGACAAACTCAGAACAGTAGGTCAAGACAAGCACAGGCAAGTTGGGAACAGCCTAGACCTCCTTTCATAAGGCAGTCTCAGCTGTATTCAACTAAACCTAGGAGATTTGTGCCTCATTATCATAACAAACCTGTTCTTTATCCTCCTCCTTTATCCTATGATATCTATGGAGAGAAGAGACCAAAGCAAATTTATAAGCCTTATGGTCCACATGCTTTTAGACCATATTCAAACTATTACAGACATACTGATCTTACTGAAAAAGGGATAGAACCAAGGAAAGGCTATCTCAGAAAAATAGATCCTAAGTCTGCTGATAATTCTGAACTGGTTAATAAAGTACTGTTCTGTGATAAATTTGGAAGGAAACTGAAGAGGTCCCACTTATTCAAATCCTCAATGTTCATTTGGGTACCTCTCACTACTAACCCCCAAGGACCCCAATAAACAAGGGTACCTAAGTTATTAAGATCACTACTTTGCAGGATCGACTGGACTTATACAAGAAAGGTGGTTCAGTTGGTGAGACCTGGTACATAGACAGTGGGTGTTCACACCATATGACTGGTACCAAGGCCTTACTTACTGACTATCATGAGAAGGAAGGACCAAAAGTCATCTTTGGTGATAGCTCAATAGCAATCACAAAAGGATTTGGATTCATCAAGAATGGAGATGTTAAAATCCAAGATGTATCCTATGTTGAAGGTTTGAAGTATAATTTGTTATCTGTATCTCAATTTTGTGACAGGAGATACAAGGTTCAGTTCAAGACCAGAAGATGTGAAATAATTGATAAAAGGACTCACAATGTTCTACTTGTTGGCACAAGACAAGGAAGTGTATACATTGTGAACTGGAATAGTTGTCCTAAGAATGCCTGTCTTATTACTAAGAGTCCTAACGAAAACAGTTGGCTCTGGCATAAACGCCTCTGCCATCTGAACTTTAAGATAATCAACAAGATTGCTAGAGAACATCTTGTTGAGGGCATTCCTAATGAAATCTATTCCAAATCACAAGTATGTGATTCCTGTCAAAAAGGTAAACAGGTAAAGGTTTCATTTAAGTCCATTCCAACTCTTTCAACAAGCAGAATTTTAGAACTCTTGCATATGGATCTTCATGGTCCTATCAATCCTCCTACATTGAATGGAAGAAGGTATACTCTAGTTGTTGTAGATGATTATTCTAAGTTTACTTGGGTAGTCTTTCTACACAAAAAGAGTGATACACAAACACTACTTCCAGATCTATTGAAGAAATTGCAGGTTGAAAAAGGTCATCCCATTGTCAAGATTAGGAGTGACAAGGGGACTGAATTTATTAATTGTTACATTTCTGACTACTGTTCTAAGTCTGGCATACAGCATTTGACAAGTGCAGCCAGAACCCCTCAACAAAATGGTGTTGCAGAAAGGAGAAACAGAACACTAAAAGAAGCTTGCAAAGCCATGATTGCAGAATTCAACACACCTCAGAAATTTTGGGCAGAAGCTATTAACACAGCTTGCCACTCCCAAAATCGAAGTGCTCTTAATAAGGTGCATGGTAAAACACCTTATGAGGTATGGAAAGGTAGAAAACCAAGAGTTTCTTATCTTCATATTTTTGGTTGTAAGTGTTTCATACATAACAATGGCAAAAGTAAATTAAATGCTTTTGATGCAAAAGCTGATGAAGGGATATTCTTAGGATACTCTTCTGTAAGCAAAGCATTTAGAGTGTTTAATTACTCTACCCTATGTGTGGAAGAAACACCCCATGTTGTCTTTGATGAGAATGTGCAGGACTCTGCTGATCATCAGCTCAGTAAGAAAATTGACAAACTACAGCTTCAAATCAACAATGAAGATGATGATACAAGAATATATGAATCTGTACAAGCATATAATCCTTTCCTGAATGTTCTAGATCAAGATTCTGATAAAGAAAAGGTAAAAGACAAAGGTGAGTCATCTAAAACTTCTGAAATACAAGAAATGAATGACTGCTCTCCTGTGAACAAATCTGCTGATATAAATAATACTGATCTGCATGATAATTTGCATGATGTAAATGATGATACTGTTAAGAATAGAAGGACATGGAAGTCTGCTCATTCTACTGATCTGATTCTAGGTGATTCTAGTATAGGTGTTAAAACTAGAAAACAATTGTTTGAATCAAAAGAAGAACCTAGTAAGTCTTTATTTTGCTGGTGTTGTTTTCTATCATCTATTGAGCCTAAAACTGTGATTGAAGCTTTAAGTGATAGTAATTGGATTATAGCCATGCAGGAAGAACTTAATCAGTTCACTAGAAATGAAGTCTGGGAACTTGTTGATAGACCTAGTAATCATAATGTTGTAGGCACTAAGTGGATTTTCAAGAACAAAAGGGATGAAAATGATCTTATAGTTAGAAATAAGGCTAGATTAGTTGCTCAGGGCTACTCTCAAGCTGAGGGTATTGATTATGATGAAACTTTTGCCCCTGTAGCTAGACTAGAAGCTATAAGATTGTTCCTTGCTTATGCTGCACATATGAAATTTACTGTGTATCAAATGGATGTGAAAAGTGCATTTTTGAATGGTATACTTGCTGAAGAAGTTTATGTAGAACAACCACCTGGTTTTGAAGTGAATAGCCACCAAGTATACAGGTTAAAGAAAACACTCTATGGATTGAAACAAGCTCCAAGAGCATGGTATGATACTCTTTCTCTATTCTTACTTGAAAATGGTTTTACAAAAGGCAAAGTTGATAGAACTTTGTTTAGAAGACAAGAAGGTAATGATATATTACTTGTTCAAATTTATGTGGATGATATTATCTTTGGATCACCCAACAAAAACTTGAGTGAAAGCTTTTCTACACTCATGCAAAGTAAATTTGAAATGTCTATGATGGGAGAAATGACATATTTTCTTGGTCTTCAAGTAAAACAAACTTCAGAAGGTATTTTTATAAATCAAGCAAAGTACACTAAGAATTTGCTAGATAAATTTGGTATTAAAACCTGTAAGACAGTTGGTGTGCCCATGCAACCTACATACAGAATGGATCCTGATGAAGGAGGTAAGTCTTCTGACCAACCTCACTATCGTGCTTTAATTAGCTCTCTACTCTATCTAACTGCCAGCAGACCTGATATTGCTTTTTCTGTTGGAGTATGTGCAAGATTTCAAGCAAACCCCAAGGAAAGTCATCTGGAAGCTGCTAAAAGGATATTGAAATATCTAAAGGGGACCATTAATCGAGGATTATGGTATCCTGCAGATGATGATATATCTTTAAGTGGTTATTCAGACTCGGACTTTGGAGGTTGCAAAATAGATAGAAAATCTACTTCAGGTTCATGTCAATTCTTAGGAACTAAGCTCATTTCATGGTTTTCAAAGAAACAAACAAGTGTGGCAACTTCTACTACTGAAGCAGAATATATGGCTGCAGGTAGTTGTTGTAGTCAGCTTCTTTGGCTAATACAACAACTCAGAGACTACAATGTTGTAGAATCTAATGTACCTATATATTGTGACAGTAATAGTGCCATTGCCATCACTCAAAATCCTGTTTTACATACTAGATGCAAACATGTTGACATTAGGCATCATTTTATTAGGGATCATGTTGAAAAGAAGAATATTAGAATGGAAAAGATTCATACTGATATTCAAAGAGCTGACATTTTTACAAAACCATTGGCTGAAGTGAGATTCAGAGAACTGTGCATTAGTTTAGGATTGATAGATATGGATTCTGTGTGTATATAGAACTGTGCTAACATTTCAGGTACTGATCTTATACCAAGAGGAAGATAAAGCAGAAAGTAAGAGCAGTACATCAAAACTCAACAGTCAGAAGAGACAATCCAATGTCAGATCACTAAAACAGGTAACAAGGTTACTGAAGTGACCTTAATCCCAATGAGGAAGCTGGTAAAGCTGAGGGACACTGAGAACATACATTAAGGGGGAATCTGTGATTTCTTAAAGATCCTTTTTGTTGACTCAGATCACTAAGTCACTTTAGCCAAAACCTTGATATGATCATTAAATTAAACATATTGTTACTAATCTGTACTGTTTTACACTTATATCTCATGAACTAACACTTCTACCAAGGTGAAACAGGCACAGAAGAGGAATTCTCCATTGAAGGGGGAACTGATCTGATTACAGATTTGAAAAGTCTACTAATCTGATCTGATTACAGACTATAGCAGTCTACAGATATATTCTGATTAATACATTGACTTGTCTACAGAACTGTGCTAATTACAAAGTTTCTTTGTCTACAGTACTGATCTGATTACAAATCAGTTATTCTACAGAACTAATCTGATTACTGACTAATCTGTCTACAGAGAGATTTGTTTACTACTAATCTGTCTACAAGAAATCTACTGATCTGACACAGTACTGATCTGAGGATTACTGTGCTGATATCAAAAAGATGAAATCAGAAAATTTGGGTACTGATCTGAGGATTACTGTGCTGACCCATCTACTGATCTGAAATCTACTGTGTTGATTCATCTACTGAAATAAGTAAGAAAATGAAGTGAAATTTTCTTTAGAAATAAGTAAGAAAATGAAGTGAAATAGTTTTGGAAACTACTGTGCTGATTTGCATCAGAACAGTCTTTTGGTTTAGATTACTCTAAGTCAAAAATTGTTCATATTTTTAGATTACTAATAGAGAAGATTAATACACTCTTCTATTTCTAACCTAAAAATTGTGGTGTATTTATCAAACACTAGTTGGCTCCAAAAATTAAGAATGTTACTAGAATGTGAACAGTTATTGCTTATCTCGAATTTCGAGATTTAATCCCAACCATTCTTTGTAATAATCTAATTCAATCCTAGCCCTAGATTGGTTTTGAATTTAACAAAAACTATCACACTTCATCTTCTTCGTTCTTACGAGTTCTTTTCTGAAAATCTCTTAACCTCATAACTTCTGAAAAATTTGATTTCTACAAAATTCTCAAATGGCAACTATCAATATTATCAATGAAGCTAACCAAGTTGCAGGAACTTTCGATTCGAATTTGTGGATTCGCAAGAAGGGCATTTTCGTGGAGAACGCTGTCTATTTCAATGGCAGACACAGTGCAGAAAATCAAGCAATTCTAACTATGTGTGAAGAATGCGGACTACGAAAGTTTCTGGAGTCATTTCCCGTGAATGTCTACGAACCGGAAGCTGTGGAATTCTATTTACAACTTCAAGGAGATAAAAATGGTGTTCACTCCATGCTTGCTGGACACAAAGTCACCATTACAAGGGACATTCTCGAAGTAATGTTGGATTTACCGCAAGGTCCAGTGGATATTTTGACCTACAAAGCTGGTGAAGAAAAAGAGTGTGTGGGAAGATGGTCAGGTGTTGAGACAGAGACCTTGACAAATCTGAAGAAGGATGTTCTTCCTACTGGTCTGCAGTTCTTGATGGATATAGCAGGAAAGTGCTTGTTAGGGCAACATCATAGCCAGGATGCCTTATCAAGTTTTAAAATTAGAATTATGGCTGCAATCATCGACAGAGTGCAAGGTGATTGGCAAGGATTCTTCCTGGAAAGGCTAATGACTGAAAAGGACAAAGTTTTATTTGATGAGGATACAATGGAATTTTCGATTAAATCGAAATTAGGGTTTGGAAACAAGCTGAGTTTCTTGCTACCTCAGCTGGTGAAAAAGCCATATTGGAGTAATCCCAAGAAATTCCATCATGGGAAATTCTTGATGAAGAAGGAGTCTGTTCAATTTGAACAAGAGAACCCCTTGGAACACTCTCAAGAAATTGAAGCAGAAGAGTCTGGAGCTTCAATGTACCAATCGGAGGATGATCAAACTGAGGTTAGATCAAAATCAAGGCATGATCCGAGCAGTACTACACTGAGGAGAGGAAGGTCTGCTACAGCTGCCTCAGAAGCAACAGTTCGTTTTGTGGAAACTGTGGTGCAATCAAGCTCAGATGAGCAAGAGGTTAGTGTTCCTAGTCCAATTGCTGTTCATAAGAGGACTAAGTCAAGGAGTGTTAGGAGAAAGTTAGTTGTTGTCTCTCCTACCCCTTCCAACTCTGAACCAAGCCAACCTGAACCCCAAAACCCTCAACCATCATGTTCTGGAGGATCAGATCACTACTTTTCTGAGACTCGGAACACTCCCCATTCATCACCTCAGCTCGCTAACTTTGAGCCTACTTCAATTCCTACCCCTCAACAACAAACCTCACATCAACCTTCACCACATCAATCTCCAACACAGGTTCATGCTCACTCTACTGAACATGAATTTGAGCCTTCTACTGAACCAATTGATATTTCATCATCTCCTGAACCTGAATTTATTACTCCTAAACCTGCTGATTTGATGGAGTACACTATCTGTGATAAAGAAGATAGAATCAGGATAGATCTGAGGATAGCTTTGTTAAAACAATTTCCTGGATTAGATGAAAGCTCTGTTGAGTTTGAGAAACTCCTTAGGATTGGCACTTGGGTGTATCTTAAGAGGAGTACTTTGAAGGAAAATTTAGCTATCATGGAAGGAATGGGAGGTGCTTCAATCTTTGATGATTGGGAAGCAGAACAGATGCAAGCAGCTGGTGTTAACTCTTTTCTTGAGTTAGTCACTCCAGAATCTGTTGTAATTCTTGTTGAGAGATTAACAGGGATCAAGTACACTGTTGAGAAGATTACAACTCCTGTCTCTGATGAAGATCTGTTTAGTGAAGAGAAAGGTCTTGATGAGACTGAAGCTGTTGCTGCAGAAGATTTTATGGATATTGATGAAGATATTGTCAATGCAACAGAAGTGTTTGAGAACACTGTTGTACTTGAAGAAACTGAAATTGGTGAAAATCAGGATGTAAATGCTGAAGAATTGGAAAGCATTCCAATTCACCCTACTGATCCTATTGAGGATGTGCAAGAAGAGATCAGAACAGGTCCTGTTGAGAAGGATTCTGAGCAATCTGATTTTGAGATGCTGAAAAAGCAGAATGCAGAGCTTCAAGCAAAATTGGAAGCTGTTGTCCAGATGTTTCAAGAAGCTACTGAGAGAATGAACAAGATGCATTCTGAACACTCTTATGAGAAGGTAATGGAGTATACAATGTCCAAAATATTTGACCTTCATAGAGTACAAGAGAAGAATTTGTCTCAGGTGTTGCATAAGAAGCTGGAGCAACACATATCTTCCTTGAAGGAGTGGCATGATGAAGCCAAAAATGGGGAAGATAGGACAAGACAAGTGATGGAACAAACACAGTCACAACAAGCTCAGCTGGTTGTGAGTCAGGATGAATTAAGAGCTGAAATTCATATGTTAAATGAAAAACTGAAGCAAAGAAAGCAACAGAAGCAACAAGGTCAAGAGATTGTTGAGAAGAGACCTGATATTGCAGGAAGTTCAAGTCAGAAGAAGAGGAAGTTAGTTCTATCTGATGAAGAACAACAAGAGGAAGAAGCTGGAAGAATGACTAGATCAAAAAGCAAAATGAAAGTTGTTATTTCAAGTGAAGAAGCAAAGTTGAAAAAGAAGAAAGAAAAGGATGTCAAGTTCTTGAAGACAAGATTTGATAATCGAGTCACAGCTTTGAAGAAAAAGATGAATGCTCAAAAGAAAGCTGAAGGAAAACAGTTTGACAAAGATTTTCAAGATGAAAACTTTGTGGATTTCATTGTTTTAACAGAACATATGGAATACTGGAAAAATTTGAAGAAGAAATGGCAGATTGCTAACTTCATTGTGAAGAAGTTTGGTGATCATTCTAGCAAGGAAGCAGAATTTATTGATTTTGAAGAATTCATGCTGAATATTGATCAAGAGTTCTGGGAAGACATAGCACAGGTTGCTAATCGTGCTGGAACAAAGATTTTGTGCCCTGAAGAACCTAATTGGGAACCTCCAAGACTGGAAAATGGAGAACCTGATTACAAAGAGATCAACAACATTATTGCTGAGATTCTCAAGGAAGAAGGAATCACTGATCATCAACATATGATGGATATCAAAGCAAGGATGTATGTTGCATTCAGAATCTGAAGATGCAGAATGAAGATGAAGGACCAAGCTCACAAGATAACATTTCTTATCCTTTAGTCTTTATTTCTATATTTTGTGTTTCATATTTTGTTAGTATGTGTAATATGTGAAATATCTGATTTGATTGTGAATATGATATGATTTCTGAATTGATGAACTGTTATGATAGACTACATACTTAACTACTGATTTATTAACATTTAAGTAGTTTTGGCTTCATCAAAAAGGGGGAAATTGTTGGGATATGAATCCTATAAACAATGTTCTAGTTGATGAAAGTATGTTTTGATGGCCAAAAGCAACTTAAAGTTAGTGATATATGTGGTTCTAAGTCATCTTAACTAAGTCATCTGAATATAAGCTTACTAATCTGATGAGAAACTTAAAATTGAGATTACTGATCTTAATGCTAACTGAAGTAAGTTTACTGATCTTATGTAGTAATATTTAGAATAAAATTACTGATCTTAACTGAGTCATGTGAAATAAGATTACTGATCTTAGTGTGGAAACTGAGAATATTTTTAGTGATCTTATATGAGATATTTGAAAATCTGAGTTACTGATCTGATGTACTTACTGATCTGATATGCTTACTGATCTGATAGGTAAGTTACTGATCTTATATGTTTACTGATCTTAGATATTTACTGATCTTATATGGAAGTTATTGTATTTACATGAGTTACTGATCTTATGAGTTACTGATCTTATTGGTTACTGATCTGATATATGAACTGTTAGGAACTAAGCTGATGTTTTGTATTGTATAGACAGCTTATAGTGTAGGACTTAGATATACTCATCTGTATATAGTTCAGTTGATGTATAGATAGGTTTTATATATGTAAAGTTGTATTCTATTGTATTCAGCATTGTAAAATCAGAACACTAGATTAGGACTAGATTAGATGAAGATCAGAAGACTAATGAAGACTCAGAGGACTGCTTCAGAATAAGAAGACTTCAAAGAAGAGTTGAAGAAGAGCTTAGAAGAAATCTGGAGAAGTTTTGAAAGTTTTAAAGTTACTGTGCTGACTGAATCCGAAGAGTAAAATCCGAAGAGTAAAATCCGAACAGTAAGTTACTGTGCTGATTTATTAAAATTGAAGAATAAGTTTGGAAAGCTTATTTAAAGTGTAACTGAAGATATATTGAAGATATGCTGACTTGGAAGTTGAAGGAAGTTACAAAGTCAGTTACAAGAAGAAGTTACAAAAAAAGTTTAGAGTTAGTTGAGAGTTAGTTCACAAACTGCTAACTGTCATACTAAATTCTATAAATACTGTATGATCTCCTACTGCTGACTACTGAAGCAATTACTGATCTTAGAGAATTCAAGAGCAAGTCTACAAGCAAGAACTCACAGAGTTGAAGGAGATTGAAGAAGAAGAGCCACTGAATTGAAGAGAAGAATCAAAGGCTATTCAAAGAGAAGTTTTACTTTTCAAGTTTAAGTTTGTATGTTGTAAAACAAGTGTGCTAGTTACTTGTAAAATTACTAGTAGATCGAAGATATACCTGGAGGTATAATCGAAAAGATCAAAGTCTTAACCTTGGGACTTTAAGCCACAAGAAGCTCAAGAAGAGTAATAAAACTTCACAACTGGAGTTGTGAGAGTGGATGTAGACATTTGTCGAACCACTATAAAATTCTGTGTTCTTTACATTTATTGTTTGATATTTGTTTGAATTGTTTAATCAAGAACATTAGGAATTAACCAAGATAAAGATCTATAGAAAAGTTGAGTATAAACTAGTAAGGCCCATATTATTCTGAAAGTACTGATCTGAGCTGAGTAAGCACAGTACAGTATATAAGAAGACTAAATTCCGCATTGCATATTCTGATATTTTGAAAGATTTTTAAAAGTCTATTCACCCCTCCCCTCTAGACTTTTACTAGCTTACTCAATCTTAACTCAACTTTGGGACCAACATATGTTTTTCAGAAAATTGGATCAGTTCAGTGACCACAGAAAATTGTGATTTGAAAAACCAGTTGGATTTTCAGAGGCAGTGGTCTTTGAACCCCTGCTCTGATACCATTTGTTGGTCCTTGATGGAGTATGACACAAGTGTAGGGGGGGGGGGGGGAATGCACTTGTGTATGCAAATTCTTGTGTTTTTTTTTTTAAAACAGTTTGATCTAATCAGGGAGGTTGTCTTAATTATATTTTGATACTACTTTTGAATCATTATATTTTGATTCTTCCCCATTTCTCATTGATCTTAATTTGAACGGTACTTAAGTAATTATGCTTCATTGTTAATGCGTCTTGAAGATTTTGATGTATTTTATACTTTCAGGTCAGAAGATTATTGGGGAACCTGTAGTTTCAAGACTAGTCCTGAATGATTCTGCCCTTTGGGATTCAAATTTTCAGAAAACAGCAAATCAAGTTATGTTGGTCCTTGATGGAGTATGACACAAGTGTATGGGGGGGAATGCACTTGTGTATGCAAATTCTTTCTTTTCTTTTTAAAACAACAGTTTAATTAGAATATGAGGGTTGTCTGACAACTAGCCTGAGAGAGTTTCTTTAGATACCTGTCCTACTGAAAACTAGAAAGTGATCAATTGGAGAAATATCTAAATGAGTTGCTAAGTGCGGAATGTGGTTGGCCTTTTCTTTGAAAGAATACTCCAAGTTAATTTCTGAAAATAAACAGTTGATCAGGGACTTTGTCCAAAACAGTTTTTCTTATCTTACTGAATTAACCCTTTTTGAAATGAATGATTGTAAGTAATGCAAGCAATAGGATGAGTGCAGTAAGTAAATGGCACAACAATTTATAGTGGTTCAGAGTCTCAATACTCCTACATCCACTTTCCCTGATTGAACAGATTAATTCCTTAACAATGGAATTAGCTTGTTTTATAGTCCCAAGGTGCACTGATCAACAACACTTCCTTAGTGCTTTGATCTCTAATATAATCTGAGTCCTAGTGCTCAATCTCTCTAAATTAAGACTGTGTTCTTCAATAACAGTCCTTAATTCCTCACTTCTACAACAAACTCTACTTCACTCAATGAGGTAAATGTTTGAGGTTTGGTTCCAACTAATAGAGATATCCTTTACAATAAGAACAGTGTAAAGGCTTAGGATATCTCAATGCTAAGCTTGGGATTTTACAAGAAATGACTCAGCTTTTGAAGTGATCAGGAAACTTGGGATTCTTAAGAATAGCTTTGGTTTCCTTTAATTGCTTGATGATAGTTTGATAGCAGATAGTTGGATACTTGAATCCTTGGATCACTTCAGAATTTATAGAGCAATTTGAGCAACTATCCGTTGGAGAGATAGCATTTCAAATTGTCTATTTGCAGCTTCCTTGAAACGGCTATGGAGGGCAACCTTCTATTATCCAGTGAGTAAAAGGCTCTCCAATGGTTTCTTGAATGAATGTGTTGACTTCTGAAAAATGCGGTTGTAAAAACTTGTGTCAGTTTCCAAATTTGCACACTTCCCAAGGTTGATTGTGGCAGTCTTTGTACTCCACCAACGGTTAGATGGGACAAGTGCCCTGAACATTCCTGCTGCAGTTGGAATGTTCCAACATTCATTGAATTCTTCAGTTTTTAATGCTTCCAAGTCTTCAATGTTTTGTTCATGCTTGTTGGCAATAAATGCTCCATTAAATTTGTCTTCTCAGTAATCATCATTCAATGCTCTTGATCATTAAAACTTCAAAGGCTGATCTGATGTGGCTCTTATCAGTACAATGTAGCTTGTCTTCTCATCTTTGATTACTCAGCCATGTTGTCCTTTTCAATAACCTTGTCTCTATGAAGTCAGCAGGCTTGTCCTAACATACTAACACTTAACAAGCTGCCTAACATTCCAGCTTTGGACAACTATCCTGAACTATAAATCTCACAACATTTCTGAGATTTAAACTTAAGCAATTTTACTGTCTCAACTATCTTGAGATAATTAGACTGATGCATACTTAGATGTATCTCAACTAATCTGATCATCATCAATCAGGGGTTTTGGTATCTTAATCAAAATCAATTTATTTCCCAACGTACACTTAATTTTTTGGATGAATTTGTCAAAATGTTTTGACATGTAGTATTAAATTTTTAGCCTTGTAGTGATAATTTTTTGACCTTATAGTAACAATATTTTGGTCATGTAGTAAATCACTTGTTTGCGATTCGCAAATTTTTTGGGCAACCCGAATCCGGGCTTATGATCCGCGAATTTTTTAAAATTGTCTTAATTTAATTTTTACACTAAATGGACTTAGAGTTTTAACTTGGTTTAATTGAGATGGAATGCATGTATGAAATATTTCACATAAATTAGTTCTACTATATTTTTTTAATTAATGTGAAAAAAAATTAAAAAAATGGAAAAAGTATAAACAACAAAAACTACTCCCTCTGTCCCAAGATAATTAGCATAGTTTGACTGATACATTGTTTAAGAAAAGTGGATTTAGTGGTTGATGATGTAAGATAAATGAGACGTATTTTAAGTAATTTAATGATGTTTAAAGTAGATTTGATGATGTGTAAAGTGAAATGTATGGAAAAAAAGAGTGATAAATTTGAAAATAAAATGATTTTGTGAGGTTATTAATTTTGTGGGATATTTTCATATTAAGAGTGTGCAAATAATTTTGGAACGTCCCAATGAGGAAAGTGTGCAAGTAATCACGGACGGAGTAATATTATAAAACTAAGCAATTTTGAGGTGAATTTTGACGTTAATCTTACCCAATGAGAATGCAAATTGGGTAGCAGCTAGGGTTGTAAACGAATCGAAGCGAATACTGCAGTATTCGATTCAATTCGTGAAAATATTCGAATATTCATATTCGTATTCGTTTAATTTTTTAATAATAAATTTGATTCGGTATTCGATTTGATTGATTATTCGATACTAATCGATTCGATTCGAAATTTTTAATACATATTCTAAACATTATTTTTCAAGTATTCGATTTGAAATTGATTCATATTCGATACTATTTGATTTGACTTGAAACTATTTGATTCGAAAATTTATGGAGAAAATTTTAAAAATAATAATTTAAATAATATTATAGGATATGAGATAAATATACATTTAAAAATATATTTATGTATATATATTATAAATATAATCGAATACTTACGAATATCGAATCGAATATCATAATTTTGTATTTGTATTCGTTTATTAATCGAATCAAAAAAAATATTTGTATTCGAATTCGAATCATAAAATTTCAAATACGAATATCGAATCGAGCAAAATTATCTGATTCGTTTACAACCCTACTAGTAGCAGGTTGGGTTGGGTCTCTTTTATCTATCTATCTATTTCTTTATTTATTTGTGTTCCCCTTTATCTAAGACCTAGACCTATACCTGTTGCTGATTTAAGTTTCCCATATTATTTGAATCAGATAAATATGAATATCCAATTCCAATTCAATAAACACAACGTTTATCCATTTACCTCGATCTCCGCACCCAAATTCTCCATTCATATTATCTTTTTCTCGATTTCACTCCAAAATCACCCGCAATCATGATGGGAAGGCAACCCCAAAATCAACAACCCGATTACCAGTCCAGGATTTTCTACGAGCTTTCTGCTTTAGTTTTAAATATTATTAGATCGCCGCCCACCTCCATCGACTTTTCCGATCACTCCCCCGTCCGCCGGAGGGACTCCCCCTCCTTTCAGCATATTACTCCCGCCGGATTTGCGTCCCTGCTTCTAGGGATTTCCCTGTCCTTGATGCTCTGCGGATCTGTCACTTTTTTCCTAGGTTTTCTTTTGATGCCTTGGGTGCTTGGATTGGTCGTATTTTTGTACTTTGTGGGGATTGTTTCCAGCATTTCCATGATTGGGAGAGCCATTTTGTGTCAAAATTCTGCCCCTCCTTCCCCCAGGAAAGATATTCCTTGTAAGATTTTTTCTCTTTCATCTCCTTTTGCTCCTTTATTTAATTCTGCCTTTAATTGCTTCATATTATATCTATCTGCAACTGAAAACATGCCTTTTTTGGATGACTAATTGTATTTGGAGGTGCTGGATTTTGTAAATTCATTTAATTGCTTCCTTTTGGTATTCAGATGTTTGAAATTGGAAAGTCTTATGAGCCCTTTTTCTGGTTTTGATGTGCTATTGTGATTATGACTATTGATTGTTGAATTTATTATTAAATTCTGTGTCTTATCCTATCCTCTGAGGAATTTTCTTTTTCATTAAGATCCATTTCCATAGCATAAATCTTCAAATGAATTAGTATGAAGTTTTACGAGTTTTTTGTTCTGGGATGTCCTGAATTTTCAAGTAGGCTGCAGCAGGGTTTTTTATTTTTTTTAATTTGAATGCTGTTGTGGCTTTTTCTGGATTGTGAGGAGCTGTGAGCATGCACATTAGTTGTCCAAATGCTTTTTTAAGACAAATTCTTGTGTGGGACGAGTAACCTTAGACGGATTGTAGGGTTGTGAGACGGATCAAAATCTATTAATTTTACGCACCCACTTCTTCATTAATTAGGTTTGAATTTTTCTTTTAACTATTTAATTAATTGTAGGGTTTCATCAACACAGAAGGCTTTGCAGATATATCATGCTTAGGTTTTTCATGTGCTGAAATTGTTTACTTTGATGATGTTAAATTGATTGTTAGTTACAATTGCTGGTGTTGACTGTGGGATATGTGGCCTAATGTTTGTGGAACTGAGATTGGTTATACTGTGATGTAGCAAGAATTATTCGTTTGAAAATATACAGAAAATTAGGGAAGGAAGCCATATGAGTATTAATATATGTTCGTATTCTCTTTAATTGGCTCACACGTGTGTTACTCTTCTCAATTCATTCCTCAACTTGCAGTAGTAGCTAAGGAATTTATTGGTGTAATGATGTTTGTATCAGATGGCATGGCACGGTAGATTGAAACATTGATTTCCTTCAGACATATATCTAGGAAAGCTCCATAACTTGTTTGGTTCGTGTTCTAGCTTCATGCATTTAATAGCACATGCCATGCTGTGCCTGTGAAGACCATATTAATGGAACCAGGCATTCCTTTATAACTTATAAAGATCAAATGAAAAATTTGTTCCTATCATTTCTGCTTATGTTCTATTTCTTCAGTAGATATTTGGGCCCTTGTTGCTTATGGCAGGCCTAGTTTCCGTCAAATAATTGGGCTTCTACTTTTATCGTTTGGTTGTGTTTTTTGGGTCACTTTTGGGCCCATGTATTTTTCCCCCCTTAAAAATATCACTTCATTTCTCTGTTTCTTGAGTAGATTGTGATGACAAATTCTGATATCGATTTTTTTCGATTGCAGCTTGGAAGCTTTTGTGAGGTATTTAGCAGCACATATATATTCGGTGTTGCACGTTACGTGTATCATTCAAATTTACGACTCCGGTTGGGGAACTGTGGATATTTCTCTTTAAAGGAACACATGGTCAACATGTGAGATGGCATCTCTATTAAGTTGAAGGATGAATCTCTTACCATATCATTTGAGTATGAAACATTTGATTAGTTGTTTTCATGGTTAGATGGACATAACAAAATCTATTTGTGTCGCCACATGTTTTATTTCTTATGAAGGATGGGTTTTTTTTTTGGTTAAATGTAAGCTTTTTTATATGTATATTATTATAGAAGATTGTTTGAAAATTCTTCTTTTTTATTGAATTTTGTTTGATGAAATTGTGTGGAGTAACTATTCCAAACTCAATATTCCCCTGTGGTATCTCTCTGCTCAAGATATTGTATGGGGGGATCATAACACACAAAGTGGGGGAACAAATGTTGCAACTTGACACAAAATGTGGCTTGAAATGACCTTACTACCCCTTAATTCAAGTCAGGTTTTTAAAAAGTGGAAAGATAAAATACCACTTTCTTTCTTCCACCAAACACCTACTTTAGTCCATATGCCTATCCTCTTACATTTGCAGAAGAATTTTTAGAGGAATAAGAAAAACTCCACTGTGAAATTTTTTAGGTAGTATAAATCACCTTTGCTCCGGCGGTTGGCGAAGTTGCCGTGGGATTGGATTTTCCAGGAGACGGTACCGGAGAGTAAAATTTATCAGCTGTGAGGAGCTTAGTGTCCGACATTGATATGTGATTGTTGTTGTTTCTACGCAGAGTTCTATTGTGATTAATTGATTCTTGATTTTCCATTAAAATCGAAATCTAATTATGTTCTTGATTTGATAATGCAATTGCAAATCAACAGGTAGAAATTTGAAGGGAAACTTTTTTTGGAATTTTGGAAACTTTTTGAATTAAAATATTGGTAAAGTGTAGGTTTTGAATATATTTGGTAGATACTCAATCTTGTTATTAAAATAAAAAAAATATTAAAAAGTGATTTATTTAAATAGAATAAACGTATTTTTTGTGAACCTAAAAAAAGAAGTAAACACACTTTTAGTGAACGGAGGGAGTATGTTTTTAAGGAATAGTGATTGTATGCGGAAATGAGCACGCTACTGATTTTGAGCTTCCAATTAGCATAAACATCGTGGGGAGCTTTCAATTAGCATGAGTGGTGCAAAGTTTGAACACTAATTGTTGTAAAGTTGAACATTGAAACAATTATTTTGATGGAATAGAGAGTTTCTTTTGTAATTAATTATGTCAGCGGATTAATTGACCCCTACTTCCTAATATTCAAATTCAATTTAGCCGTTTAGAGTTTAGTAACTTAATTGACCAATTTTTACTTCCTAATATTCAAATTCAATTTAGTTGTTTAAAGTTTAGTAATTTATATAAACTCTAAATTGAGTTTGAATATTACATTTTCTAAAGTAATAAACCCTATATTAAATTTAAATATTATATAAGTTACTAAATTAAAATTAAAATTATGATTCTTAAATATATAAATTAAATATCATATAAGGTACTAAACCCCAACTCCACTCCAGGACACTAAACCCTAAGGCCATGTTTGTTTTGGAATGAAAAATTCGAATTTGAGATTTCAAAACTCCACCCCCGTTACAGTTTGGGATTTTGATTCAAGATTTCAAAATTCCACCCTATAAATACATATAAAAGTCAACCCTATAAACCCTATATAAATACCTATAAAACCTATAATCCTATTTTATAAAGTTAAATCTCACCCTACATAAATCCCAAAACAAACACAAAATATAAAAAATATTAGGATTTTAAAATCCACTAGATTTTGAAATCCGAATTTCAAAATCCTCAAAATCCCAAAACAAACCTGCCCTAAATTCTAAATAGAAATTTTGAATATTACCAAAGACACTAAATTGAAATTGAATCATTCATTAATAAGATACTAGAACCTCTAAATTGAATATTAATATTACACAAGGTATAAAAGTTAAACTTAAATTAAAATTGGATCATTCAATAAAATTAATATATATATATATATATGTGTACATATATGTGTATATATAAATTGAATACCCCCTTATCCTAGGGGCATGTTTGTTTTGAGATTTTGCGAATTTTGAAATCCGAATTTCAAAATCTAGTGGATTTCAAAATTCTAATGTTTTTTATGTTTTGTGTTTGTTTTGAGATTTATGTAGGGTAGGATTTAACTGTATAATATAGGATTATAGGTTTTATAGGTATTTATATAGGGTTTATAGGTATTTATAGAGTTGACTTTTATAGTGTTATAGGGTGGAATTTTGAAATCCTGAATCAAAATCCCAAACTGTAACGGGGGTGGAGTTTCGAAATCCAAAATTCGGATTTCCCATCCCAAAACAAACATGCCCTAAGGGAATTTGCAATCTTTAAACTGTCCACATTTTAAAAAATGTGTATGAAAAAATGTAATGACTAATGAGTGATGTTTTTGAGGAGTAGCTTTATAAACTTTTATGAATAAAATAAAAATGGTAGATTGGGTGTGAAAAAAGTAATGACATATGCGTAAATATGTATATATTTTGACAATGAATAATTTTTTTTTTAAATGTACAAATTTGTATGAGATATTCAAATATGACAAGTGTACAATTTTTTGTGGAATTTAGGGGTATCATATAAGGCACTCCCTCCATCCACCAAATGTAGTCCCATGGGGGATGGACACAAGTTTTAAGAAAAATGTAGATAAAGTAAGGGTATTATAGGGTATTGTAGGGTCCATTGTGTATAAATTGATTGTTTGTGAATAAAGTTGATGACAAATTGAGTAATTAAGTGATGGTTGAGGGGTGATGGTTTCCATAAAGTGTATGAGACATTTGGTGGACAAAGTATATGAGGCAAATGAGACTACATTTCATGGACGGAGGGAGTACTAAAACTCCTTAACTCTAAATCGAAAATTTGAATATTACATAAGTTACTAAACCCTAAATTCTAAATCAAAATTTTGAAATTGAATATTACATAAATTACTAGAACATAAATTGAAATTGAAATTGAGTTTGAATATATATTATATAAACTGACAATTGGTGATTGCATCTTAAATTTTGGTGATTGCATCATATAAAGTCTAAATCGAAAATTTAAATATTGCATAACATACTAAACTTAAATTGAAATTGAATCAAACATTCATTAAATTTAAATATATAAATTGAATGTGTATATTACAAAAGTTACTAATACTAAAAAATTTGAACACTAAGTGTTGCAAAGTTGAACACTAAGCGTGTGGAGTAACTATTCCAAGCTCAATATTCCCCTGTGGTATCTCTCTGCTCAAGATATTGTATTATATCAGGCATAAATACAGTTCTATCATCTGTGGCTCGATTTATCTTGATATTTTTTCCAATAGGGTACAAGATTTTAGGAAATATAGCAATTACACACATGACTTTTTTGGTATTGCAATTACACACAAAAATCAGAGGAAAATGTCCATTATGCCCTCAATTACAAAAGGAACAAAAAGATTGAGGTTGCTGCATATTTGTACCTGCGTCAGCCACCCCCTACTAAGCTACCAAAGGTCCCATCTGCAGTTTTGGGAGAGAGAAATGGTTGGCTTTTATCAAAACTTGTATCAAGAATTCAAAATTCAATTTTTCAGCCTCTCCCTTCCACAACAAAATTCTCGCCGGCTTCGATTTCAGGCAAAACTGGTCATTCATTCAGTTTTTTATTAAATTAGAAAAAAAAAATACTCTAAATTTGTCATCCCAATGCATTTGCCTACCAAAAGTCCCAGCCCTACCTACCCCTTTTGGGGGGAAACGCTAACGCAGATGGAGAATTCGTCGGAGACAGTCAATATGAAGAATATACACGGCGGGGGAAGACGGCCGCTTGGGTTAATACCCATTTAGTTTGGGGGATCTTTTAGTGACGGGGAAGACGGGCGAAGTTTTGGGGAAAATTATAAGATTTCGAAGATTCGGGATCGCCCATTTGTTTAAGAACTTTCCCCCACTCGGGCGACAGATGGGGAATATGTAGATGCAGCCCAAAAATTCGAAGTCGGGAGTGAAGTTGAAGAAATTTCAGGTTCGCCTTTTCTATTATTTTTAGGTCTTTTGGTTGGGATCTGATATTAATATAGTTAATGGGGGAATCAGATTTTTAGAAATCTGGGGATAGCTTTGAAGCCCTTTGAAATGAATGTTTAGAGTAATTTTTTGAGTAATTGTTTTTAAGAAAACATAGCATTCTATTTGAATTGTTGCAATCTGATTATTCAAATTATTTGATTGTAAAAAAAAAAATACATTGATTTCAGAAACAAATCAGTTCTAAACAAGGTTTCCTCCAATACCAAACAACTAATGAACCCGAATATCCTAAACAGCTGGTTTGTATAATTTCTCCACCATTTTCCTGTACTGTGCAATTGAGGAGAGAGAGATTATTATAGTTAGTCTATAAAATAGACTATGTTTGTGTAGTAGTTGAAGGAAGCTTTTTGACAATATTTGACAGTTAAAACCAAACAAATACCTTGTTGGGTTTGAATTGTTATAGTTAGCATATACTATAAAGCATTCGATTTGAATTGTTGCAATGTGATTATTCAAATTATTCGATTGTCAAGAAATAGATGTTTTAGCATTCCAAAAGATTCATTCATAAATTGTAGGGATATATTACATTACATATCTAGAAAAGCACCCACACATTGATCAAAAGTTGGCTTAAACTGATGCATATCATTACAAAAGAGGTTGACTACATCAAGTTGAAAGCAATAAAAAACGACAATAAGAGAACTATGAATGTCATCCACAAATTTGCCACAAGAAGGTTGTTAAGAGAAAATTTGTCTAAATTCTTTCCAGGTGGAGCTATGCATTTGTTTGGGGGATTCAGGTTCTCTTGAGAATCCAGACTGAACCATGTATCTGGGAAGGATATGGGATCTTCAATTTCATTAGTTGGAACAGTCCAATGTGAGAACACCTGTTTATATATGTTGTTCAAAAAGTTTTTGGTACTGTTAAAAAAGATAAATGTACTGTTCAATATATATGGATGTATGTTCAAAATCGAATCTCTGGAGGGCAAAATATTCTATTAGAGAGAACCATTTTAACTTGATTAATTGCATTGACTTAATTTATCGATCTATTTTCTCTTAATGAAGACTTAAAAAATTATATATGGTTGCTAATTGTAATCAATTTGCGATATCAATAAACAAACGCCTGATTTGCTGAAAATAAATGAAAAATTACGACCAATATAGGGGAAATATATCTTAATATGGTTGTAGATCTATCGATTTATTTGTTAAGAATCTAAAAACTTGATTTTGCTCTTAATGAAGTATATATTAACTTGAAACATCTTAATTTATCATCTATTGAATTAAATGAAAAAATATATATATTCTTTTTTTGAGGACTATCGGATTTTGCTTACTTAATTTATGAAGTTTGACACTAATTGCAATTAGGGGAGGAGAAACCATCTTTTATATACTCCCCTGACTAAGAAACCAAGTGCACATCTTAACATACTCCGCCAACAATTGAACATAATCTGAAATAAGTTGAACTTCGTGTAATAAATTTTGAATTTTGTTGCAATTATTTTTTAACATTTCACATGACCCAATTATGAGATGCAACCAGAATGGAGGAAGACTGAAAAATAGATGCAACTAGAATGGACGAGTTGATAATATTTGCAGAATAGACAAGTAACGTTCTGAATTGTTTAGTTGAGTATAAATTGTTAAGGGCTCATAATTTGACATTGATGTGGATAGATACGAAGGACCCATTAGATATAATGATCTAAGAACCCAACGTATAAATTAAGCAGCGGATCTTCCAAAATCGAGATTTGAATTGATCTTACTTAGAGCATAAAAATCTTGACCCGTTGGCTATAGAAGAGCCAAGAACCTTGGTATGATTGAACGCCACAAGATCTTGCTCAAGATTCTTGATAAGTTCTCAAATAAATTAACCTCACAAAGAGAATAAGCAAACAAAAAAGCTTGTAATTTCGTATTAAACTTGGTGTCCCTTCCCAAAGGAATACAAGGCCTATTTATAGGCTAGAAAGTAACTCCTAAGAGTAAATACATTCATAACCTACACCTATGGTCTTAAAAGGCCACTAAAGATTCAATTCAAAGCTAAAAAAGTAACTCCTAATTCTTTGAATTTCCTAGAAAATGTAAATAATCTAAATAACTAATAATAATAAAAATAAAACAATAATTCTTATGGGCTTCATGTGTGCCACGTTTTGGAAGGCCCGTGCACTTAGAATTATATCTTTTAGCCCAAATTAGCTTCATGACATCTCTTTATTCGTAGTCCAGCCCAATAACATTCACTACTAAGCCTTCTTCGGGCTTGTCTTGCACATTTTCTCTCATTTCAGCAACTAAGCTCATCAAAGCCTAATTTATCTTCTTAGCTCTTGCCCTTGTAATCGGCCCATCATGTATGATCAAAGGATTCTTTTTATTTTCATGACTTTGCACTGGTGGATCCTCATCATTCCCTTCTTCTTCAAAAGGATTCGTCCTCGAATCTACATCATCAGAATAGGGAGAAAGATCAGTAACATTGAAAGTTGCACTTACATTATACTCACCAGGAAGGTCAAGTTTGTATGCATTGTCATTGACTCGTGCAATCACTTGAAATGGACCATCTCCTCTTGGCTGTAATTTTGACTTTCTCTTGCTTGGAAATCTCTCCTTCCTCAAGTGTAACCATACCCAATCACCGGGCTCAAAGATGACTCGTTTACGACCTTTCTTAGCTTGCTTGACATATTGCTCAGTTCTTTTCTCAATATTGAGTTTCACTCTATCATGCAACTTTTTTATCATCTCGGCTTTTGCTTTTCCATCTAGACTCGCACGTTCTTCAATGGGAATTGGTACTAGATCAAGTGGAGTTATTGGATTAAATCCATAAACAACCTCAAAAGGAGAATGATTAGTAGCAGAATGAACACTTCTATTATAAGCAAATTCAGCAAACGACAAACAATCTTCCCAATTTTTTAGGTTCTTTTGAATCAAAACTCTAAGTAATTGAGACAAAGTTTTATTAACGACTTCAGTTTGTCCATCCGTTTGAGGATGACAAGTAGTAGAAAACAGAAGGTTTGTACCCAATTTATTCCACAAAACACGCCAAAAGTGACTCAAAAATTTTATATCTCTATCACTCACAATGGTTTTTGGAACTCCATGCAAACGAACAATTTCCTTAAAGAATAAATCATCAATATGAGTTGCATCATTAGTCTTATTACATGGAATGAAATGTGCCATTTTTGAAAATCTATCAACCACCACAAACACAGAATCTTTACCTTTCCTTGATTTTGGCAAACCCAAAACAAAGTCCATGGATATGTCTACCCAAGGTTCATTCGGTATAGGTAATGGCGTGTACAATCCATGCGGATGAGCTCTTGACTTAGCCTGCTTGCAAGTTATGCATCGTTCACAAATTCTTTCAACATCAACACACATTTTTGGCCAATAGAAATGATCACACAAGATACCCAAAGTTTTATGTACTCTAAAATGTCCCATTAGACCTCCCCCATGTGCTTCCCTAACAAGCAACTCACGCATAGAACATTTAGGAATGCATAATTTACTTTCACGAAACAAATATCCCTCATGCCTATAGAATTTCTCAAATGCAGCATGCTCACAAGCCAAATAAATGGATGCAAAATCAGAATCATCAACATACATTTCCTTGATAGATTCAAAAGCAAGAAGCTTAGAGCTCAAAGTAGTGATCAAAGTATACCTTCTAGATAATGCATCAGCCACAATGTTCTCTTTCCCCTTTTTGTACTTAATTACATATGGAAAAGATTCAATGAATTCTACCCGCTTAGCATGCCTCTTACTAAGCTTACCTTGTCCCTTGAGGTATTTGAGAGATTCATGATCCGTATGGATAACGAATTCTCGAGACCACAAGTAATGTTGCCATGTTTCTAATGCCCTCACCAAAGCATACAACTCCTTGTCGTAAGTTAGATAGTTCAATTGAGCTCCCTTCAACTTCTCACTTGAGTAAGCAATCGGCTTTCCATCCTGCATTAAAACAACGTCTATACCTACTCCAGATGCATCACATTCAAGTTCAAAGCTTTTATTAAAGTTAGGTAATGCAAGAATTGGAGCAGTAGTGAGTTTTTCTTTCAAAAGATTAAATGCATGCTCTTGCTTTTCTCCCCAATGAAAACCAACTTCTTTTTTTACAATTTCATTTAGTGGTGCGGCAATGGTGCTAAAATCTCTAACAAATCGTCGATAGAAACTAGCAAGACCATGAAAACTTCTTACTTGGGCAATATTAGTAGGAACTGGCCAATCTAGAATAGCCTTGACTTTATCCCTTTCCATTTCAATCCCATTAGCACTTATCACAAAACCAAGAAAAACAACTTTATCCATGCAAAATGAACACTTCTTAAGATTAGCATACAAAGATTCTTTTCTTAAGGCTTCTAACACTTTACGCACATGACTAAGATGTTCTTCCATACTTTTGCTATAGATAAGGATATCATCAAAGTACACAACCACGAATTTTCCAATAAAATCACGCAAAACATGGTTCATTAATCGCATGAAAGTACTTGGTGCATTAGTTAAGCCAAACGGCATTACCAACCATTCATATAATCCATGTTTTGTTTTGAAAGCAGTTTTCCATTCATCTCCTTCTTTGATCATTATTTGATGATAACCACTTTTCAAATCAATTTTAGAAAATATCACAGCCCCATGCAATTCATCAAGCATATCATCTAACCTAGGGATAGGATAGCGATACTTTACCGTGATTTTGTTAACGGCGCGACAATCTGTGCACATCCTCCACGTTCCATCCTTCTTTGGTACTAGAATCACCGGTACAGCACACGGACTCAAGCTTTCTTGAACCTTTCCGTTAGTCATCAACTCCTCCACTTGCCTTTGAATTTCTTTTGTTTCCTCCGGGTTAGCTCTATAAGCTGGTCGATTTGGAAGTGTTGCACCCGGAACGAAATCAATCTGATGTTCGATGCCCCTTAATGGTGGTAAACCATTAGGTTCCTCCTCCGGAAAGACATCTTCATAATCCTGCAAAAGAGACACAAAAGAACTAGGCAAAGAAGATGTTAATTTGTTAGTGCTTAAAAAAGTTTCCTTATGTACCAATACCAATACACTCATTTTTTTCAACAAAAGCTCTCTTTAGTTCACTCCCTCTTGCAAATAAATTCTCTCTTTTTTTGTCCTCACTCTCATCCACTTTTTTTTCTCCCTCGAAAACACTCAAATCAGCCCTCTTATTTTTTTCTCCATTCTTTTTTTTATCATCTTTTTTTTCCTCAATCTCACGTGCTCTCCTTGCTCGAGACATTTTGATTTGATCATCAAGAACTTGTTGTGGAGTTAAAGATACAAGCATGATTTTCTTATTTTGATGCTTCAATGTGAATTGATTATGATACCCATCATACATCACTCTCCTATCAAACTGCCATGGTCTTCCCAAAAGGATATGACTTGCATGCATTGGCACCACATCACATAAAACTTCATCATTGTAATTGCCAATAGAGAATGACACCAAAACTTGTTTATTTACTCGAATTTCTCCACATTCATTAAGCCATTGAAGCTTATATGGATTAGGATGCTTCGACGTAATTAAACTCAATTTTTCCACCATTTCCATACTAGCAACATTAGTACAACTCCCACTATCAATAATTAACATGCATACCTTTTCTCGAACCAAACACCTTGTATGAAAGATATTTTCTCTTTGTTGTTCCACTTCTCCCACCCTTGCTTGCATGTTTAGAGATCTTCTTACCACTAAGAGTTCTCCCGATTCAGCGGAGACTTTCTCAACTTGCTCTTCACTCTCATCTTCACTCTCACCCTCCGACTCAATTTCACCATTATCTTTTAGGATCATCACTTTCTTGTTTAGACATTGAGATGCAATATGCCCATAGCCATGACAACGAAAATATTTAACATCACGACTACGAGAAGGTGTAGTGATAATACCTTTTCCTTTATCAGTCTCACTAAACTTGGCCTTTGACGTCTCACTTTGTGGTCTTGGAGAACCTCCAAAGGTCGCTTTGGGGACCCCTTCTTTCATCTTACTTGAAGATTGAGAATTTGGTGTGTAACTCCTTTGCACGTAACCCTTCTTCTTCAATTGCCTTTCCACTTTCATGGCTGTATGTACCATATCTTCAAGCTCCACATAGTGTTGAAGCTCCACAATGTTAGCAATATCTCTATTCAGCCCATTCAAGAAACGAGCCATGGTCGCCTCTCGATCTTCTTCAACGTTTGCCCTAATCATGGCAACCTCCATATCCTTATAGTAAGTTTTTGATACAATTCACGAAAATAATGAGAGGGTACGAATCTCTTACGCATAACCGCTTTCATTTCAGCCCAAGTGGAAATTGGCCTTTCTCCATTCCGTCTCCGATTGGTAACAAATTGATCCCACCAAACTATAGCATAGTCGGTGAACTCAATCGCTGCAAGTTTTACCTTTTTATCCTCCGAGTGATTATGGCAATCAAAAATGAGTTCTACCTTCTTTTCCCACTCCAAATACGCTTCCGGATCGCTCCGCCCATGGAAAGCTGGGATGTGAAACTTTATGTTCCCCATACCTCGATTCACTTCGTCGTTTCGCCTTCTTCTACCCCCTCTCCCATGTGCTTGATGAATAGCCCCCATATCATCATCCACCTCTTGTATCACTCTTTTGGCTTTTACCTCCCCTCTAATAATCTCACCACTCTAGCCTTTTACCACTCAAAATTTGAGAACAAAATCAAGTTTGAACAATTTCCAGTAACACTCAATAATCCCTTAGTCTTATAGATGTAGGGAACAAGGAATTCTTGAAACTGTAATATGAAGAGGAAACAATTATGTAAAACAAATATTATAACTATTCTCGTCCTTTTTTTTTTTGGACTTGCTTCTCTAGATATGAAGAAAAAACAGCAAGATATTTAACTCTTTTTTTTTTTTTTGACGTTTTTTTTTTTTTTTTTTAGATTTTTTTTTTGAAACTAAATACTATAAACAACGATAAAATAAAATCAGATCAATATCAAATTGCTCTGATACCAAACTGATGTGGATAGAGACGAAGGACCCATTAGATATAATGATCTAAGAACCCAAAGTATAAATTAAGCAGCGGATCTTCCAAAATCGAGATTTGAATTGATCTTACTTAGAGCATAAAAACCTTGACCCGTTGGCTATAGAAGAGCCAAGAACCTTGGTATGATTGAACGCCGCAAGATCTTGCTCAAGATTCTTGATAAGTTCTCAAATAAATTAACCTCACAAAGAGAATAAGCAAACAAAAGCTTGTAATTTCGTATTAAACTTGGTGTCCCTTCCCAAAGGAATACAAGGCCTATTTATAGGCTAGAAAGTAACTCCTAAGAGTAAATACATTCATAACCTACACCTATGGTCTTAAAAGGCCACTAAAGATTCAATTCAAAACTAAAAATGTAACTCCTAATTCTTTGAATTTCCTAGAAAATGTAAATAATCTAAATAACTAATAATAATAAAAATAAAACAATAATTCTTATGGGCTTCATGTGTGCCACGTTTTGGAAGGCCCGTGCACTTAGAATTATATCTTTTAGCCCAAATTAGCTTCATGACATCTCTTTATTCGTAGTCCAGCCCAATAACATTCACTACTAGGCCTTCTTCGGGCTTGTCTTGCACATTTTCTCTCATTTCAGCAACTAAGCTCATCAAAGCCTCATTTATCTTCTTAGCTCTTGCCCTTGTAATCGGCCCATCATGTATGATCAAAGGATTCTTTTTATTTTCATGACTTTGCACTGGTGGATCCTCATCAGATATTCTGCACTATTAATCTCTGATACTTTGGAAAAAGTTTAAAATTCTATTCACCCCCTTTAGACTTTGTGTTGGGAAATAAATTGATTTTGATTGAGATACCAAAACCCCTGATTTGGAAAAAGAGAGAATGAGTGAAATAAACTCTATAGTTTATCCCACAATCAACCTTGGAAAATGTGCAAATTTGGAAACAGACACAAGTCATATCAGTCGCATTTTTCAGAAGTCAACACAACCATTCAAGCAACCATGGAAGGACCTTCTTATCCACTGGATAATAGAAGGATGACCTTCATAGCCATTTCAATGAAGCTGCAAATAGACAATTTGAATTGCTATCTCTCCAACGGATAGTTGATCAAATTGGCCTATAAATTCAGAAGTGATCCAAGGATTCAAACATCCAACTATCTGCTATCAAACTATCATCAAGCAATCAAATGAAACCAAAGCTGTTCTTCATAATCCCAAGTTTCCTGATCACTTCAAAAGCTAAGCCACTTGTTGTAATATCCCAAGCTTAGCATTAAGATATCCTAAGCCTTTACACAATTCTTATTGTAAAGGATATCTCTATTAGTTGGAACCAAAACCTCAAACCCTTACCTCATTGAGTGAAGTAGAGTTAGTTGTAGAAGTGAGGAGTTAAGGACTGTTATTTGAAAACACAGTCTTAACTCAAAGAGATTAAGCACTAGGACTCAGATTATCCTATGGATCAAAGCACTAAGGTAGTGTTGTTGATCAGTGCACCTTGGCACTATAAAACAAGCTAATTCCAGGTGTTAAGGAATTATCCTGTTCAATCAAGGAAAGTGGATGTAGGAGTTTGAGTCTCTGAACCACTATAAATTGATGTGTCATTTACTTACTGCACTCATTTTCTTACCTACATTAATTGCAATAATTATTCTTAAAGAAGTAAGTTCAGCAAAGTTAAAGAAAAACTGTTTTGGACAAAGTCCCTGATCAACTGTTTGTTTTCAGAAATTAACTTGGAGTATTCTTTCAAAGAAAAGGCCAACCACATTCCGCACTTAGCAACTCTTTTAGATATTTATCCAACTAATCACTTCATAGTCTTCAGTAGGACAAGTATCTATTGAAGCTCACACTCAGGCTAGTTGTCAGACAACTTCCCTGATAAGACCAAACTGTTTTGAAAAAGAAAGAATTTGCATACACAAGTGCATTCCCCCCTATACACTTGTGTTATACTCCACCAAGGACCAACAAGTGGTATCAGAGCAGGGGTTCAAAGACCACTGCCTCTGAAAGACTAATTTTTTTTTCAAATCACAACTTTTTGTGGTCACTAAACTGATCCAATTTCTGAAAAACTTATTTGTACTTATCTAACCAAATTATCTAGAGATGGCAAACAATGCAGTTCCAGGAGATGCTATTAACACCATTAACAACATGGGTCCAAATCAAGTGAATCACATTTCTCATCACAAACTGCCAATGTTCTCAATAGAGAACTATGATTTCTGGAAGATAAGAATGAGAGCACATCTTGTCTGCCAGCATGATGAAATGCTCAAAGTCATCACCAGAGGACCCTTCACCTTCACCAAGCTAAATCCCAAAGTCACTGATGCTCAGAAAGCAGACCCAAGGGAACTACTGCCAAAGGATGAGGATGAATTGACAGCTGAAGAAAGAAAAAGGCACAACCTGAACTACATTGTCATGAACACTTTGTACCAGACTATTCCAGATGCAGTGATGGGAAGAGTGTATCACTGCACCATAGCAAAAGAGATCTGGGATACCCTAGCACTTATGTGTGAAGGTACCCAAAAGATCAAAGAAAACAAGCTTCAAGTGGCCATCCAAAAATATGAACAATTTACTATGGAGCCCAATGAAACTATTGATCATCTTGATGGCAGATTCACTAACATCATGAATGAAATAAACTCTCTTGGCAAATTCTATGCCAAAAGAGAAGTTGCACTAAAAATCTTGAGAAGTCTCACATCCAAGTGGGACATATACTCAGTCATGATGCAGAACACCAGCAACCTTGACAACATGCCCATGCAGCAAGTGTTCTCTGAACTCAAAGCATATGAGTTTGATCTGAACAGAAAGAAGGTGCATGAAGAGCCATCTTCCTCAAGCAAAGGTGTTGCATTCAAAGCTGCTGAGACAGAAAAGAAGAATGCACAGAGATCATCTCAAACTGTCTCCAAAACTGAGATGAAGGAGGAGCTGGCGCTCATGGCTAGGAGATTTGAGAAGCTCAACTCCAGATTTGGTAGATACAAAAAATTCTACCAAGACAACAGGACCAGGAGAAGATTCAACTCTCTTGACAACAAATCAGAGGACAAACTCTCTAATGAAAAGAAAGAAGATAAATATGCTGATAAAAAGAAGTACAGCAAAGGTGAACCATCATCATCCAGGAGGAAGGAATCCTCAAGCAAGAGAAATGATGATGAAGATGTGTGTTATAACTGCCAGAAAAATGGTCATTTCCAATATGACTGTCCTGACCTAAGCTCAAAAGAAAGAAAAGAGAGGCAGAATAAAAGTGACAAGAGGTTGAACAACAGGAAGGCCATGATAGCTGGGGAGTCACCAAGTGAAGAAAGTGTGTACTCATCTGATGATGGGCTATTCTCCAACAGTGACAGTGATGATGACTGTCAAATGGCCTTTGAAAATGAAGAGGTATGTTCATCTTCCAACTCTTCAAATAACACACATGAGTCCAGTCAAGTCTACTTGAAACTTAACTTTGGAAAGTTACTTGAGGATTTCACCAGACTTCAAGAAGTATGCAATATGGCATTGAGAGAAAATGAACTGTTAAATTCTATAGTCAAAATCCCCAACCTTCCTGAACCTGAGTTTGACATTAGATCAACTGAGTTGTGTCAGCAGATTGTGAGAGAACATAATGAAATGTCTCTCAAAGTCTCTGAACAACAAAAGTTGATTGATGAGCAAAATCTGGTTCTAAAGAAAAAGGACTTTGATTTTAAAATCCTTCAAGCTAAATTTGATAATCTCTCACATGAATTTTATGCTCTAAAATTGAGTGAGGGCAGCCTAAAACTGAAAATGTCTGCCTTGAACAAATCTTCTAAAGCAATAGAGAAAATTCAAGGGTTTCAAAGACCAATGGCTCAAAAAAGTGGATTAGGCTATAATCCATTTGAACCCTCACCTGGTCTTAGCATTGCTTCAACAAGCAATCCTAAGATGATCTTTGTAAGGTCAGTGGCTCAACAAAAACAAAATGAAATGGAAGTAAATCAGCCACTAAACAAGGGTAAGGGTAAAGAAACTCTTATACCAACTCAAGTAAACCATATTCCTAAACCCAAACCTAAGGAAAAGGTTAAGGATATTGGATACAAGAGAAATGAGTTTTAGAAGGGAAGAACCATGGGAAGGCCAACCCAACTGAACACTCATCAGTGGACTTGTCCAAGATTTATTCAGAAGAGGCCAACTCAAATGAGGCAACCTCAACTGAATAGGTCAAGGTCTAACACCCCTGATAGGTATAACAGTTTCAGGAAGCCTAGACCCTTCATGCCAAAGGGAAAAGGTCATCCAAGCACTTATCCACAAAGGTCTTACAAAGCTGCACCTAAGTCCAGTAACTTCAGGACACCTGTCCTAAAGCCATTCACTAACTCTCCTAAACCTAACAAGACTAACACCCATGCACAGAAACCACCTAAGGCATTTAAGGGTAGGACTGTGTATGTAGATGTAAAAGGAAACCAAATCAGTCACTTTGAATCAATCAGAGTAATCAGGCAGGTTTGGGTTCTAAAAGGTACAACTAACCCCCTAGGACCCAACATTCAAAGGGTACCTAAAGTTTGACTTTGCAGGTATGCAAGGACCACAAGAAGAAGAGAAGCATAAACAAAAGAACAGCATGGTACTTGGACAGTGGATGTTCAAGACACATGACTGGAAACAAGGAACTTCTCTCTGACTTTGTTGAAAAAGATGGTCCTTCAGTAACTTTTGGAGACAGCTCTCAAGGGATCACAAGAGGTTATGGTACATTAAATATTGGTAGTGTAAAAATTACTGATGTTTCATATGTCCTAGGCCTAAAATATAACTTGTTGTCTATAAGTCAAATCTGTGATAAAGGATACAGTGTTGAATTTGCACCAAATGAATGTACTATCAAAGAAAAATCAACACAACAGGTGCTACTAACAGGGGTGAGAAAGGGAAATGTTTATTTTGCAGATTGGAGCAAAACCCCTGAAGCAGTCTGTCTTGTTGCCAAAAGCACAAGTGAGCAGAGCTGGCTATGGCACAAGAGACTGAATCACCTGAACTTCAAAAACATCAACAAGCTTGCAAGGAACTCTCTAGTGAAAGGGCTGCCAAACTAAGTGTTCACCAAGGAACATGTATGTCAACCATGTCAGGAAGGAAAACAAATCAAAGCTTCATTCAAAGGAAAACCTGTCATTTCCACTGAGAGAGTTCTCCAACTACTACACATGGATTTATTTGGTCCAATTATACCAGTAAGTATAAATGGAAGAAAATATGCTTTAGTAGTTGTTGATGATTTTTCCAGGTACACTTGGGTGGTATTTCTTCTGAATAAAAAGGAAACTCAAGCCAAGCTACCTGAACTGCTAATTAAAATGAGCAATGAAAAGGGCCTAAGTATTGTCAAGATCAGATCAGATAAAGGCACTGAATTCATAAACTCATACATCAATGAGTACTGCAGTAAAAATGGCATTTCTCATGAGACTTCTGCAGCAAGAACTCCTCAGCAAAATGGTGTTGCTGAAAGAAGAAACAGAACCTTAAAAGAGGCAACAAGAACACTAATTGCTGAATCCAAATTGCCTAAAAGGTTCTAGGCTGAAGCCATCAGCACTGCATGCCACACTCAAAACAGGTCCTTAATCACTAAAGGTCAAGGTAAAACTCCATATGAACTATGGAAAGGTAGATTGCCCACTGTTGCCTATTTTCATATATTTGGTTGCAAGTGTTTCATTCACAATAGTGGGAAAGAGCAATTGAAAGCTTTTGACAGCAACGCTGATGAGGGAATATTTGTTGGATATTCACAAGTCAGCAAAGCTTACAGAGTCTACAATTGCAAAACCCTTGTTGTGGAAGAAGCACCTCATGTTGTGTTTGATGAAACTATTAATGAGTTCAGGGACAGAAACCTGAATATTGATGAGATAACACAAAGAACAACCAGATTAAGGCTTCAAAGAAAGGAAACAGAGTTTGTAGATGTTGCCCAGCCTGAACTCCATGAGAATCAGAAACTGGACAACCTACCTGATGGTAATCAACCAGAGGAAAATCAACCTGAAGGAGAAGTTGAACTGACTGACCCCATCCCAGTTCAAAACCAGGTAACAACTACCAATGAAGAAGCAGGCTCTGTTGAGGTAGTCAATGGATCTAATATTTAAGGGGGAACCAATGAAAATGTCAATATTCCTGACATTGAGGACAATAACCCTGAATATGATACTGAACTTGATCCTTCAATTAACTTTCCCGAATTTAATGAGTCTAGTGATCCAACCTCAGATGAGGACAATCCTCCTAAAGGGATTAGGTCTAGAAGGACTTGGTTGAATGACCACCCAACCAGCCTGATACTTGGTAATCCAAGTGAAGGGATCAAAACTAGAAGATTTCATGGAGAAAGTGCTTTGTTTTGTTGTTTCCTTTCAGAACAGGAACCAAAAGATATTGAGGAAGTACTTCAAGACACCAACTGGATCATTGCCATGCAAGAAGAGCTGAACCAGTTTACTAGAAATGAAGTATGGGAACGGTGGATAGGCCAACTCATCAAGATGTCATTGGAACCAAATGGGTATTCAAAAATAAGAGGAATGAAAATGACATCATTGTGAGAAACAAAGCAAGACTGGTGGCCAAAGGATACTGTCAATGTAAAGGGATTGACTATGATGAAACATTTGCACCAGTAGCCAGACTGGAAGCAATCAGACTTTTCTTGGCCTATGCAGCTCACATGAGATTCAAGGTGTATCAAATGGATGTGAAGAGTGCATTTCTGAATGGGGTACTTAAAGAAGAAGTATATGTTGAACAGCCCCCATGTTTTGAAGAAGGAGACAAGGTGTACAGATTAAAGAAAGCCCTCTATGGCTTAAAGCAAGCTCCAAGAGCTTGGTATGACACCTTATCACAGTTCCTTATAGATCATGGTTTTGTCAAAGGCACTGTTGACAGAACCTTGTTCAGAATCTGTGAAGGAGATGATATCTTGTTAGTCCAAATCTATGTGGATGACATTATATTTGGATCTCCAAATAAGAAATTGTGTGAGAAATTCTCTAAACTCATGCAAAGCAAATTTGAGATATCCATGATGGGATTGATGAATTTCTTTTTGGGACTTCGAGTCACTCAATCAAAGAAAGGGATATTCATCAATCAGGCCAAATACACAAGGGACATGATCAAGAAGTTTGGATGTGCTACAAGCAAGCCAGTCAGAATTCCCATGAATACCAACTGGAAAATGGATCCTGATGAAAGTGGAGTATCCACCAACTCCACTGAATATAGAGGCATCATTGGATCCCTACTATATCTTACTGCAAGTAGGCCTGACATCACATTTGCAGTAGGAGTATATGCCAAATTTCAAGCAAATCCAAAGAAGAGTCACCTTGAAGCTGCCAAGAGGATTCTAAGATATATCAAGGGAACTGAGAATCTTGGACTATGGTATCCAGCTGATGATAACATTGAGCTCACTGGATACTCAGATGCTGATTATGGAGGTTGTAGAATTGACAGAAAATCCACCTCTGGAACATGTCAATTCTTGGGCAGCAAGCTGATATCATGGTTTTCAAAGAAGCTGAATACAGTTGCAACCTCAACAACTGAAGCAGAATATGTAGCAGCTGGGAGTTGCTGTGCTCAGATACTTTGGCTCAGACAGCAACTAATAGACTACAAAGTGATCACAAATGAAGTTCCCATATTCTGTGATAATAATAGTGCAATTGCTATCTCACAAAATCCAGTGCTTCACACAAAATGCAAACATGTTGATATCAAACATCATTTCATAAGGGATCATGTGGAGAAGAAAGATATCAAGCTTGTCAAAATTCACGCAGATAAGCAAAAGGCAGATATCTTGAATAAACCACTAGCTGAAGCAAGATTTCTGGAGCTTTCAGCTGAGTTAGGCTTACTGGATCCAGGGAAGATGGAGAAATGATGAAGGGAGCTCAGATGAAGGGGGAAGTTCATTAAATTGAACTCAGGCAAAGTTGACCAACCTCACTGAAACTGTCTGCCAAAAAGAAAGTACTCAGTGGAGTTGTCCATGTAGCCCTCAGTAATGTTGGTCAGGATGATTGACCTTGTGGGACCCAGTCAGCAACATTGGGACCCACTCAGGCAAGTTGGTCAGATATTTTGACCAAAACAAAGGTTAAAACACTTATCAGGATGTTTGTCCAAACTGATAAGGTGATAAGTGTTATTTTTAACATTGATTGGACATTTAAAAGAATTCTTAGGCTAAGAGTAGTCTATTTTTAGGATGGCGTGTGCTATTAAGGTTTTAGCCCCCAAATGGCCATTCTGCATTTAATGCAAAATCTCTTTTAAGATTGCATTAATTACTGAGCCTCTCATCAAAGTCATTGATTATCATTTAACCTATATCTAATCGTTCCTAAGCCCCTACCCTACTTTATCCACTTTGTCTTAGGATTTGTCCACCCACAATTGTTTTTATCCAACGGTTAATAAAACCACTAGATATAAAAACCCTCAGTTTTTACCATCATTCTCTCGCACACATATTTTCAAAACCCTTAAGCAATATTCTGAAAACCTTTGAACTTTCAAAATCTCCCTTACCCATATCCAATCCTTTCTCTTCTTCCAAACATCCATGGCCCCCAAAATCAAAAGAGAGGAACTGGTAAACTTCAACGATCCATCCTTGGATATTGACTTCACCTATCTAAGAAACATCAACTCACTATGGTTCGAGAAGATAGTGGCTTTTGACAGCCCTGATGAGGAAATTCTTCCTGTGCTACAATGGTTGAAAGATGCAGGGCTTGAGCAGTTCTTAGGCACCAAACCTGATTCCTGCCTCAACCCCTACATGGTTAAATTCTTTGCTTATCTAAGATGGAAGGGCAAGAAAGGTGAGGTCTGCACTAAACTTACTTATGCAGAAGAAGGAGAAGAGGAGGAATCCCAACACACCATCATCTTCTCTTCAGAAGACCTGGATGCAAGCTTTGGGTTACCTTCTGAATGACTCAATCCTGAAGTTTACAGAGAAGGAGGGGAGCAGGAGTTCTCAAACCCATGGATGAAAGTCCCCCAGAAACTGGTAAGTGCTCAAAACAAAAAGACCTTGAAGCTAAAGTATGAGCACTTATTTGATATTGTGGTGAAAAGTTTGCTGAGCCATTCTGGGAGTGTTGAGCAAATAAGTTTGCCAAAGTTAAGGGTAATGGCAGCTGTGATTGACTCTGCTGAGAGAGGAGTCAAGTTTGATTGGAAAACTTTCATTCTGGGAAAGATGATGAATGAGAAGTATAAGTTCAAGGAGGTGAAGCATCATAAAGTTGTGGTGGATGGAAATTTGTTATATTGTACAAGAGCAAGTTTGCTCTTAGAAAGGTTTGCACACTACACCCATCTGCAAGCCAAACCAAAACCTTTTCCAGCCCAAAAGGTGATGTTCAGAAAACTGTCTTCCAAGACCGAAAAGAGGAAGCAAGGAGCAGCAGCAAAGCAGGCTCTAACAGTTGCACGTGTTACCAGATCTTCTCCAAGGAAAAGAAAAGCACAGACAGTCAAAACTCAGCCCAAAATGAAAAAGATGAAGTAGATTCTTAGTGAATCCTCACCAGAAAGCCAGTCCAAGAGTGGAGGTGCCACTTCTGAATAAATTGATAAGGTTGAACAAGAAGGAGTCAACCCTCTTGAAGAGGGAGAAGAATTCAGGGAGATTGTCCCTCTACAGCCTGAGTCAGTAACTGAATTCTGGGATCTTGAGAAGCCTACAAGGGCTGAAAGAAGAAGGAGGATCATCAAAACTTCTGAGAAGCAGAAGTTAATTGAGGAGGAAAAACAGAAAAAGGAGTTTTTCAAGGAAATTAGACAAGCAAGTAGGTCTAATTCCAAAACAGGGTCCAAATCCAAGAGTCCTAGAGCCAACTCTCCTGATATTCAATCCCAGAGAATATCACCAACACATGATGATCCAAAGCCTGAAGAAGAGGAGATCAAAACTCCTGAAGATGCCCCAATTCTGGCTAAAAAGACCTACTCCCATGAAGGTGCTCCTGACAGAGGAGGTATTGATGTTTTGGCTGACCTAGCTGATGAGGAAGATAGACATTTCTCTCCTCTTGATCCAAGACTGATCTCCTACACCAAGTTTCTTGAAAGTGCCATTCTTGCTGATGATCAACCCCAAGTTCCAGCCTTCCAGCCTATCCCCATTAACCTTCCTTATAACCCCTCAGATTCATTGTTCTCTATAGCAACTAAGACAAACCTGATTCCCAGTTCTTCTGAACCCAACCTTTCTGAAACCCAACTCACCCTTCCTGAATCCAAGTCCAACCCTTCTGATACCCAAGCCAACTCCTCTGATGACTATGATGATGAGGATACAGAGGAGTACAAATATGAAGGTATGCTAAGGTGGATTACCAAAGCAAATGTTGATCAACTTTATCCAGGGTTGAAAGATTACCCCAGGCTACAACAGCAGTTCTATGATCTCAGATCACTTGTTGAGATCAAAGATAGAATAATGGTGGAAATAGCTCAGGCTATCAAGGATAAATGTGCTAGCTGGTGGCAGGTTGAAGAGAACAGGTTGTTGCATTTTACAAATGTTAAGAAATCCAGTGTATTGACCACTAAGGCACTGTTCTGCACCATTGTCCATGAAAAGATGCTTGCTGAGAGAGAGAAGGGATAGCTAAGGGAATCAAACATCCTGACAGCACCTCAGATGATGCTGAAGATGATGATGACACCACCAACCCCAACCCTCCTGGACCCAATCCTGCTCAGGTACATTACTTGACTTATCATTCAATTCAGGACTCTGATAAATCAGAGGAGTTGACCAAGAATGGTGACTCAGTCTAAGATACATTGGCCAAGGATGGTTCTTCTGAGCCTGATGCAAAGCTTGACAATGTTGAGACTTCCATAGGAGAAACTGGTTTGACTAAAGCCTCATCAGTGTCAGACAAGTTGGACACTGACTAGCCTTTAGCCATTCAGGATGACTCACTGGACTTGGGAAGCCCAAGCACTGTGATCTCCCATCAACTGCCCTCTGTGGATCCTTCTGAGGACTGTAGTGATAAAAATCCAGAGGGAGATGAAGGTGATTGTGTGATTATAGGTAGCATGAGTGCACCACAAATAGAGGGAGATGAAAGTGAAATGTTGGGTGAAGCTCAACATGAGAGTCATGTTATTCTTCAAGTCAAATCTGAACTTGATGAATCCCTTGGTGAAAGTAGGTCTGATTCTCCAATGAATGTGAGTCCATCTATTAATGAAGAAAAGAAAGAAGTTGAAAATGAGAGCAAATGTGCTGATGTATCAGACCTTTTGGGAGATAAAAAGAAAGAGGGTGTTGAGGGTGATTTACCTAACCCTTTGTGTTTTGCAGATTCAGTAGCTTTCACCCTAGAACAGATTTTTGCAGATGCTTCCCTCACTGATATCCCTGTCAACACTGATGTTGATCTTGAGGCCATCTCAGCCAACATGTCCACATTATCTAAGATATATTTTGAACAGGCCAATGCCACTGAAGAACTCTAGCCTCTGTTGAGATGAGGCTCACAGGCTCTAAGGAAGTAGTGTTGCCAACCTTAGATGCTAGAATCAGTGGTGTTGAGACTGGTCTGCAAACAGTCTCAACTGAAGTCACAAAGGCTAAGGATGCAATGACAACATTTACAAAGACTGTGAAGCAAGAGTAGAAAAGCCTAAGAGAAAGCTACAAGCACAGTGTTCTAGCCCTAAAGAGAACAATCAAGGATGCTTTAAGGCAAAGAACAGCAGCTCAGAGAAAGAAAGCTGAGGAGCTTAAAGCTGCAATGGTGAAGGAAGCTGCTGAAAAATTCACAGTTGAACTCATGGCCAAAGTTTCTGATCAAGTTTTGACCAATCTCACTGACCAGTTGCAGGCCAAGCTTGATCAATCTCTAAAAGCCACTCTTGATGAAATTGTTGCCCAAAAGATGAAGCCAGTTCATGTCTTTCTCAGCATGGCAGATGATAGGATGTAAAACATCTATGATAAAAATGTCTATCTACTGCAAGAACTGAAGTCTCTCACTCATGCTCATTCCCACCTCTCTGTCACAATGAGTGAGTTAAAGCCCCAATGTTTTGATAATGCCAAAAAGGGGGAAAGAGAGAGAGCAAGGGCAAAGGGAACCTTGAAGATTGGAGAGCCTAAGGGAAAGGACAAGCAGCCTGAGATAGAGGAGGAGGAGGAAGACATTGGAAAAGGCAAGGGGCCTATGAATGTTGAAGACCTAACTGAAGAAGAGCAGATCCAGATTGCAGTAAAGAAATCTATGGCTTCTGTCATTGAAGATCAGGCTAGATGGCAACAGAGACCTGGAGGTGAATCTGCAGGTCTAGACCCCAAAGAGAATGTGGTTGAAGTAAGGGGGAAGGTTACTAGAGCCTCTGAAAGAAAAAGAAAGGAACAGACTTTCACTGACTTCCCAACAAGCCTGACACTGCCATCTGAATTCCAAGCTGAAGAGGCAACTCAAGTAAGAAAGTCAAAGAGGCTGAAGAAAACAGCCAAGTTGCCTGAAATTCAGGAAGAGGAAACTGAAGAAGTAGAAGAGGACAAGGAGCCTGAAGTGAGACAGCCCAACCTTGTTGATGATCCCTCAAAACTGTTTGAGGAGGGTTTTGGCAAAGATACAGAGACTCAAGAAAAGCTAGCTCTTCAGAGAGCTAAGGAAAGAATGGATCAGTTAGTTGAGGCCAACAAAGCAAGGGATGAAAGAAGGGTAAATTTTAGAGCTCCAAGGAGAAGGGCCTCTTACAGAATATTGAAGCCTCAATTGCTTCATAGATGGGACACTCAATATCCTCACCATGAAAAATGGGTGTCAATTCAATTGAATGATGCATGGGAGGAAGCCAAGAGGAGTTTTGTTTATGATTTCTATGTCATAGGCAAATGGCTTGGAGAGGATGTTGAGGAAATCTTTGGCCAATTCATGTTTGACAACTACAGAGAGTTGTACCAAAAGCTGTTTGCAGCAGCTGACATGGCCAAAGTGGAATTCAAAGCACCAGGTCCCATCCTGTTCATGCCTCCCAAGTTCAATGGGAATATGATTGATGAAGGGAAGATCTTGGAGGAGTTCATTTCCATCATGAAGATGGAAAAGATGAAGCTGGGTCCAAAAGGCACCAATCAGGAGATTTGGGAGCTGAAGAAGAGAGTCTGGGCTCAGTATGGGATTGCTCCTCAAGATGATGGTTTTCTCTAAAGAATAAGTCACACTTTCCCTTTATTTATGATTTTAATCTGTTGTTATGTCTATCTGTTTGTCTTTTTTATTTTCCAGCACTGTAATGCCCTATGATATATATTAAAGGATCACTATTTTCATCTGAGATAACAACTCATTATCTCAACTAACTTGACATAACCTATATACTTGATTTATTATTGTGCTAACATTTTGTTTCAGAAAAATTGACCAGATTATCAATCCTGAAGACAAAATTTAAGTATAAGTCAAGTTCCCTTTGTAATAGGTTTTGGCATCATCAAAAAGGGGGAAATTGTTGGGAAATAAATTGATTTTGATTGAGATACCAAAACCCCTGATTGATGATGATCAGATTAGTTGAGATACATTTAAGTATGCATCAGTCTAGTTGTCTCAGGATAGTTGAGACAGTAAAATTGCCTAAGTCTAAATCTCAGCAATGTTGTGAGATTTATAGATTAGGGTAGTTGTCCAAAGCTGGGAATGTTAGGCAGCTTGTTGAGGTTAAGTGTATTAGGACAAATCTGCTGATGCCAAAGAGATAAACATGCTGAAGAGGACAACTTAGCTGATAATCAAGGATGCATAGAAAAACTACTAGTACTGATAAGAGCTATATAAGATCAGTTTCAAGGCTTGAAGATCAAGAGCATTGAATGATGCACACAGAAGACAAATTAAATGAAGCATTTAA
The DNA here is from genome assembly GCA_963675135.1 of Galeopsis tetrahit. Classification (NCBI taxonomy): domain Eukaryota; kingdom Viridiplantae; phylum Streptophyta; class Magnoliopsida; order Lamiales; family Lamiaceae; genus Galeopsis; species Galeopsis tetrahit. Next base: position 32,194,917 of record OY776127.1, read on the forward strand.
TTCAATCAAGCCTGAACAAGCATAGAAGACTTAGAAGCATTAAAGACTGAAGTACTGAATGAATGGAAGAACATTCCACTTGCAGTAGGAATGTTCAGGGCATTTGTCCCATCTGACCGTTGGTAGAGTGTAAAGTCTGCCACAATCAACCTTGGAAAATGTGCAAATTTGGAAACTGACACAAGTCATATCAGCCGCATTTTTCAGAAGTCAACACAACCATTCAAGCAACCATGGAAGGACCTTCTTATCCACTGGATAATAGAAGGATGACCTTCATAGCCGTTTCAATGAAGCTGCAAATAGACAATTTGAATTGTTATCTCTCCAACGGATAGTTGATCAAATTGGCCTATAAATTCAGAAGTGATCCAAGGATTCAAGCATCCAACTATCTGCTATCAAACTCTCATCAAGCAATCAAAGGAAACCAAAGGTGTTCTTCATAATCCCAAGTTTCCTGATCACTTCAAAAGCTAAGCCACTTGTTGTAATATCCCAAGCTTAGCATTAAGATATCCTAAGCCTTTACACAGTTCTTATTGTAAAGGATATCTCTATTAGTTGGAACCAAAACCTCAAACCCTTACCTCATTGAGTGAAGTAGAGTTAGTTGTAGAAGTGAGGAGTTAAGGACTGTTATTTGAAAACACAGTCTTAACTCAGAGAGATTGAGCACTAGGACTCAAATTATCCTAGGGGTCAAAGCACTAAGGTAGTGTTGTTGATCAGTGCACCTTGGCACTATAAAACAAGCTAATTCCAGGTGTTAAGGAATTATCCTGTTCAATTAGGGAAAGTGGATGTAGGAGCTTGAGTCTCTGAACCACTATAAATTGCTGTGTCATTTACTTACTGCACTCATTTTATTACTTACATTACTTGCAATAATTATTCTTAAAGAAGTAAGTTCAGCAAAGTTAAAGAAAAACTGTTTTGGACAAAGTCCCTGATCAACTGTTTGTTTTCAGAAATTAACTTGGAGTATTCTTTCAAAGAAAAGGTCAACCACATTCCGCACTTAGCAACTCTTTTAGATATTTATCCAACTGATCACTTCATAGTTTTCCGTAGGACAAGTATCTATTGAAGCTCACACTCAGGCTAGTTGTAAGATAACTTCCCTGATAAGACCAAACTGTTTTGAAAAAGAAAGAATTTGCATACACAAGTGCATTCCTCCCCCCCCCCCCCAATACACTTATGTTATACTCCACCAAGGACCAACACTTTGGACTAGTTCTAATCTTAATAAAGTCAACTACTTGGGACCAACAGTATGTAATATTCAAACTCAATTTAGGTTTAGGGTGTAGTACCTTATATACAATTTAAATTTAGTAACTTATGTAATATTCAAATTCAATGGACATAATGGATTTTAAATATCTAGAGTTGTGTCCATCTGTTTTTAGTTAAAATTGAGAAAATTTTAAACTCCCACTAAAAACATGTCATTTGAAATTTTGTAGTATTTTTAAATCTTTTCATTTGAAATGCCTTCTTAAATCAATCCACTCATCCAAACACAACTTTTGAGTTGACATAAGTTACTAAACTCTAAACCTCAAATTGAATTTGAATATTAGGAAGGAGGGGGTCAATCAATCAGCTAACATAACTAATTACAAAAGAAACTCTCTCTTTCGTCACAATTATTGTCTTAGTATTCAATCTTGCAACGCTTAGTGTTAAACTTTGCAACGCTTAGTGTTAAACTTTGCAACACTTAGTGTTCAAATTTTTTAGTATTAGTAACTTTTGTAATATTCACATTCAATGAATGTTTGATTCAATTTCAATTTAAGTTTAGTATGTTATGCAATATTTAAATTTTCGATTTAGACTTTATGTGATGCAATCACCAAAATTTGAGATGCAATCACCAAATGTCAGTTTATATAATATATATTCAAACTCATTTTCAATTTCAATTTCAATTTCAATTTATGTTCTAGTAATTTATGTAATATTTAATTTCAAAATTTTGATTTAGAGTTTAGGGTTTAGTACCTTATGTAATATTCAAATTTTCGATTTAGAGTTAAGGAGTTTTAGTACTCCCTCCGTCCATGAAATGTAGTCTCATTTGCCTCATATACTTTGTCCACCAAATGTAGTCTCATACACTTTATGGAAACCATCACCCCTCAACCATCCCTTAATTACTCAATTTGTCATCAACTTTATTTACAAACAATCAGTTTATACACAATGGACCCTACAATACCCTATAATACCCTTACTTTATCTACTTTATCTAAATTTTTCTTAAAACTTGTGTCCATCCCCCATGGGACTACATTTGGTGGATGGAGGGAGTGCCTTATATGATACCCCTAAATTCCACAAAAAATTGTACACTTGTCATATTTGAATATCTCATACCAATTTGTACATTTAAAAAAAAATTATTCATTGTCAAAATATATACATATTTACGCATATGTCATTACTTTTTTCACACCCAATCTACCATTTTTATTTTATTCATGAAAGTTTATAAAGTTACTCCTCAAAAACATCACTCATTAGTCATTACATTTTTTCATACACATTTTTTAAAATGTGGACAGTTTAAAGATTGCAAATTCCCTTAGCATAAGGGGAGTATTTAATTTTATTGAATGATCCAATTTTAATTTAAGTTTAACTTTTATACCTTGTGTAATATTAATATTCAATTTAGAAGTTCTAGTATCTTATTAATGAATTATTCAATTTCAATTTAGTGTCTTTGGTAATATTCAAATTTTCTATTTAGAATTTAGGGCATGTTTGTTTTGGGATTTTTAGGATTTTGAAATTCGGATTTCAAAATCTAGTGGATTTTAAAATCCTAATATTTTTTATATTTTGTGTTTATTTTGGGATTTATGTAGGGTGTGATTTAACTTTATAAAATAGGATTATAGGTTTTATAGGTATTTATATATGGTTTGTAGGTATTTATAGGGTTGAATTTTATAGGTATTTATAGGGTGGAATTTTGAAATCTTGAATCAAAATCTCAAACTGTAATGGGGGTGGAGTTTTGAAATCTCAAATTCGAAATTTTCATCCCAAAACAAACATGCCCTTAGGGTTTAGTGTCCTGGAGTAGAGTTGTGGTTTAGTACCTTATATGATATTTAATTTATATATTTAAGAATCACAATTTTAATTTTAATTTAGTAACTTATATAATATTCAAATTTAATATAGGGTTTATTACTTTAGAAAATGTAATATTCAAACTCAATTTAGAGTTTATATAAATTACTAAACTTTAAGCAACTAAATTGAATTTGAATATTAGGAAGTAAAAATGGGTCAGTTAAGTTACTAAACTCTAAACGGCTAAATTGAATTTGAATATTAAGAAGTAGGGGTCAATCAATCCGCTAATTATTCCAAATATATTTTTTACTTGTTATTCCAAATATATTTTTTATAAATAAAATATAATTTTTTTAAAATCATGTATAAAAAAAAAGTGAGCACACTTTTGATGAAGGAAGTATCTTTTTAAACGCAAAACCTACACTTTACCAATATTTTAATTCAGAAAGTTTCCAAAATTGCAAAAAAAGTTTCCCTTCAAATTTATACCGGTTGATTTGCAATTGCATTATCAAATCGAGAACATAATTAGATTTCGATTTTAATGGAAAATCAAGAATCAATTAATCACAGTAGAACTCTGCGTAGAAACAACAACAATCACATATCAATGTCGGACACTGAGTCAACCTCGAGTCAGGTCGACTCCATTCCACTCCCCTCTCCGCTCCGACGACCCCAGTTTTCTTCCACTTTATCTTTCCACTTTTTAAAAACCTGACTTGAATTAAGAGGATAGGCATATGGACTAGAGTAAATAGGTGTTTGGTGGAAGAAAGAAAGTGGTATTTTATCTTTCCACTTTTTAAAAACCTGACTTGAATTAAGGGGTAGTAAGGTCATTTCAAGCCACATTTTGTGTCAAGTTGCAACATTTTTTTTTCTTCCGTGTCTAGCTGCAACTTGTTCCCCCACTTTGTGTGTTATAGTGATCCCCCCATTTATCTTTGTATATAATATTACGAAACTAGGTCTGGTTGGGTAGAGTAGTTAATTTGGTAGGTCCGATTCTTAGCCGTTTCTGAGATTTTGTAGGTGTAGAGCAAACAAGAAAAATGGGTCAACAACATCAAATACAATAAGTGACGTACATATATTAAATTCTAGCATTTTCAAAAATAAATTCATCAATAATATTTGCATAGTTAATTTGTTCTAACATATATATTGCTTTCAATACATAAAGTTAGTCCATTTAATCTTTCTTTTAACATAATAGATTATAGGTATGCTTTTAGCAATTTTAATTTAGTTGTTAGTTCATTTAATCTTTCTTTTGACATAATAGATTATAGGTATGTTTTTAACAATTTTAATTTAGAGGAAATTTTTTCACCATGTCATTTTGCATCATACATATTCTTCATCCAAATTGAAGGATCATAAATATCTTTTTTCTTTTATACAACCGATGATCATAAATATCCATTTTTTTTTAAGAATTGAGGATCATAATATCTTTTTTTTTTTTAGAACCGAGGATCATAAATATCTTTTTTTTTTAGAATCGAGGATCATAAATATCTATATTTTTTTTAAGAACCGTGGATCATAAATATCTAATTTTAGCATCGGAGTTGGATATCCTTCATCTATGACATTTGCATTAACAATATTTGGATATCTTATCCATGTCATTTGCATCAGTAATACATATCCTCATTTAAATTATTTATATCTATATCTATTTTAAGATTAGTTTATCCATTCAAATCATTTATATTGTTTAGTTCTTGTTCACTATTAACATTTCATTCAAGTCTTTTAAACAATTTGATTGTCCTAATTTATTTATTTTTAGAAATAATTTATTCAATGCTTTTTTTTTTTTTTTGTGATAAAATTAGTTGTTCGAATCTCTTTCTTTTTTCCATTTTCTCACTACCATATTCATATTTTTTTAGAAAACATATTTATTTTAAAAAATAATCATTGATAACTAAATGACAATAAATGATAATTCAACTATTGTAGAAATGAAAAGGTATCTTTATATTTTTTATCATATATTTGCAAATATTTTAGTTGTCATGTGTTACAATTCATAATATGATTGATCTATCTCAATCTCTCTCTTCTACATTCACTCCATTTCAAAATCTCATTTTTCTCATTCATTCCACATTTTATATTTTATCTCATTCATTTAAAATTTTAAAACTCAACCCTACGTTCTTAATCTCATCTTATACATGAATTTCAACACCTTTCTTGTTTGTCCTCTCTGAAATTCGCCGCTAAATTTTTTGATCATTCGCTGGTAAATTTTTTCGACCATCAATTATTCATTCTCTCGAGTTTGTCCTCTTCTATAATTTTTTTCAGTCATCACTTATAAATTGCATATGTATGTCATATTATGTAATTTTCTCTTGCTTCTCTATTGATCTACATTGACAAGAAGGATTTTGTTAGATTTGATGAAGAATGTTAAATTTACATTCGCCGGTAAAACTTTTCCGGCCATTCGTCTAACAAATTATTTGTTTGATCATGGAGTCGAGAGAAAATGATGTAGTACGAGTGGTGTTGCAATTTTTATTGAAATGAGAGCATCCGAAGAATTTTTGAAGAAACGAGAGCATCCGAAGAATTTTTGAAGTTTTGGGAGCCGAAACCCGATTTTGGCAAGCGAGCACATTTTTTTCGGGTACAAACAATGTTACGAGTCAAACTCACAACGCTGTGACGTGTGACTTTTTTGACAAAATTCCATCGTTTGAGGGGTCAAAAACGCGTTTTATAGTTTTTCGGATGTTATTTTTGCAATTTTTTATTGTTTTGGAGTCTTTTTGTAATTTCCTAATTCCGTACACTAGGTTTTGGTTTTATTTTCGTTTTCCAAATATTTGTGAGGCAGTTTTTAAAGATTGAAATATTATTGAAGAATTATTCTTCATTTTATCAAGATTCGAGTATTATGTGCATCAACGATTCTTGTTATTCGATCTTTTGATTACGCACGCTGCATCAGGAAAATCAAGAAAATAACGTTGATTTTCTGTATGATGAGAATATGAAAGATTGAAAATGATATATATATATATATATATATATATATATATATATTTTAATTGTTATTGAAATTGCATGTAAATTGTCTATCATTATTGTATTCTCAAAAGTGAAGATTTGTAAATTTATGGAATGGTTGTATTTTGGTTAATTTAGATATTTAATTCCTTTTACAAGTATTTGTAAATTTATATATTTAATACCTCAATATAAATTATTTATTCATGATGTAATAAAGACGATGTATTTAGTCACTACTACACATTTAAGCTTGCACAGCTGCATTTGGACAACCCTTTTTTCAAACAGCTCTCTAAGATATAGCTAGATATCTAACTATATTGATTGATCGTTGTTTGCAGTTTGTCTATCAACGTTCGCTCAAGACTTACAGCAACAAAAGAATGGATAAATGGAAAAGAGATTGGACGGGGTACCTTTACAATCGATTTTTGTATATTTATACTTAAAGTGGTATAAACTTTTGGTAGCATGTAATTAACTTATATATTTGTGATGATGTTTCATATTTTTGGTGTATATTGGACGTATGTATGTGTATGTTTATGTATTTGATGTTTTGGTATTTGACGTATATATATTGTAGTGGTATAAGTTTTGGTTTTGTATAAATAAATTTTTTAAAATATAACATAATTATTAAAAAATATATATATTAGACATCGGTTTTAAACCGCTGTCCAAGTGAAACGCATTAAAATATATATATATATATATTAGACAGCGGTTATGAACCGCTGTCCAAGTGAAACAATTGGAATGCGGTTAATAACCGCTGTCCAAATGCTTTTCTTAGACAACGGTTCTTTAACAGCTGTCTAAGCTTAGACAGTTTGAGAGTTGTTACCGCTGCCTAAGCCAAATCTGTATTAGTAAGTTTTAATAGAATTTATATATAGGAAACAAAATTAAATTCAGTAAATAATATCAATAAGAAGGAAATAGAATAAATTTCACAATATGTACTTAAATAAAATTCATATCACGAAAACTTGTATGTAGTGTTTTGGTCTTAATTAATCTAAACGATGTAAGAGAAGATATAACACCGTTGTGTAACAGAAGATCACGTCCAGTAATTATCATACACAGGTGATTATTTGGTCTAGCGGTAAAACTCGAAATTCTTTGATGTAAGCTATTTATATCTACCTTTTCCATAAAGCTCTTTCTATTGCCACTGTTTAAATAGGTAATTTCAAGTTAAAAGTGGTCATTTTTTAGACTTAATTGTTCCTCCAATATCTCTACTGATGAAATGGCTGCAGACAAGCTGCACTCAACCACACTAAGGCTTTCAAGTGTTTGTATCTCTGATGGGACCCTTTCCAATTTCTCCAGAAAACTAAGCTGAAGCTTCTCTAGCACTGAGAAGCAATTTAGGCTTTCTACACTCCACTTTTTTAGATCATAACAGCATATCTGCAAGACTTTAAGACGAGGGAATTCTCCCTCCACACAATCCCACCCGCCTCCCACGACCGCATTTCCATATAGGATGAGGACTTAAAGACCAGGCAACGAAAGCCCAAATCTGTTTACATCTTCCCAATGAAGACCACAATTGCATAGATGCAACTTTCTCAGTGAACTCGGCAACGCCAAACTCTCCACAGATTCATCCCTTTTCGGTATTCTAAAAGCACAGTAGAGTGATTGAAGTTTATGCAAGTGGTCGAGATTAAAGTAGCATTTTTTCTCACATTCTTTAGTACTGTAGACTATACCCAATTTCTTGATGTTTGAGATTCTCTTACAAAGTTGCTCAGTAAACCTCAAGTCCGCTACATTTGAAAGTGTGTGTAAGTTTGGCAAAAAAACATCATTTTGTTCACTTGGAGGAGGATCAGGGAGATAGATTTTGTCGGATTTGAGAAGACGAAGTTGTCTCATATACCATATCTCTGATGGTGTTTTCAATTGGCGAAACCCAGTAAAGATCAATGTCTGCACATTCCAGAGTAGGGATACAGATAGAGGAAGCTTGAGATTCCTACTCCATGAACTACATCTACATGCAAGAAACCGCAAGTTAACAAGTTGAAAAATTACTTCACGAGAACATTTACGAGCAAGACTCGACACCCTCAACAACTGAAATTCCAAAGTCAATGCACCCTTCAATTTAGACCCAGAGAAGAATGTACGCGCAAGTGATGCTGATGGGCATTCCGAAGGGATACGATTACCACGAAACACAATGTGACGTACTCCGTTGATGCTTGCTGGAATCTCAAGCTTACTCATCTTGTGAAAAACCTTCTCTCTCTCACCTATCTTTAAACATACTTCTCTCAAAAGATCATGCATCTTACAATATCCAATTCTTCCATCCCACTTCCGACTATCAGCTAAAATTAGATTTCTATCAACCATATCATTTAAGTAATCAGTTGCCACCTCTTCCATTGTTAGGCCTTCTTTCGGTTTCAAAAACCCCTCAACAACAAGGAGATTGATTAGTGTGGAGACACGAATCTTCTCATCTTCTCGAAAAACTCCCATGTAAAGAAAACATGGCTTTAAATGCACCGGCAAGTTATTATAACTCAAAGATAATATATTGAAGCAATGTTCGTCATTTTCAAATATCAAAATTGAGTTTAAATCTTTTGCGAAATTCTCCTAGTATTCATGTGTGCTTCCAGAATGTCGAAGAAGTCCCCCTACTACAACAATCGATAGGGGAAGTCCTTTGCATGCTCTCACAATATCCTTTCCAATAACTTCTAGTACAGGCGGACAACCTTTTTCTAGAAACACATTTCCACAAAGCAACTTCCAACTTTGATCCTCATCTAGAAAATCCATCTCAAAGGATGATGAGCTAAGAATAGTAGCTACATTGGATATCCTAGTAGTTATAACAACTCGACTTCCATCACCACTATTCGGAAATAATTTTTTTATCCCATCCCAAGCTTCGACACTCCACATATCATCTACCACAATTAAATATCTTCTACCCGATAAAGTTTGGAATAACTTTTGTCCTAATTGATGATCTCCACCTTCTAATTCCGTTTCAAAACTAACTGCTCCTATGCTCTTATTGAGTTTTGTATCTTTTATGCAAGAGAGAAGTTGAAATAAAAAAAAATTCAGACTATATTCCTGAGATACAGTAACCCAAGCATGAATATCAAAGCTCTCGACAATAAGTAAATTATCATAAACACTTTTGGCTAACATAGTCTTACCAATTCCCCCCATACCCACAATCGGGACGATTTGAAGAACGGGTTGGTGTCCAGTAAGCCTTTCCATGATTTGAATCCCCTCTTCATCAAATCCGACCACAAAATTGTTGTTTGTAGCAGTACTACTAAGGTGGGGTTTTGATGAAGGGGCAGTAGGAGAGAAATAATCATCTTTAAAATTGTTTGTCCCTTGAACTACATCACTGTTCCTTTGAGAGAATTCATGTCTTGGATTTCTTTCTCTAGATCGCGGAAACAATCAGTAAATTTAATTCATGTAACTTTAGTACTACTCAACGGTCGGTTTCAGGGATAGAAGTCAATTTGGTCATGTAACTTTTAACTTTTTTAAAAAAAATTCGAACTTGTTAAGAGGTATGAATTTAATTCATTTATATTAATTCCCTAATACTTTCTCGTCATAAGATAATGTATGTCACATGTCTTTAATTAGCGTGTACTAACTACTCCATCCGTCCACTAAAAGTTTGTTCATTTTTCTTATTTATCTGTCCATCAAAAGGTGTTTTAATTTCCTTTTATGAAAAAAATTACTTTATTTTTAGCTTGCAACACGGTTCTATTTCCCTGTTCCACCCTACTGAATTTTTAACACGTGTTGCCTCAATATCATAGGACATTGATTAATTTTTAATGTGACATATGTCAATCATTCATATAGTAAAATAAGACGTGGAACTATAAGGGTTGATAAATACACTCTTTACATGCACCCTTTGTATTTATAGATACACTTCTGTTTTGTATCTAAATCAACTTAATTAGTTAGTTAGATTAGCATTTATTGAGTTGATTAGTATAAGAAGGGATTCTTTCTTCCTGTTAGTCATCGATTGTAAAAATTCATTTTCTGGAGAAATACTCAGTTTTAATTCAAGAATGTTGTGGTTCTTCAACTCAATATGGTATCAGTTTCGTGATGAAATTGACACACCACTCGATCCTTTCGCTTCTACTTTACCCCTTCTGATTCTCATATCGATTCTATTCTCGTTTTCCCCTTTTTGTTTAACGTGGGTGTTCTGTTTTTCCGATCGCATTTGGTGTTCGCTCCATTCGATTGCTCTTTGTTGCAGCCATGGTGCCTACCGTCACCGACCCAGACTCGCTGGACCCGGCCAAAAACCCATTTTCTCCATTGGCCCTCCACTAAAATGATAATCCAGCGGTTTCTATTGTCCTCGAACCTCTCAACGGCACAAACTACGTTTCTTGGACCCATGCCATTAAGAGGAGCCTCAGCGTGAAGAATAAGGCCCGTTTGATTGACGGTTCCTTGAAAATTCCTTCAGAAGAGGAGGATTCTGCCATTCACGCTGCCTGGGTAAGGGCAAATGATCTGGTTTTGGTATGGCTTCTAAACTCAATTTCTCCTGATATCAAACGGACCTTAAAATACTTTTCTCTTGCTAAAGATGTTTGGGATGAATTTGTCATTCGTTATGCACTCTCTGATGGAACTAGGGTTTAGCATTTAGAAAAATCCCTAAGTATGATTTCTCAAGGTTCTCAATCCTTAGTTAGTTACTACAATCAATTTAAGTCTCTGTGGGATGAATACTTAAGTTCCAGACCTGTTCTTAAGTGCTTTTTTGGGGCTATGGATGGGTGCACTTGTGATCTCCCTAAACTAATGACTCAAACCCAAGAGCAAGATGCTGTAATGAAATTCTTGGTATGGCTTCATGACTCTTACAACACCATTAGAAGCCAATTTTTACTTCAATCCCCTTTTCCTGCTTTGGCCAAAGCTTATGGGTTATTACTCCAAGAAGAGTCTCAAAGAGCCTTAAACATTGTTCCTGATTCTATCCAACATGATTCTATTGCTATGATAGCCAAGAATTCCAAAAAATTTTAAAGACAAGAGAAAACCCCTTAAGTTCAGCCACTGTGATGGCTTAGGTCATACCATTGATAGGTGTTTTCAGATCATTGGCTTTCCCCCTGGCTGGAGAGGCCCTAGAGGTCCCCCAAATAAGGAGTCCAACAAGGTTGCTAACATGTCCATCAGATCCCCTACAAAAATGGATCATCATTCAGAATCTAACCCTCTTTGCACTCAGGATCTTTTTGACAAATTTTTAAGCTTCTCTAAGATGCAGAACTTAAGTGATGGGAGGGACATGCCTCACTCTGTGGCTGAAGCCTCCACTGTTCATATTGAAGATGCTCCAAGTTCTAAGGATGCAGATATGTTTCCTAACTTTATATCCAATTCATGCCCCAATTCCATTAAAGTTTCTACTTGGATACTAGATACTGGTGCAACAGATAATATGGTATTTGACATGTCATTGTTTACCACTCCTCCTTCTATAGCTAATATTAAGATATCCTTACCTAATAATGTTATCTCTACAACTACATATATGGGAAATATTAACATAAATGAGCACCTTACTTTGTATAATGTGTTGTATGTTCCTGATTTCACATTTAATCTGTTGTATATTAGCCATTTAACTAGATATTCCAACTGCACTGTCAGCTTCTTGTCTTCTCATTGTGTCTTACAGGACAATTCAACCAAGATGGTGATTGGTTCTGCTGAACAAGTTAGGGGCTTATATCTGTTACAAATTGCTCACCCTTCTATCAATTATGTTCTTAAACATTCTGTCTCTTTTAGTACTGTTAATGATTCATGTAACTTTGATTTGTGGCATAAGAGGCTAGGACATATCCCTAGCAAGTGTTTGTTACAAATTCCCAATATGAATGTAAAAGCTACTAGCATACATAACTGATGTGCCAAAATTTGCACGAGAGGATTATATATCCTCGGGATTAAGCGTCCTGTTCTTCGAACACGAATAATTGCTTCAAGTGTGTTGCCTTCGTTCAAAACCTTCAAGAACCTGCAAAGAACACGTCGGAGGGGAGTCCGGCGTGGACACTCCGATGCCTAAGTCAGTATAGGGCTTATTAATCTCTCCCAAGGATCTCGGGATCCTTGATATATGAAAAACAGTTCTTAAAAGATCTCCCAAAGGTATATTGTATTAAGTTTAGTAAATGCGTAATGTACGAGAGTCTAACCTGGAAATCTCCTCGATTTTACCTATTTATAGAGATGTTGGCTGGAGAGGAAGTCAAGCCTTCCTCCTTTTCCGAAACTACCCGCCAGACTCGGTCCTGCGGAGTGGACGAAGCCTCCTTTCCTCCACTTCCCGAAGACTCGGCCATATCTCTTCTTTTTTGACTTGGTTCCCCCAGATAATAGAGGATAAGGTCCACTTTCTATCGAGTCTAAGCCGAAAATAGCAGAACCTCCCTACATTCAAGGCTCACGAACTTCCTCCAAAAGTAATTCTTCTGGAAGCTTCTCTTTGGCTGAAGCTCCCTCCAAAGGGATCTCCCGAGAGGATTTCTCCTCAGAGCATATTACATAATCTGATCCTTTCACTTTTATCTTATCCCCTATACACGTGTCGACTCCTTATTAGGTGACATTTTTAGGCCGCATCATCTACTCCCCCTACTCTCGTAAAAGGGAGACATCTTTTGTGAGAGTAGAAAAATTTTCCTAGAACTTGTTACAAAGGTCCTCCTGGAGAAACGTGTATCTTCCCTGCTTTGGAGAGGAAGTTTCAAAAACGTCCTTCTCCAAGGGCTTTCCCGCCTCCAACTCTGGGAGACCTTTCGGCTTCCGCGCGTGGACTCCACGCGATCACCTTTCTCTCTCTTATGTTATTCTCCCGAGGAAAACCCTCGATTTTTCCCCCCATCTTTCCTCATTTACTTCACGCAACCATCTCCTTTTTCTCTCTTTGCTTTTCAAATTTCACTCCTCCCAAAGATTTCTCATCGTCTTCATCCTTCTTCTCCGGTGTTCTTCACCTCGAGTCTCTGCTGTCGTCAACCGCCTCGTCTGATTCCATAGCCCTTCTACTTCAAGGTAACCCAGCTATTCTTTTGTTCTTCTTTTATTAACATTGTAAATCGATGTCAAATCCTCCCTCTCCGCCGGAAGCTGCCAGCCAAAATTCCTCTGAAGCGACTCCCTCTCTAATGGGGAGTCCAGAGAATAGGATTTCCCCCGCTTCCCAAATCGACCATACTCACCTAGTTGACCTTGCTCACGCCTATGGCTTTCCATCGGAGTACGCCTTTCGTGCTCCTCGCTCCGATGAACGCCCAGATATTCCCCAGCCTCGGACCCTTGCTTTTTTCGAAGCCCATCTTAGGGCCGGACTACGGTTTCCGATTCATTCTTATCTGGCTGCCATATCCACCCGCATGCAGATCCCTCTTAACTAGTTTACTCCGAATGTTATCCGTACCATGATAGGTTTTTACATCTTGGTGAAGGGGAATGGGGGTGACCCATCTGCCGAACTATTTCTGAGCCAACACTCATGTAAGGTGAATGATGGTTTTTTCTATGTTAGTGGGCGAAGGTCCCGTGTTTGTAAATTTCTGAAAAAACTCCATGAGGAAGACTCATCTTGGCGAGATTACTATTTCTTTGCTACCAGCCCTACCGATTGGCCATTTCCTCACGGGGATTGGTTATTCCAAAATCCCGGAGTTATTCCTCCTCCCCTGAAAGCTTACTCTGTTTCCAATCTCACTATTATGAACAATCTCAACACTCATACCCGTTTGCACGACTATTTCGATGTTATTGCCATTTGCAACAATCCTCGCATCCTCTCCCACTTCGGCTTTTGCCCTCAAGATTTTCCCTTAGGTTCCCGAGATGGTAAAAAATCTTCTATTGCTATATTTTATTTCTTGCATGTGGCTGTTTTTCTGAGTTCTGAAAATTTTCTTGATTATTTGTAGCAATGAGTTGGCTGACTCATATCTCCCGAGATGCCCCTGCTCTCAGCATAGTGAAGACCCCTGTGTTATCCGCTCAAGAAGATATTCCAAAGGCTCCTCCGTCTCCCGCTCTCGAGAGCTCTGCAAAGACTCCGGCTCCAGAGGGTTCTTCGAAGATTCCTCCTCTCCCTAGTTCCTCTACTCAGGTCCCAGGCTCAGTTGCCAAGAGAACCCGTTCCTCTGCCAATGCATTTTTTTCCGAATGTGGTACATCTAAGAAGAAGAAGGGGAAAGTTACCCGTGCTGATAAGGGAACTCCTCCTTCTACTGTTTACGAGCCTCTCCATCGCCTCATTGACCGATGTCCTGCTCCTCCTGATGCTGAGTTATCCGACCCGCCTCTTCCTGAGGATCGACTGATTCGCGGCGCTCATCTTTTCTCTGAGGTATTTTCTGGCATTTTCCCTTTTTATAATCTTTGCTTTCTTCATATCTTCAGGTGTTAATTTCTTTTCCTTTGTAGTTTGGTCTCACCTATACTAAGATACTCGACCAAGGCGTTGAGATGGTAGCTGAGCTTGAACTTCTCCGGGCTGAAGCATCCTCTTTCCAGTCAACCCTCAAGGGTATCACCACGGAGAAAGATAAGGCCCATAAGCGAGCTCAAGCTCTTTCTGAGGAGTTGTCCCTCTTATAGGCTCAAAGCAAGCAGGATGTAGCCAGGATTAAGCGCCTGGTGCTAGAGGTGGAACGGATGGAGCGCGAGCTGCCGGATGTCGGGGTGCAGGCTTGCATTAAATCCTTATTCACTTCTTCTCTGGGTCAAGAGTTCCTGGAAACTCTTCATACTCAGTGGCTATCCAGCTTCTTAAAGAGCTCGAGCTTCCTCTGTGCCATGGGGCCGCACATCCCTCATTTCATCGACCACGGCTTCAGCAACGCCGTAGCCGAGCACTCAGCCCCGGGGTTTAATGGAACTTACTCTCGCGAGTTCCACTTGGACCGGCTTGCTACTCCTCCGAAATTCTTGGGGGATCCTAAGGAGAGCCCTGATAGTCCTTGGTGGCTACCCGGAATGAGTCAGGCTATCACCAAACTGCAAGCTGTCAAGGTAGGTATGGCTGATCTAAAGCCTCTGGAGCGTCTAGTTTATCCTTATGACTCCGCTCTAATCGCGGCAACCACAATAGATGGAGGAACTGGCGTTGCAGACACCATGGGAGGTACTACGGGTCCGGAGGAGGGCGGAGGATCTAGCAATCATGCTGCTGAGGAGGGTGGCATTGTCGAAGAAGTTGAGGTCGAGGGGGCTGTTGCTGAAGGGGATGCTGTTGAGAAAACAGTTTAAGTTTCACATTTCTATGATCACATCAAACAATTTATTTTTCTGTTGTTTTGCTACACTCTTTACTTTCTGCTCATACTACTTGCTCTCCATACTTTGTAGGGGACCCCACACTCCTGGATATGTGGGGGCTTTTTTGCAGTAGTCGTATTAGCTTGGTGTTGGATGTTTTTGTTGTCTTTCTTTTTCGTGCATGAGTAACTTACAAGACCAGCAAAGAATGTGTTGGAGGTGCGGCTTTTCCTTCCCCCCTTTTGTTGGTCTTGTAGGCTACGTTGAAACCACTCCTTGACTGTACGGTTTTTTGTTTTTGATTTCGGGTGGCTTGGTTGTGGGAGGTCATCCTCCCTCTTCTCTTAACTCCCGAATCATAAAACCTGTTTTTTTTTTTTTTATCACATAATCTTTGTAATTCTCAAGCATGGTTAGGGCTTTCTGGAAGGCTTTCGGTTTTCTGAGCCTCTACGTATTTCTTACTCTCTTATTCCTAAAAAGATCTTAATTCACAAAATATTTTCATTTCAGTAACCCACTTGGGTCTCAAGTAAAGTGAGGGCTCTCTGGAACACCTCGGCCTCTAGGCCTTTGAGTGTCTCTCACTCTTATTCTTAAAAGATTTCAATTCGTAAAATCCTCTCATTTCAGTAACCCACTTGGGTCTCAAGTGAAGTGAGGGCTCCCTGGAGCACCTCGGCCTCTAGGCCTTTGAGTGTCTCTCACTCTTATTCTTAAAAGATTTTAATTCGTAAAATCCTCTCATTTCAGTAACCCACTTGGGTCTCAAGTGAAGTGAGGACCCCCTGGAGCACCTCGGCCTCTAGGCCTTTGAGTGTCTCTCACTCTTATTCTTAAAAGATTTTAATTCGTAAAATCCTCTCATTTCAGTAACCCACTTGGGTCTCAAGTGAAGTGAGGGCTCTCTGGAGCACCTAGGCCTCTAGGCCTTTGAGTGTCTCTCACTCTTATTCTTAAAAGATTTTAATTCGTAAAATCCTCTCATTTCAGTAACCCACTTGGGTCTCAAGTGAAGTGAGGGCTCTCTGGAGCACCTCGGCCTCTAGGCCTTTGAGTGTCTCTCACTCTTATTCTTAAAAGATTTTAATTCGTAAAATCCTCTCATTTCAGTAACCCACTTGGGTCTCAAGTGAAGTGAGGGCTCTCTGGAGCACCTCGGCCTCTAGGCCTTTGAGTGTCTCTCACTCTTATTCTTAAAAGATTTTAATTCGTAAAATCCTCTCATTTCAGTAACCCACTTGGGTCTCAAGTGAAGTGAGGGCTCTCTGGAGCGCCTCGGCCTCTAGGCCTTTGAGTGTTTCTCACTCTTGTTATAGTTATATTCATACGTTGCATGTTCAAATATGAGAAAGATAACCAAGACATAATAATTCTGAATAATTCTTTCTTCAAAAAAGGATAAGGCTTCATTGCTTTATTGTTAATTTTCAACATAGGCCATAGATAACCTACGTCGGTCTCATTAAAAACCTCTTTACGGAAAAACCCCAAAGGGGAAACCCGTAGAGAGGGAAAAAGAGCTCCGGTGAAGCCACAAAATACACCAAGCAAAGTACGGATCAATGCAAAAAATCATAAAACAAAAATTATAGACGGTCTCAAGACCTTACACTGTCTTCAAATAAAGAATCTCTTCAAATGGCAAACGTTCCAGGGTCTAGCTATGTCAACCCCCTCCATGCTCTGCAGTCTGTATGCTCCTCCTTTCAGCACCTGTGTGATCTTATAGGGTCCCTCCCAGTTGGGCTCCAGCTTTCCTGTATTTTTCAGGGCATCCGCTCTTCTCAGCACCAGGTCCCCTGCTCTGAAGGACCTCGGGATCACCCTTCGATCATATGCAGCTTTAATTCTGCTTTTATATCTTTCCACACGTACTCTGACCATCTCTCTTTCTTCTTCCATCAAATCTAGAGCTTCTGTCATCAATCTTTCATTCTGATGTTCTTCAAATTGGGCAACTCGGTGCGATCGTAAAACGGCCTCTGGAGGTATCACCGTCGTCGCTCCGTAGACCAGCTGAAATGGGGACTCTCCAGTTGCTGTCTTCGGGCTAGTCCTATATGACCATAACACATTATCTAACTCGTTTACCCATCCTCCTCCTATCTTTGTCAACCTAGTTTGAATTCCATCTACTATTGTTCGATTAGTAACCTCCACCTGTCCGTTAGCTTGAGGATGAGCTACAGAAGTGAATCTCTGTATTATGTTCAATCTTGCACACCATCCTCGCACGTTCTCGCCATTAAACTGTGTTCCATTATCGGAGACCAATATTCTGGGTACTCCGAATCTACAGCAGATTTGTTTCTTCAAGAATTTAATCACATTTTCTTCATCTATCGTAGCCAGGGGAGCAGCTTCCACCCATTTGCTAAAATAGTCCACTGCTACTATTAGAAATTTTCTCCCTCCGGAGGCTGGAGGGAAGGGTCCTACCAAGTCAATTCCCCACTTAGCGAAGGGACAGGGAGAGTGCATCGCTCCCATCTCTTCCGCAGGGGTCCTTATCAATGGAGCATTTTTCTGACACTTGACGCATTTCCTCACAAATTCTCTGGCATCTTTTGTCATGGAGGGCCAGTATAACCCAGCCCTTAAAACTTTCTTCACCACTGCTTTGTATCCTTCATGACTGGCTGCATCACCTTCATGGATCTCTCTAAGTGTGTACATAGCTTCTCTAGTTGATATACACCTCAAATATGGGTGTGTGAACGAATTCTTGTATAAGTGCCCCCCGATAATACAATATTTGATCCGAAGGGCTCGGGTCTCTCTGGTGGTAGGGGCATCTGCTCCCTTGGTAAGTTCTATCCATATAGCTCTTCTCCAATCGTCTTCCTCTTCGATGGAGCCAATGGGGTTCTCCAGAGTCTCTCTTTCCGCAACTACTAGAGTTACTGTTCCCTGTCCATCAAACTCTATGGAGCTAGCGAGTTTGGAAAGACTATCCGCCTGCATGTTCTTCTCTCGAGGTATCTGGACTACCTCGCACTCTTGGAATTTGCTCATCACCGCTTTAGCACGTTCCAAATAAGCAGCCATCCTGCTATCTTTGGCTACATATTCACCATTCACCTGCTGAACAACTAATTGGGAGTCTGAGTGTAGAGTTACCTTTGGAGCTCCCAATTCCAATTCCAATGCCATCTCCATCCCTCTGATCAAAGCTTCGTACTCTGCTCCATTATTTGAGGTCATGAATTGAAACCTCACTGCGAATTGTAGGTCCTCTCCTCGAGGGCCTGTCAACACAATCCCTGCTCCACATCCGCTCAGGGTCACTGAGCCATCTACATACACCTTCCATCCCTCGACCTCTTCTGGTTTAGTCGACTCTTGGATGAAATCTGACAAAGCTTGAGCTTTTATAGACTTCCGTGGCTCGAAATCTACGTCATATTCTTGGAGCTCGATCGCCCACTTCACCATCCTTCCAGAGAGGTCTGCTCGTCCTATAACCTGTTTCAACAAGTAATTAGTGCGGACCAATATTTTGTAAGAAAGGAAATATGGGCGCAGCCTCCGGGCTGTAACTACCACAGCCAGAGCAGCCTTCTCAATCTCTGAGTAACGATTTTCGGCCCCCTGAATGACCTTACTGACATAATAAATAGGGTGCTGCAGAGATCCCTCTTCTTTGACTAAAGCAGTGCTTAGTGAGAATTCCCCTACGGAGAGATACAAAATGAGGGTATCTCCAGGAGAAGGCTTCGTCAGTTTCGGCAACTGAGACAAATGGTGCTTCAGGTCTTCAAAGGCCTTTTGGCATGTTTCGCTCCATTCAAACTTGGTCCCTTTCTTAAGAATTTTAAAGAAGGGATGGCTCTTTTCAGCAGACCTGGCTATGAATCTGCTCAACGCTGTAATCCTCCCATTGAGTGTCTGGAGCTCCTTTATGTTTCTTGGTGGCTACATGTCCAGTACAACCTTCACCTTGGCTGGATTCACCTCTATACCTCTTTGAGTGACCATATATCCCAGGAACTTCCCTGATTTTACTCCAAAAGAGCATTTGGCTGGGTTCAACTTGATGCCATTTTCTCGAATTACCTGGAAAATTTCTTCCAAATCCTCTATATGTTGATCTGCTTTCACACTTTTAGCCAACATATCATCTACATATATCTCCATGTTTCTCCCTAGCTGTTTTCGAAAGACAGCATCGACCATCCTCTGATAGGTTGCTCCGGCATTGATTAATCCAAATGGCATCCGAACATATCCGAACGTTCCACAGGCTGCTATGAAGCACACTTTGGGGACATCTGCAGGATTCAGTTGGATTTGGTGGTACCCTTGGTATGCGTCCATCATGCTCAGCAACTCAAAGCCTGAAGTTGCATCTACTAGCTGGTCTATTCTTGGTAGCGGGTAATGGTCCTTAGGGCATGCCTTGTTGAGGTCCCTGAAATCTATGCACATTCTCCATTTTCCTCCTCCTTTAGGCACTAGCACGGCATTGGAGAGCCATTCTGGGAATTGGACTTCTACTACATGTCCTGCTTTCAATAGCTTCTCGATTTCTTCTTTCACAATGTTATTCTTCTCAATCCCGAAATTTCGTATTTTTTGTTTTACGGGTCTTGCCTTTGGATCCACATTAAGGCAATGTATTGCTATCTCCGGAGGGACTCCTGTCATGTCAGTTGGAGAAAATGCAAATATATCGGAATTTCGACGTAATGTAAATATTACCTTCTCTGTGAGTTCAGGCCCCAGTTGGGTACCTATTTTGGTAACAAAGCCGAGTTTCCCTGGAAAGAGCTCCACGCTCATTAGTTCCTCGTCTGTCTTAACATTTACTTGCTCAGGTGCGACTCCCTCTACTTTCTTCCTCTTGACCTCAGGGTCATCTCCTCTAATCCGCTCCAGGCCCCTAGTTAGGGCTTTATCTGCCATCTTTACGGACTCTGCATAGCACTTCCGTGCTTGGTACTGGTCTCCTCTCACTTTTCCCATCCCTGTGGCTGTAGGGAATTTCATCTTCATATGAAATGTGGAGATGATTGCCTGAAAAAGATTCAGGCTGGGTCGTCCCATCACAACATTGTACGACGAGGGAATATCTACGATAAGGAACTCCACCACATGGACTTTCCGAGCTGGAGCGTTTCCCAATCCTACCTGTAACATCACTGATCCCAAAGGTTGGATTGCCCCTCCGGAGAAACCATACAGAGAGGTATCTACAGGGCGCAGCTTCACACTCAGCTCCATTCTCTTAAAACATTCAAAGAACATGATGTCGGCCGAACTTCCCGTATCTACGAAGATTCGAGCAACATCGAACCCCGCTATGTCCGTAGTGATCACCAGAGCATCGTTGTGATCTTCCTTAATTCCCTTCACATCTTCTGGGCCAAACCGGATATTGGGCGTCTCCGTCATGCGCCCCACCTCTCTTAACTGGCTCCCCTGCTCTGCTCTTAGAGCCCGGACATTTTGCTTTCTCTTCCGAAAAGAATCTCCATCAGCTGGCCCACCCACTATCATGTGGATTACTCCTCTCTTCGGTGGAGGAGGGGGCATATCCTCAGCTACCTCTCTGGTTTCCTTCTCTTCTAGTTTTCTTTCATGATCTTTCCGCTTCTGCCCTCGAGGGCCCTGCCTATCTCTGAATATAAATTCTTTTAGATGACCCGCTTGGATCATCCTCTCAATTTCGTCCTTCAAGTGGTAACATTGATTTGTATCATGCCCATACTCATTGTGGAATCGGCAGAATCGATCAGACTTGGGCTTCTGAGGTCCTCGATTTCTGGAATATGGGAATTTCAAGTCTGGATGGTCTCCGGCTACCTCCAGTACTTCGGCAGGCTCAATCCTCAAGGGCGTGTATTTCTCGAACCTCCCACGAGGGCCAGACCGGGGACCTCCGGAGGGATTGCTATCTCTTGTTGATCCAGAGGTCCGAGGGACCTCTGGGCTGGATCGTCTGGAGGGACCTTCCCTTCTTCTCTCTCGATCTGGTGGCCTAACCTCCAGCCTTTTGGCCTTACGGACCTCCTCTAGAGTGAGGTACTTCTCTGCCCTGTGCAGCAGCTCATCAAAATTCTTAACTGGCTTCTTAGCTAAGGAGGAAAAGAAATCTCCATCTCGTAATCTGTTAGTGAGGGCGTTGATCTTCACCTCCGGAGAGGCTGTAGGGACCTCCAGAGCTGCCTGATTAAACCTCCGGAGAAAAGCTCTTAAGCTTTCGCTCTCCCCCTGCCTCAGATTGAAGAGGGTCAAGGTGGCCCTTGGCTGTCTCCGGGCACTTGCAAATTGATGGAGAAATAACTCACTGAATTCTTCCCAGGATCGGATAGTATTAGGTTCTAACTGAGTGAACCATTGTTGCGCTGCTTTGGCCAGGGTGGTCAGGAACACCCTACACTTAATTCCTTCTCCGTAGCGATGTAATAGCGCAGCGTTTTCAAATCTTACTAAGTGTTCGTAAGGGTCTGCCGTACCATCATATTCAAAGTTAAGGGGCTTGAAATTGAATGGTAACTCATCCTGTAATATGTTAGGGGAGAACTGGCATCCAGATGTGTGAGCGGATCTACTGGTTCGGTTGTCCATCTGTCTCCTCATATCCTTCATCTCTTTCTGCAGAGCCTGTAGCTGGTCGCTAACTGGCCCTCCGTAGGTATCATCAGTGCTTTCTTCTGTCTCAAGGGGTTCTGTCCCTCGGGGTGCCGGTTCTGCGTTCCTTCTAGTGCTTCGAAGGGGAATGCTTCTTTCCGCGCGCGAGGGCACTTTATCATCCTCTTCCACTCGTATCCCCATCTCTTTGGACAACACTTGGGAGGTCCCAGGTGCTTCATCCTGGGGTCTATGGGGCGGTACCTCTGGATTCCCTGGTGCAGCCTTGGGAATCTGGTCCCTTTGATCTGCAAAGGCTTTATCTACAGCTTGTTGGATGAGGGAGTTCAATTGATCGGGAGAGATCAAGAGTGTCCCTGAGTCTGGAATATCCTCTCGCTGAGGATCTGCGGTCTGGGGCTCTGGGGTTTCAAGATTCTCGGTTATTCCCTCCCGGATCGGTAAAGGATGATTCTCGTCACCTAAATCTGGAGTGGGCGCCAATGGCTGATTTGATCCAGAAGGAGTATGGATTGGGTTTTTCCCCCGGCCTCCCATTGGTGGGGGATCAATCGGAAAAGGGGAATTCTCCCCCGGAAGATTTTTCTTTCCAGAAATAGATGTTTTGTCTCCGCCACCCATTTGCTCAAACAGGTAGAAATTCGTGAGAAAATCTTTCAACTCTTTCCCACAGACGGCGCCTGTTGATGTGCCAAAATTTGCACGAGAGGATTATATATCCTCGGGATTAAGCGTCCTGTTCTTCGAACACGAATAATTGCTTCAAGTGTGTTGCCTTCGTTCAAAACCTTCAAGAACCTGCAAAGAACACGCCGGAGGGGAGTCCGGCGTGGACACTCCGATGCCTAAGTCAGTATAGGGCTTATTAATCTCTCCCAAGGATCTCGGGATCCTTGATATATGAAAAACAGTTCTTAAAAGATCTCCCAAAGGTATATTGTATTCAGTTTAGTAAATGCGTAATGTACGAGAGTCTAACCTGAAAATCTCCTCGATTTTACCTATTTATAGAGATGTTGGCTGGAGAGGAAGTCAAGTCTTCCTCCTTTTCCGGAACTACCCGCCAGACTCGGTCCTGCGGAGTGGACGAAGCCTCCTTTCCTCCACTTCCCGAAGACTCGGCCATATCTCTTCTTTTTTGACTTGGTTCCCCCAGATAATAGAGGATAAGGTCCACTTTCTATCGAGTCTAAGCCGAAAATAGCGGAACCTCCCTACATTCAAGGCTCACGAACTTCCTCCAAAAGTAATTCTTCTGGAAGCTTCTCTTTGGCTGAAGCTCCCTCCAAAGGGATCTCCCGAGAGGATTTCTCCTCAGAGCATATTACATAATCTGATCCTTTCACTTTTATCTTATCCCCTATACACGTGTCGACTCCTTATTAGGTGACATTTTTAGGCCGCATCAATAACAATTGCTTAATCTGTCCTTTAGCTAAATAAAAGAGAAAACCTTTTCCTTTAAGTACTTATATCTCTCCTGGCATCTTTCATTTAATTCATTATGATGTCTGGGGTCCTTTTTCTGAACATTCTATCACTGGACATAGATTTTTTCTCACTATTGTTGATGACTATAGTAGATGTACATGAATTTATCTTTTAAAGGCAAAGAGTGATGTTAGAATCTCTTTACAAAACTTTTACAACATGGTTCTCACTCAATTTGCTGTTAAAATAAAAATATTAAGAATTGATAATGGAACTGAGTTCATTTTATCAGATTTTAACCATACTTTAGGCATCATACATCAAACTTCTTGTGTTGAAACACCCCAACAAAATGGTATTGTTGAAAGAAAACACCAACACTTACTTCAAGTTGCTAGGGCTTTACTTTTTCAATCTTCTTCACCTTTAAAGTTCTGGGGTGAATGTATTAAGACTCCTGCTTTTATCATAAATAGGATTCCTTCATCTGTTCTTAAACAAAAAACCCCCTTTTAAATGTTATATGGCAAGCTTCCTGATTATTCTTACTTCAAAACCATTGGTTGCCTATGTTTTTCAAATACTTTGATGTCTCACAGACATAAGTTTGATCCCAGGGCCACTAAATGTATCTTCATTGGTTATCCTTTTGGTACCAAGGGATACAAACTCTTTGATCTTTCCTCTGGCATAATTATTGTGTCTAGAAATGTCCAATTTTTTGAACATATGTTTCCCTTTAAAAATATGATTGAACCTGTTACACACACATATCCTGTACCAATTTCTATTGATGATGACATTGATGATGACTTTCCTATTGTTAACTGTGATGACACTCAAGTTGATCCAGAGGTTGTTAATGACACCTCTAACACTCAAGATGATCATCCCAATGTCATACACTCTGATTCTGATAATATTAATAACCTGGAGGTGGAGGCTTACACTTGACCTTCTAGAACTAAATCCCAACCCGCATACTTGCAAGTTTATGAAATTGATTTGCCTGCTTCTATTGATCATGCTAAATTGAATTTTATTTCCTCTGGAAAACAATATCCCATACATGATTATCTGTCTGTTAATAGGTTATCTACACTTCACAAACAATTTACTGCTTCCATTTCCTAGAACCTAAAACATATAAACAAACTATCCTTAATGAAAATTGGATTCTTGCTATGAAAAGAGAAATCGATGCTTTAGAAAAGATCAATACTTGGACTCTTGTAGATTTACCTATACAAAAAAAATTTATAGGTTGTAGATGGGTTTATAAAGTGAAATACAATTCAAATGGCTCTATAGAAAGATATAAAGTTAGATTAGTTGCTAAGGGCTACACCCAACAAGAAGGAATAGATTACTTTAACACTTTTTCTCATGTTGCTAAAATCACCACTGTTAGAATTCTATTGGTTATTGTTGTTGATAAAGATTGGCATATACACCAATTAGATGTGAATAATGCTTTTTTGCATGGTGATTTAGAACAAGAAATATACATGTTTCCTCCTCCTGGTTATTGCTCTAACAGTGATAAAAGAGTTTGTAAATTGAATAAAAGTTTGTATGGTTTAAAATAGGCTTCCAAACAATGATTTACTAAATTAACTACCTCTTTGATTTTCTTGGGATTTACTCAATCAAGGGTTGATACTTCTTTGTTTACTAAGCATGATGGTGTTGATTTTACTGTTGTTCTTTTCTATGTTGATGATTTGATAGTGTCTGGGTCTAACATTGCCATCATTAACAATGTCAAAAGTTATTTGAATGATAAGTTCACTATTAAAGATCTTGGTGTTCTGAAATATATTTTGGGGATAGAGGTTGCTAGAAATAGTAAAGGGTCTTACTCTTTGTCAAAGAAAATATGCTTTGAATTTATTGCATGAATCTGGTTATTTGGGCAGCAAGCCTTGTTCCACACCTATGGATTCTAAGTTGAGTTTTGATGCCAATTCTCCCATTCTTACTAATCCTAGCCATTATAGGAAACTTGTGGGAAAACTACTTTACTTAACTGTCACAAGCCTTGATATTTCTTATGCTATTCAAACTCTTAGCCAATACATGCAGTCTCCTATTGTGGCTCACTTGACTGTTGTTTATAGAGTTTTAAGATATCTTAAGAGCAACCCTGGTAATGGTGTTTTCTATCCTAAAGATATCACTTTCAAATTACATGCTTTTTCTGATTCTGATTGGGCTAGATGCACAGAAACAAGAAGAAGTATAACTGGTTTTAGCATTTTTCTTGGTTCTTCTCTAATATCTTGGAAATCCAAGAAGCAATCTACTGTAAGCAGGTCTTCTGCAGAGGCTGAGTATAGGGCTTTAGCCTCCACTACTTGTGAGATTCAATTGATACACTACATCCTAGCTGATTTGGGAGTTCAACATTCTCAACCTTCCACCATGTACACTAATAGCAAGAGTGTTTTCTCCATTGCTCACAATCCCTGCCTCCATCAAGGGAGAAGATTCAAGCTGGTCTGTTCACTCTTGTTCACATTCCCACTACAGAAAACTTGGTTGATATGCTTACAAAGCCATTTTCACCTGTTGATTTTACCAGTCATAAGTCCAAAATGGGCTTGTTAGACATCCATTCCCATTTTGAAGGGGGGTATAAGGGTTGATAAATACACTCTTTACATGCGCCCTTTGTATTTATAGATACACTTCTGTTTTGTATCTAAATCAACTTAATTAGTTGAGCAGTTAATTAGTTAGTTAGATTAGCAGTTATTGAACTAATTAGTATAAGAAGGGATTATTTCTTCCTGTTAGTCATCGATTGTAAAAATTCCTTTTCTGGAGAAATACTCAGTTTTAATTCAAGAATGTTGTGAGTCTTCAACTCAATAGGAACACTAAATTGAAACAAGTAATCTCATCCACTCATAACAATTACACAAATTTTGAGCACACTTCTCATTGACTGAGAGTACTAAGAAAAAAAAATCAAGAGTATAACAGTAGTTTCAGGTTATAAGATTAAACTTTATGTAGTTGCTATTATCGGGGTGGTATTACCCCTATATGAGTAATAAAAAAGACAGAAGAAAAAAAAATAAAAATAAACATGATGTAATTAAGATTGACACTAAAAAAAATATGGAGATTTGCTAGGGCTGTGAAACCGACACAAATTACAATGAATTTGCGATGAAAATGGTAAAAATGACAAATTCAAATAAAATTGCGACGGAAATAAAGGTTATCGTAATTTGCAACGGTCTTTCCAGTCATCTCAAATTTATTCCAGTACGATTAGTTAGATTTAAAATATATATATATATATATATATATATATATAATGTACTCATTATTGAACCCAGCATGTTACATTAAAAACAAACGAAGAAAAAAATATTTGAGCCTATTCAAATTTATTTTTATGCCTATATTTACAAAAATACATTCGTTTTAGAGTTAGACCATCTCCAACGCAACTCTAAAATAGAGTTAAACTCTAACAATGGAGTTTCATCTTCCTTCAACCGTGGTTTATTTTGAAAATTTAAAATAGAGTTTTAAATAGTAAACTTCATATATGAAGTTAACTATTCAAAACTCTATATTTTATATCTATTGTTTTGTTAATATTTACAATTATGTATTACAATTTTATATTAATAATTAGAGTTCTTTTATTAAATATTATTGTTATACTACTTATAATATAATATAATTTTAGTTGTGTAATTTTTTTTTTTTTTGTGTATTATTATTATCAACAAAAAAATAAAACATATATTATATATTACATATGAAATACATTACATATTAAAATGGACATACATGCATTATATAGCTATATATAACGCCGACATATTAAAATAAGTGAACACAAACTGAAAAAAAAATACTCAGTCTATTTTACTTAGTCTATTTTAAACGTAATGAGTGTAATTGTGTTGTATTAGATTATACTCACATGTATCGTTTTAGGTCATTATGAGTTTCATAATTTTATATTTAAATAAAAGTAATATTTGAAAATTATAAATTTATCTACATATTATGATTTTGATAAAACTAATAATATTTAAATTATAATTTAATTTACGAATTGAGTATTTAATTGTATAAATTAATTTAAATGTGAAGATAAATATATTATTTAATGATAGTAATATATTGAAAATAAATAAAATAATAAATAGAGTTAGATATAGAGTTTCATGGTTGGAGAAGGTTTTTAAAATAGAGTATGAAAAGTGTATTTTGGAGTTTAGAGATCTTCATTTTAGAGTTTGTGGCTGGAGATAACCTTATACTGGTTAAAGGGTTTGACTATTTACACTTCAATTTACGATGGATGCACTCCCCCTTTCATTTAATTAATATAATAATTATGCAAAAAATCAAAAGTACTATTTACTAAAATGCAGTATACTATATGCAACCCCCTACTGAACGCACCCCCAATTTTCATTGCTTTCACCTTTCCCCTAAACTACTAATTCTGGCCGCTGCCAACATCATTTTCGGTGACCACCAAACCAAAAAAAATCCAAAAATTCCAAAAACAATATTTAGAAAAATCACAACATTTTTTATAAATTTCGATCAACCAGTGTCGACCATATACATTCACATCGACAAATCGTTGTCGACGAGAGTGTATATGGTCGACACTGATTGGTCAATTTTTTTTTCGACCATAATAATGTCGACCAAATACATCCTCGTCGACAACAATTTGTCGACGAGGCTGTATTTGGTCGACATTATATGGTCGAAAATATTAAAAAAAAAGGTTTTCTGCATATTTTCTACAGAAAACCCTAACCCAAATAAAACGCGGCGGAATCGAGGGAGGGAGAGGGAGACAGATGCACAAACCTAGGGTGGGGTGGCCGAAATCGAGGGAGGAAGAGGGAGACCGCCCGAATCGAGGGAAGGGCAGAGGGAGACCGCTAGAATCGGGGGAGAGGGAGACCACCGGAATCGAGGGAGGGGGAGACCACTAATCAAGGGAGGGTGGGACAAAAATACAGAAAAAAAAACGGGGGGAAGGGGGGCAGTGGTTGGGCCGCCGCGGCGGGGGCGGCCGGACGAGGGCTGGGTTGGGGAAAAATCACAGAAAAAGAAAAGGGGGTGGGGTGTGGGAGGGGACGCGATGGCGGGGAGCAATGGTCGTGGCCTGCGAGGGTGGCGACTGTGGAGTGGTTTGGGGGAGAGAAGAAGATAAAGGAAAAATTAGGGTTTGATGTTGGAAATTAGGTTTTGGTGGGGGTGGGGGTAGTAATAGGAATTTTATGGAGGAAAAGGCATTTACGACATTAAGGGGGGTGCATGCCTCTTTATTTGTGTTCACCCCCACCCAAATATATTAATTGAAGTCTAGGGTGAAAAAACTCAACTATCCCTTGTTGCTGATCAGTTCACCCCTCATTCAAAAAAAAAATAGTATTCTCCCTCTCAATGCTCCCACTTCCAAAGTATAAGTTCCAAAAAAAATAAAAAAATCGAAACCACTTGAAGAAACTTGAAGATTAACGTGGAGGAATTCATTTTGTGTTACAATTGTTGTATGTTTGTATAATTAAATTTAATATATGTCAGATTTAGAGCATCTCCTATGCTAGGTAGAAATTTTTGGGTATGAATTTGCCATATTTGCGCCACATGTGTGTCACCTCAAAAGTTTTATACCCCTACCTCAAAACACTCCTTCCTCTTCCAATCATTCCTACCTCAAAAGTAAGTATTCATGGGTCCCACTATCAAATCATATATATTTATTATCTTTAACTATTAACTATTTTTGTTATGAATTATTTATTTATTCAATTAAATATTAATTATAAAATTATAATATACAAATAAAATAATAAAAAAAAATCTTGGTGTAACATAATATTTAAAAAAATGGTTGTTAAAATTTCATTTAAACCATACAATTAAGGAGTACACAAAAAAAAATTTATTGCGAATAAAAATTAAAATTAAGAGTACAACATAAAAAAAAAATTATTGCAAACATAAATTACAACACCAATTTAAAATAATAATTAAATGCTTCATAAATTACAACACCAATTTAAAATAATAATTACAACACCAATATCTGTGAATAATCTAGAGAATTAATATGGTAGTTAAAAAGTTATACAAACCCCAAATTAAATGTGTACAGTATATAGGAAACGGAAATTCAATATATTAAAAAAAAAAAAAAGTTAGCGGTGGGACCCACAATATTACAGCCCACTTGCGCGTGAGTCTACGCTGAAGAAAATACATTCATTTTTGTATATTTGTTCCTCACGCACTATCCATCTCCACTCTCCCTTTTTCTCCTTTTTTATCTCTACCTGGGTAGTCACAGTCCTTCCCCCAAACCTCTTTCTCTGCCACCTCAGCATCCTCACAGTGCAGGATTTTTTATTTTCTTGGTAGAGGTAGTGCTCCACGTGGGATCTCTACCTCCCATTGTGGATGCCCTTAGTGAAAGATCGATCAAAGTCTTCAATACACTTCAAGAATTTATTTTTTTTTGTCACACAACTTTTATCACACTATAAAATAAACATTGTAAAAAATATTATGTAGCCACATTTAAAATTTTAGTGTGTTAATACGTGTATTTTTAAAGACATTGAATAATAAGTGTGTGGATATATACTCAATTACCACACATAATAATAAATATTGTCTATTGTCACACCCTTATTAACACACTAAAAATAGATGTGTTTATAAGTACCTTTTAAATACATTATATTTTAAATGTGTTAATAAGTATGTTATTTTTTTATGCCACGATATCCTGTCAAAAATAAGTACGTTATTTACCCCACTAAAAAAATAACTTGTGTTAATATTAATTCTAATGCCACATTATTATGGGCTGCTCTCTAAAATCGAGGAGGTAGCTTTGACTGCTCAGGACATCACTGAGCTTATTCTGAAAATTCTGAGCAGCCCCCTCCCAAACTTAGCCGCTAGTTTCGGGATGATTCTTTGGCAAATCTGGAAAGAGCGTAACACGAAAGTATGGGGGGAAGGGTGTGGCACACCCACCGAGGCATTACACAGGTCTGCTTGTGTATGGAACAAATGGCGTGTTGGTGTATACTGTAAAGCAAACTTTTAGTGGGCTTTTTTGACGTATATTCGATTTCCTTTTATCTGAAATAAATGGTTTTTCACATTATTGCATTCTTTGTGATTACTCGTATGTCTGCTTATCTTGCATTGTAGACGATGTGGTGGGTTTGTAGTCACACAGAAGATCACATTGTCAGTCCCTTGTAAGATATAAACAGTATTCACAACTGAGATAGTTATGGACAAAACTATTGGCTTAAGTTGTAGTGTAAACTTGTTAGTGGTTTGTCTTGGCCATTAGTTTATACTAGTGCGCTGAGGCGTATTGAATGGATTACAAATAAGACATGTTCTTCTGTTCTAACTGTTATGAAGAACTAGAGGTCTTGGTGACTTTTATGATTCTTAACCCTAAGTGTGATATTTAGATGTGTGGGGTGCTTGTTCACTACTTTGATGTACCATAGGTGAGAATCTTGATAGATTCTTCACGCTCCGTATTTTGGGTAGTGGCATTGCTCGCATGATGTCTACTTATTGGCATTAGGGCACCGTGTCCTGTACATCCAGGTTGATGATGTCCCCTTGAGGAAACTCATAAAGGATTGTCGTATTAAACCCTGCATGTGGATTTAATCCGTACGACAACAAGGTTGAGTGGTACTACTCAAGGAATTATAGAAATTAATTATTTAAAGAAGTCAGAAGCTTTAATAATTAATGGACGTGCGATATCTTAAACACGGGGAATTATAAAGTCTAATAGAAACCCTGATTCAGTTCGGGATAGGACGGGAGTGCAACATTAATTCTCTAGTGGAATGAATTAATGTTCTCGGGCAAAATTATATATTCTAGGCTGAACATAAGAGTATTTGGGCATGTAATAAGCCCAAACCCTATACCTTCTAATGGATCCCTAGTCTGGCCCATGAACTTATGGAGATTATAAATAGGAGCCTCAAAATAGTTTTGAAACCCGAGCACACACGAAATTGAGAAAACGGCTAGGGTTTCAACGAGACGAACTAAAGGCAGCCTTCTCCACGTTTGATAGCGCGCCGTCCACCCGGTGTTCGAACAAGGTTGGGAGACACACTAGAAGATCCGTAGATTGGAATCAACGCCTCGGTCTTCAAAGGTAACAGATCTAAACTATGCTTTAGATGCATGTTGTTTATGTTTTAATTCGTTTTATACGTTTGGTACCCAACAACGAACCTGGTGACGGATCGCCTTCGCCGGCGTGTTCCAGCATGGCGGTCGGTTGTCTCACAAAAAAGACAGAATCTGCAACCAGAAGAGACGGGGCAGCGCGGCTCTGCTTAGCATAGCCCTCTGCCAGGTATGACCAAAATGAACGTCGATGCTGCCTTCTTTATCAATACAAGACAAACGCGGATTGGCATGATTCTCCGTGGGTCAGATGGACAGATTTTAAGAGGTCGATCAAAAGTATTTTCGGGCTGTTATGCAGTGGAAGTCGGTGAATCCATTGGTTTTTTTGAGGCACTATCCTGGCTGAAGAACTTGAATGTTGGAAACTGCAAAGTGGAAGGAGATGCTAAAATAGTCGTTGATGCTATTAACTCAACGGATATCATAGATTCCTGTTTCGGAGACTATGTCTCAGCTTGTCGAGCATTATTGGCTCAACTCACGTATGTTACAATAGAATTTGTTAACCGAAAGGCCAACAACCTAGTACACCTAGTGGCTAAGGAATCCCGTAATTTCAACTCTTGTTTTACTTGGGTGGACCCGCCAAACTATGTGGTAGGGCCATCTTCTTTAATATGCAATTGTTATAATAATAGAAGCTAAGTCTCATTTGCTTCAAAAAAAAATTATAAAAATAATTCAAAATTCAAAATTTTATTAATTTTTTATTTTATTTTATATTGGCTGATAAATAATATTTTTAAAAATATAAATAACGATTTTATTTAATGAAATTTATTTTTAACTTAGATGAAAATTTTATATTCATAAATTATAATTTTTTAAGAAAAAGTAAAATTAATTTGAGTTTATAATCTACAAAAACTACACTTTTTTTCTCTAAAATCAGGTATACACACTCGCTTTTTTTAAAATAATGTTCAATTAATTTAATAAGCACACTATACGATTTTTCAAAATGTTTATATATATATATATATATATATATGTGGTCTAATCACGTGTGGGAATAGCCTAATGGGATATAATCACACTTTAGAATGAGGATATAAAGTAGATGTTATCACACTTTAAAATCTAAATTCTACAACTTATTTAGTACTAAAAAATACACGAATATATATTCGTATATTTTTTAGTACTAAATAAGTTGTAGAATTTAGATTTTAAAGTGTGATAACATCTACTTTATATCCTCATTCTAAAGTGTGATTATATCCCATTAGTCTATATATATATTCGTGTATTTTCTAGTACTAAATAAGTTGTAGAATTTAGATTTTAGAGTGTGATAACATCTACTTTATATCATCATTCTAAAGTGTGATTATATCTCATTAGTCTATTCCCACACGTGATTAGACCACACATAAAATAAATGAAATACTCCCTCCTATTCTTTTTATATGTCGTTCTAAATTTTTAACTTTCTGCATTTTAATTGTCGTTCTGCATTTTAGTACCAGAGATACCCCTATTTACTCACATTTTTTTTATAAATTTCAGTGTCTAATTAAATTATTTGATTCGCTCATTAGCAATATTTGTTGGATCACCTTATTCTCTCCTCTTTTTAATTTTTATACCACCACCAATTCCAAACATATCCAAAAAAACTTTGAGATCAAATAAGATTGAATTTTGTGAGTTTTCTAAGGTAATTTAATTAATAATTATTTTATCTAATTTATTTTTTTCTCAGATTAATTTTTTACCAAAGTTGTTTGAAAAAGAAAAATAGATGAAGATAATGGTTACTTTTTGTGTTATCCTTATTTTTTAATTTTAATTTTATGGTGAGGTTTATTTTTATCATGAGGGGTTTGTGTTGGGAATAAAATGAGATATGTTTTGATCTAATACCAAAACCCCTTGAGACATGCCTAAGTCAAATTGATAGTGTTCTAAAAATGTTAGAACACATAGCATAAGGCTAGATGAGAAGCTGAAATGTTAGGCAGCTCTTAGACAATTAGATGCACAATTTGAGGGGGAACCTATGCTTTTAAGATGATCAAGATCAAGTCCCCTCAAGGCTCAAATTCTGGAACAATCACTTAAGAGCAAGGACACTCTATGGAAAACCAAATGCACTGATCAGGAGAGTTGTCCAGAGAAGATGTTCTTATGCAAGAACAAGAATGTAAAGCTCAAAAGGACAAGTCCAATAAGATGATCTGATCAGGAGAGTTGTCCAGAGAAAGTGTCCATATGCAAGATTGGTAAAATCAAAAGGACAAGCTTAATGACTCTGGTCAGCAGAGTTGTCCAAAGAAGCTAGCCATATGCAAGAACAACTTTACCTAGCTCAAAAGGACAAGTCTACTCAAAGGCTTTGGATCAGGAGAGTTGTCCAGAGAAGCCAACTTTGTAGGAAAAGTGCTCTGATGCTAAAAAGACCAAATATGCTGATCAGAAGAGTTGTCCAGAAGAGTTGTCTCAGCATGATTGAATCAGAACAGATGCTCTAAAGGTTGAAGGTCAACTATGCTGAAGAATTAGAGACAACCATACCCTAAAGAAATACAATGCAACATGCCAAGATCATCTTGGAGTGAAATAAAGGGAAAGAGCCAAGTCATCTGAAGAAGAGCAAGCCAACCTTGCTGAAAGGCAAAACTGCTGATAGTGATAAGGAGAGTTGTCCAGTTGATAAGGAATGTTGTCCTATCATTGGATCAACCTTCAGAAGACATGTCCAAGTCCTAACAAGAAGTCAAACATTGGGAAAAGTGCTGCAGAATGAAGACAAAGTCTTACAAGCCGTTTATTACCCAAATGAGGACATGTCACTATCAAGAATCTGTCTTCCAGTTTGAAGAACTCAAGGAAGACATTTATAGCAATTTGGGGCTGCCTCTCCAACGGGCAAATCCTCCATTTTGTCTATAAATACAGAAGTGTGAAGACCATTTGAAAGTACCTCAACACAATCCAACTAAGCTCAAAGTTCTTACAAGCTAGAGTGCTTTCAAAGCTTTCAAAGACTATCTTAGTCTTCAAACACTTCATCTAAGCTGAACTTCATTGTATATCCATACACAAGCTTAGAGAGATATCCTATCCTTATACACTGATCTTCATTGTAAAGGATATCTCATTAGTTGGAACCTTACTTCAACCCTTACATCTTTCAAGAGTGAAAGTGAGAAGGTTGTAGTAGTAGAAGTGGTAGGAGCTGACTGAGTTGAGAAGAGGGTACTAGGACTCTAGACATCCTAGGGATCAATTCACCAAGGAGTGGTGTTCTTGATCAAGTGCACCTTGGCACTATAAAACAAGTTAATTCCAAGAGTGAAGGAATTATCCTGTTAAATCAGGGAAAGTGGATGTAGGAGCTTGAGTCTCTGAACCACTATAACTTCTTGTGTTGATTTACATTCCAAGTACTTTCATACATTCAACACTGCACACAAAACTGATCTTTCAAGGATAAACTTTCAAAGACTGTGCAAAAACCTATTTGGACAAGTTCCCTGAAAACTGGACTGTGTTGCATTGACTAAGTGATTTCAGAAATTAAAGGAGTCTACACATAAAGGGCCAACCACTATTCCGCACATATAACTCCCCTAGATAGTTATTCAACTAAGTACTCAATAGTACTTAGTAGTTTGATTATCTTAGAAGAGTTAATCTTCTTCAGCAGAGTTGTCCAAGACAACCTTGCTGAACTCTGGTTTGATCAAAGTTTTAAAAGAATTGCATACAAGTGTATTCCCCCCCCCCCCATACACTTGTTATATACTCCTTTCAGGACCAACAAGTGGTATCAGAGCAGGGGTTCAAAGACCACTGCTTCTGAAAATCCATCTTGATTTTCAAAACTCTCAAATTTGTGTGGTCACTGAACTGATCTTTATCTGAAATCTATTACTTGTTGACTAACTGATTATTCTTGAGAAATGGCCAACAACAATGCTGTTCCTCCACCTGCTGTTCAAGGATTAGACAACATGGCCACAAATCCAGTCAACCACATTTCTCATCACAAACTGCCCATGTTTTCAATAGAGAATTATGATTTCTGGAAAATTAGAATGAGGGCTCATCTTGCATCTCTCCATACTGATATGCTAAGAGTAATCACAAGAGGACCTTTTGTGTTTACTCAAACTAACCCCAGAGTGACAGCTGAGCAAAAAACAGATATAAGGGAACTGATTCCCAAAGATGAAGATGACTTCACTGCTGATGAAAAGAGGAAGGATAATCTGAATTATCTAGCAATGAACACCCTTTATCAAACAATTCCAGATGCAGTCATGGGAAGAGTCTACCACTGCACAACAGCCAAAGAAATTTGGAATACTCTTGCTGAAATGTGTGAGGGCACTGAACAGATCAAGGAGAACAAGCTCCAAGTTGTTGTACAGAAGTTTGAACAATTTTCAATGGAAACTGATGAGTCCATTGACAAATTTGCTGGTAGATTCACTGATGTGATGAATGAAATTAATTCATTGGGCAAGGTCTACACCAAGAGAGAAGTGGGATTGAAAATCTTGAGAAGTCTCACTCAAAAGTGGGATGTCTATGCTGTAATGATGCAAAACACCAAAGATCTTTCCACCATGCCTATGCAACAAATCTTCTCTGAACTCAAAGCCTATGAGTTTGATCTAAATAGAAGAAAGCCTGTTGAGGAACCTTCAAATCCTACTAAGGGAGTGGCATTCAAAGCCAAAGTTGCTGAACCAGAAATGCAACCCACTCCCAGATCATCAAAGACAGTCTCAAAGACTGAAATGAAGGAAGAACTAGCCTTGATGGCTAGAAGGTTTGAAAAGTTGAACTCAAGGTTTGGTAGATACAAGAAATTCTACCAAGACAACAAATTCAGGAGATACAACTCCCCTGAAGCACAGGCTGAAGTCAAAAAGCCTGAAGAGAAAAGATCAGAGGACAAATACTCTGATAGGAGAAGGTCCAGTAGAGCTGAACCTTCATCATCAAAAAGAAGAGAAGAATCAAAGAAAGAAGATGATGAAGATCTGTGCTATAACTGTAAAAAGAAAGGGCACTTCCAGTATGACTGCCCTGAATTGAGCTCTAAAGAAAGAAGAGAGAGACAAGCTAAAAGAGACAGAAAGTTCACTAATAGAAAAGCCATGATGGCTGGTGAAGAATCTGATGGTGCTGAAAGTTTCAACTCCTCTGATGGATTATTCTCTAACAGTGATGATGATGATGATGTTTGCAACATGGCTCTTGAGGATGATGAGGTATCCTCTACTTCTAGTTCACCATCATTCATTTCACAAAACACTAGTGAGGTTAACCTGAAACTTTCCTTTGGAAAGTTGATGGAAGATTTCACTAGATTACAAGAATTTCATGATAACTGTGTGAAAGAAAATGAAAGATTGGCTATTGAACTTTCCAAAAACTCTGATGTAGCTGTTGATGTCAAATCTACTGAGTTGTATCAACAAGTCTTGAGAGAGCTTGAGGAAGCAAATCTCAGGATAGTTGACCAACAAAAGGAGATTGATGATCAACTTCTCTCTCAGAAGAGAAAAGATTTTGAACTTAAAATTCTCAATGCCAAATTTGAAAACCTCTCACATGAATATGATATTCTTAAATCAAGTGAAGAGAGT
The DNA here is from genome assembly GCA_963675135.1 of Galeopsis tetrahit. Lineage (NCBI taxonomy): Eukaryota > Viridiplantae > Streptophyta > Magnoliopsida > Lamiales > Lamiaceae > Galeopsis > Galeopsis tetrahit. Next base: position 32,232,287 of record OY776127.1, read on the forward strand.
CTGAAATTAAAGATGTCTGCTCTGAAGAAATCCTCTAGAGCAATAGAGGAAATTCAGAGTTATCAAAGACCTATGGCTCAAAGAAGTGGATTAGGTTTTGATCCATTTGAATCTTCACCTTGTCTTAGTGTTGCTTCTGTAAGTAACACTAAGAGAATCTTTGTTAAGTCAGTGGCACAAACTGAAAATGAAGTGATTCAACCACTGAACAAAGGAAAGGGCAAAATGGATGAACTGCCTACTCAAGTGATTCAGGAGAATAGGCCAAAACCTAAGAAAATGGCCAAAGCTCCTGAACAAAAGAGGAATGTTGGTCAGCAGAGTAGACCCAATGGAAGGGCAACTCTCCTGAACAATGTTCAGAGGAATTATCCAAGGTATAATCAGCCTAGGCCAACTCATCTGAGAAAGCCTCAGCTGAATAGACCCAAGGAAAGCTACCCTCTAAGGCAGAATAAAATAAGACAACCAAAACCCTTCATGCCAAAGGGTAATGGTCAAAAGAAAGCCTTTCCTCAAAGATTCCCTCAAGTAGCACAAAGAACTCAAAAGTTCAGGAGATTTGACAACTCTCCTGAAACCTATAGAGTTAACACATTCACACACACTTTCCCAAAGGCATTCAAGGGAAAGACAGTGTATGTAGATGCTAGAGGAAGACAACTTAGCCACCTTGAATCAATCAAGGTTATTAGGCAAGTTTGGGTTCCCAAAGGTACAGCTAACCTCTCAGGACCCAAAACTCAAAGGGTACCTAAACCTATCTAATTGCAGGTACCAATGGGCCACAAAAAGAGGAGCATGAACAAAAAGACAGCATGGTACCTTGACAGTGGATGCTCAAGGCACATGACTGGAAACAAGGAACTCCTCTCTGATTTTATTGAAAAAGAAGGCCCAAATGTCACCTTTGGAGACAGCTCACAAGCAACTACAAAAGGTTATGGTACTTTGATGATTGGTAACATCAAAGTATCCAATGTATCTTATGTAGCTGGTCTCAAATATAATCTCCTAAGTATCAGTCAATTCTGTGATAAAGATTTTAATGTTGAGTTCTCAAGTGGAAAGTGTCTAATTAAGGATAAAACTCAACAAACTCTATTGACTGGAACTAGGAAGGGAAATGTGTATTTTGCAGACTGGGACAAGTCTACTGATGCTGCATGTTTTATTGCTAAAAGTTCTAGTGAACAAAGTTGGTTATGGCACAAAAGGCTAAACCACCTGAACTTCAAATCTATGAATAAACTTGCTAGAAATGCATTAGTTAAAGGACTGCCTAATGAGGTTTTCATTAAAGAACATGTGTGTAAGCCATGTCAAGAAGGAAAACAGATTAAAGCCTCATTTAAAGGTAAACCAGTCATCTCCACAAAAAGGGTACTTGAACTTCTACATATGGATCTGTTTGGACCAATTACCCCTACAAGCATAAATGGTAGAAAATACACATTGGTGGTAGTAGATGACTTCTCTAGGTTCACATGGGTAGTATTTCTCCTTAATAAGAAAGAAACACAAGTCAAACTACCTGAACTTCTAAAGAGACTGTCAAATGAGAAAAGCCTTAGCATTATCAAGATAAGATCTGATAAAGGCACTGAGTTCATTAACTCATACATCAATGAGTATTGCACATCTAATGGAATAACCCATGAAACCTCAGCAGCTAGAACTCCCCAACAAAATGGAGTTGCAGAAAGAAGGAATAGAACTTTAAAAGAAGCTGCTAGAACCTTAATTGCTGATTCAAATTTACCTAAGAGGTTTTGGGCTGAAGCTATAAACACTGCATGTCATACTCAAAATCGATGTTTGATCACTAAGGGGCAAGGCAAAACCCCCTATGAACTCTGGAAAGGAAGAATGCCTAAAGTGTCATATTTTCATATATTTGGTTGTAAATGTTTCATTCACAATAATGGGAAAGAACAATTGAAAGCCTTTGACAGCAAAGCTGATGAGGGAGTATTCCTTGGATACTCTCAAATCAGTAGAGCTTTCAGAGTCTACAACAAGAAAACCCTTATAGTGGAAGAAACACCTCATGTTGTGTTTGATGAGTCTATCTTTGAGATCAGGAATGATCATTTGGAACCTGAAGAAATCACACAAAGGACAACCAGACTAAGCCTAAAAGACAAAGACACTGAATTCATAGATGTTGTCCAAGCCAATCTGCCTGAAAAACCCACATTGGACAACAATCCTGAAGGCAACCTTCCTGAGACAAATCCTACAGATGGAAATGGTGAACTGAATGAACCAATCCCAGTTCACATCCAGGTAACAACTACCAATGAAGAAGCAGTTCCTGCTGAGGTAGTTAATGGGTCAAATAATCAAGGGGGAACTCAAAATGTTGAAAATGCCAATGTCCCTGACATTGAGGACAACACCCCTGATTATGATCCTGAATTAGATCCTGCATTAAATTATCCTGAATTCTATGATCAAAATGACTCACCTTCAGTAGAGGACAACTCTACTGAAGAGATCAGGAAAAGAAGGACTTGGTTGTCTGACCACCCTACTGATCTGATACTTGGTAATCCAAGTATAGGAGTCAGAACCAGAAAGTTTCATGGTGAAAGTGCTATGTTCTGTTGTTTCTTGTCAGAGCAAGAACCAAGTGATATTGAGGAAGCACTTCAAGATGCCAATTGGATCACAGCTATGCAGGAAGAACTGAACCAACTCACCAGAAATGAAGTATGGGAGCTGGTGGATAGACCTTCACATCAAGATGTTATTGGAACAAAGTGGGTGTTCAAGAACAAGAAAAATGAAAATGATGTGATTGTCAGAAACAAAGCAAGACTAGTGGCAAAAGGGTATTGCCAACATGAAGGCATTGACTATGATGAGACATTTGCACCTGTGGCAAGGCTAGAAGCAATAAGGCTCTTTCTAGCCTATGCAGCCCACAAGAGGTTCAAAGTATACCAAATGGATGTCAAGAGTGCCTTTCTGAATGGAGTCTTGAAAGAAGAAGTCTATGTGGAGCAACCACCAGGTTTTGAAGTTGGAAACCAAGTTTACAGACTCAAGAAAGCTCTATATGGACTCAAACAAGCCCCTAGGGCTTGATATGACACACTGTCACAATTCCTCTTGGATCATGGATTCACCAAGGGAACTGTGGACAGAACTCTCTTCAGAATCTCTGAAGGAGAGGACATCTTGCTTGTCCAAATTTATGTGGATGACATAATTTTTGGATCCCCTAATGAGAAGCTCTGTGAGAAATTCTCCAAGCTCATGCAAAGCAAGTTTGAGATGTCCATGATGGGGTTGATGAATTTCTTTTTGGGTCTACAAGTCAAGCAATCTAAAGAAGGAATCTTCATCAACCAAGCTAAGTACACCAGAGAAATGATCAAGAAGTTTGGGTGTACAACTAGCAAGCCAGTAAGGATCCCTATGAACACAAATTGGAAGATGGATCCTGATGAGAGTGGTATTCCAACCAACTCTACTGAGTATAGAGGAATAATTGGTTCACTCCTCTATCTCACTGCCAGCAGACCTGATATCACCTTTGCAGTAGGTGTTTGTGCAAGGTTTCAAGCAAATCCTAAGAAAAGCCACCTTGAAGCTGCAAAGAGGATTTTGAGGTATCTCAAAGGAACTGAAAATCTAGGCCTTTGGTACCCTGCTGATGACAATATTGAGCTAACTGGCTACTCAGATGCTGATTATGGAGGATGTAGGATTGACAGAAAGTCCACCTCAGGGACTTGTCAATTCTTGGGCAACAAACTCATATCTTGGTTCTCCAAGAAACAAAATACAGTGGCCACTTCCACCACTGAAGCTGAATATGTTGCAGCTGGAAGTTGTTGTGCTCAAATCCTTTGGCTAAGACAACAACTCAGAGACTACAAAGTCAACTCTACTGAAGTGCCAATTTTCTGTGATAACAATAGTGGCATTGCTATATCACAAAATCCTGTCTTGCACACAAGATGCAAACATGTGGACATCAAGCATCACTTCATTAGAGATCATGTGGAGAAGAAGGATATCAAGTTGGTGAAAATTCACACAGACCATCAAAAAGCTGATATACTAACTAAGCCACTTGCAGAGGCAAGATTCCTGGAATTATCAGCAGAGTTGGGACTTCTTGATCCAGGGAAGCTGGAAAAATGAGTTCAAAGAAGTTCATTGATTGAAGGGGAAATAAACTCAAACTTCAGCAGACTTGGTCAAGTCTACTGAAAATCAGAAATATGACCTTACTTCTTCAGGACACTTGTCCATTAACATTCAGGACCCTTGTCCACTTTTCTTCAGGACACTTGTCCAAGTGGGGTCAGATAAGTTGTCCCAGCTATCAAACCAAATCTTGGTATGATAAGCATCTATTTTTGGTGATCAATACCTATTTCGAAATCTGTCCCATTGAAATACAGTTTTCACCTTTCTGGGATTTAATTTGTCTCCCACTCAAAAGGTCACTTTCCATGTATTAAATGCCAAGATTTAACTCTTGTTTGCATTAAACTTTTTGGGACATGATCTATCTCGAAAAACCCCCCAGCCTTAAACAAACATTAAAAACCACCCACGTTTTGAATAAAACAGTTATTTCACTGTTACATTGGTTTTTGACCATTGGATCAAAAAAGGACAACTCCCCTGAAATCAATCCTAGCCGTCCATTTTGGATTTCCATTTTTGCTCATCTTTGAATTGCTTCAAGACCTTACCAACTCATTGACAAACATTCTTTTTAGAATATTCACAAGTCTTAAGATCCCCACAAACACTTATTCCCCAAGTATTCGAAACCCTAACTCAAATTTTCTTCAAACTCTCTCAAAGCTCTCTCTGCAAACTTCAATGGCCCCCAAAGTTAGACCTGAGATGCTTGTTGATTTCTCTAACAAGGATCTAGACCTGGATTTTGGCTACTTAAGCAATAAACACAATCTTCATTTTGAGCCAATAGTATCCTTTGAGAATGAGGATCCTGAAATCACACCAACCTTGAGATGGTTGAGGAGAGCTGGACTTCAAAAGTTCATGGAGGAGAAACCAAGCTCGTGCTTGGAGAGCTACATGGCAGAATTCTTTGCCTTCCACAAATGGAGAGGCAAACCTGAGGATGGTGAAGTATCAACCAGATTATCTTACACTGCAGAAGGAGAGGAGGAGGAGAGATTCCACAGAGTAAAATTCTCCTCAGAAGATCTGGAAGGAGCTTTTGGACTACCTTATGAGGGAAGGAATCCAGAAACTTATGGCACTGGCCATGAAGATGAGATAGCCCAAGAATGGCTACTAGTTCCAGGCCCTCTCTCCTCAACTCAAAACAAGAAAACTCTCAAACCAGAGTTTCTCAACCTTTTTGAGGTAGTTGCTAAGAGCCTCTTAAGCAACACTAGAAGCTTAGAGCAGGTTAGTCATCCAAGGATCAGAATCATGGCTGCCATTATTGATGCCAGTGATAAGGGCATTAAGTTTGATTGGAGGACCTTCATCATGTCTGAGATGATGAAGGAGAAGGCAAAATTCAAGGTGAAAACTCACAATAAGGTGGTACTAGAAGGGAAAATCAAGTATTGCACCAGGGCAAGCTTGTTGATTGAGAGGTTTTCCCACTATTCCCAGATGCAAACCTTTGCAAAGCCCCTCCCAGCCCAAAAGATCCTATTCAGAAAGCTCAGCAAGAAAACTGAGAAAAGAAGGATGTTATTGGCCAAGCCTGCTGAAGAACAGGAGGAGGAGAAGCCCAAGATGAAAAAGAGAACAAAGGCCAGGGCTGTCAAAACCAGAAAAATGTCTCAATTGTCCTCAAGAGAAGTCTCAGGAGCATCAGCTGAAGTTGATGCAGTGGCAGAAGAGGGAGTGAGTGTGCCTTCTGACCACTCAGAAGAGTTGAGGAGGAAGTACAATGAGACTAGGCAAAAGAAGAAGGGTGATAAGAGAATCAGGGAAGTTGTCCCTGAGAAGGAAGGAAGTGGAAGCAGTAGGGCCAGCAAGAGAAGGGCCAAGCCTACTGAGAAGGTGTTGGAGCTTCAAGAGGAAAGGTCTCTTCAATTGGCTCTAAGGGAACGCAGAGCTGAAAGCAGGACCAAATCCATGTCAAGGACTAATTCCTCTGGTTCTGGAACTCCAGAATCCAAAGTCCCTGAAGGTCAACCTATAGAGGCCAACATCCCTGAAACCCAGATCCTTGAGCCCAACTCCCCTGAAACCCATGTCACCCCTTCCAATCAACCTATTACCCCTGTAAATCTCACTAAGAGATACTCTCCAGAAGGGAATGTGCAAAGAAGTGGCATTGATGTGCTTGCTGACTTAGCAGTAGATGAGACAAGACTCCTGTCTCCCCTTGACTCATCCATGCTCAATTATTCAAAACTCTTAGAGCATGCACTCAATGAGCCAACCCCCTTGAGTAAAACCCCTTCAGACCCATTGCTCTCAAAAGCAACTGAAGATCCTTCTACTGCACCCAACCCTTCTGAAACCAACATCCCTGCACTTAATCTGCCTGAAGCCTTAATAGGAGAACCCAGAGCCAACTCCCCTATAACCCAAAGTCCCCATTCAAGTGGAGATGAGGAGGAGTATACTTATGAAAGTATGCTCAGAGGAGGAGCCAAGGCTACTGTGGACAGTTTGTATCCACAACTTGCTGAATTTCCAAGAATTCAGAAGGCCTTTCAAGATTTAAGGATGCTTGTTGATGTGAAAGACAAATCCTTGATGGAGATATCACAAGTCATCCAAGATAAGGGTGCAAACTGGTGGCAGATTGAGGAAAACAGATTGCTACACTTTGCTGGAGTTTCAAAGACAAGATTTCTCATTGATGAGGAGATTTTTGCAAAGCTGGTAGCTGATAAGATTGAGGAGGAGAAAGAAAGAAAAGCCAAGGGAATCAAACACCCTGACAGTAGCTCCAATGATGATTCCCCTGATGATCCCTCAAACCCTTCAAATCCCAACCCTCCTGAAACCCCTCAAGCCAACCTCCCTGAACCCTTTCAACCCAAGTCTTCTATAGCAGACAGACTTTCAAACCCTCCTAAAACCTATCATAGGAAAGGCTCTGTATCTTCAGAGGTGTTGACCAAGGGTGGTAACACAACCAAAGACACATCTGCCAATGAAGGTTCTTCTGAACCCAAGGCACAGCCTAAAGATGTTGAGGTTCCTGTACTAGAGGCTAGTTTGATTAAGGCCTATTCAGTGTCAGAAGAGTTGGACACTGATCAGCCCTTAATCATTCAGGATGACTCAGTGGCTGCTGAGATAAGCACTGTGATCTCCTCACAACTGCCATCTTTGAACCCTGTTGAGGGTGAAGATGCTGCAGGTTTAGGAGAAGGAGTTGAAAAGGAGAGAATAGTTGAAAAATCAGAGGGAGTTGAGGATGAAAGAGAGGTAGTCATCACTAAGATAGTGAGTGTACCACCATATGAGGGTGGAATAAGTGAGGAAGGACAGGTTATTCTTGAAGTCAAATCTGAACTTCAAGAATCCCTTGATGAAAGGAGGCCTGATTCCTTGAGTGAGAACACTATTAAAGAAGGGAGAAAAGAACAAGTTGAAAATGAGAAGAAGATTGTTGATGTATCAGAGTCTTATACAAAAGAAATTGAGGGTGATGAGTGCATATTTCCTAACTTGTTTGACTTGTCTGATGTTGCAGGTATTTCTCTTGATCAAATTTTTGCAGATGAATTCCTAACAGATGCACCTATCCAAGTAGATTCAGGCTCAGCTCAAGCCTTACTTGGGATGCAATCAGAAAAGTTGGACTCCTTGGCTCATCAAGTCAAATCTGCTCATGCTGAAACCTCAGGAGCATTAAATGAGCAAGGAAGGACTCTAGCATCTGTAGAAATGCGGCTCACTGGCTCTGAAGATGTTGTGCTACCAACCCTTGAGGCAAGGATCAGTGGTGTGGAATCTGGTCTCCAAACCATCTCCACTGAAGTTCAAAATGCCAAATCAACCATGGAAGCCATCTCAGAGGAGGTCAAGAGAGAGCAAAAGCTGCTGAGAGACAATCACAATGCCAATGTCAAAGCTCTCAGGCTAACTGTCAAACAAGCTATTGGAAAGAAGACTGCACTGCAAAAGAGAAGAGCTGAAGAGCAAAGGCTAGCTATGGTCAAAGCAGCCTCTGAAAAGTTTTCCCAAGAGGTATTGGCCAACATTGCTGAAGGTGCAGTGGCCAACCTCACTGAGCTTCTGAAGACCCAATTGGATGCATCTCTTAAGGCAACCATGGAGGAGGTTGTTCAACAGAAAATGAAACCTGTTCTAGCTTTTCTTAGCTTGAGCAGTGACAAGATGCAAAATATACATGATGAGAATGTATATTTGTTGGAAGAAATGAAGTCCCTAAACCAGGCCCAATCCCTGATGGCCTCAACTATGAGTGACCTCAAGCCCCAGTGTTTTGATGCTGCCAAAAAGGGGGAAAGGGAAAGAGCTAGAGCAAAAGGTGCCTTGGTGATTGGGAGCCCAGTCAAAGGGAAAGACAACATTGCTGAAGGAAAAGGCAAAGAGCCTGAAGTTCTGAATGTGGAAGAATTGAATGAAGAAGAGCAATTAGCACTTGCTTTGAAGAATTCTATGGCCTCAGCTCAAGAAGAAAGGATGAGGTTACAACAAAGACCAGGTGGTGAAGTATCAGGTTTGGACAAGAGTGCTGAAGGTGTCCAAACTAGAGGAAAGATCAAGAAGGCCCAAGGAAAGAAGAGACAAGTTGAGAAATTCACTGACTTTCCCAACAGCCTTGACCTTCCACCTGAATTCAGAGTTGTTGATGATGAGCCTACATCAAAGAAAGCCAAAACTGCTGAAGAGCCCAAATCTACTGAAAAGGACAAATCTTCTGAATCTGGCAAAACTGCTGAAGGTATCAAGTCCTCTGAAGACATTGAAGAGTTATTTGCTGAAGGATTTGGACCTGAACCTAAGAAGAAGACAACAGTCCTAGCTCTTGATCCATCAAAATTGTTTCATGAAGGGTATGGCAAAGACCCTGAAACACAACAGAAACTGGCCATGATGAGGGCCCAAGAGAAAATGGATCTGATGGAAGAAGCCAACAGAGCAAGAGATGAGAGAAGAGCAAACTTTCAGAAACCAAGAAGAAGGAGAGCAACTTATAGCAAGATGAAGCCTCAGCTTCTAATCCCAATGGACACCAAATATCCACACTTGGATAAATGGGTACCAATTCAGCTGAATGATACATGGGAAGAGGCCAAAAGGGAGTTTGTCTATGACTATTATGTCATTGACAGATGGAATGGAGGAGATGCAAACTCTGCCTTCACTGAGTTCATGCTAGAATACTACAGAGAGTTGTATCAACAACTACTTGCAGCTGCTGACATTGCAAGAATTGAACTCACAGCTCCCAAGCCAATCATATACATGCCTCCAAAGCTTGAAGGATGGATTGACCAAGCAAGAATTCTGAGAGAATTCACTGAGATCCTTAAGCTAAACAAGATGGTTCTTGGACCTAAGGGAACCAACCAAGAAGCCATGGCATTGAAAAGAAGAGTGTGGGCACAGTATGGAATGCTGCCACCCCCTGAGGATGATCTTTGAAATGGCTAAGTCTTCTGACCCTTCTTGATTGATCAACTGTGCTGAAATATGGTCAAGATTGCTGATGTGCTAATCTGTTTGCTCTGATTTGTTATGGATTGCTCTGATACAAGCTCTGTGCTCTGATGCTGAAAATATTATTTCTGTCTTGAATTGTTAGAATGAAATGCTCTGATGTATTTAAGTGTTTTTGATTCATGCTCTGATATGTTAATTTCAACTATCAACATGCTTGTAATGATCTTTGAATGAATGATAGTTGAACTTATTTTGAATCAAGAAACACTAATCTCTCTATGCCTATCTTAAAACCTACTTGCAACAAAAACAGTGAATACACTAACACATTATCTTTTCAGGAATATTGACCTTAGTCATGTCTTCTGAAGATACATGTAATAGGTGTAGACAAGTCACTTTTGCTTAGATTGTGTAGGTTTTGGCATCATCAAAAAGGGGGAAATTGTTGGGAATAAAATGAGATATGTTTTGATCTAATACCAAAACCCCTTGAGACATGCCTAAGTCAAATTGATAGTGTTCTAAAAATGTTAGAACACATAGCATAAGGCTAGATGAGAAGCTGAAATGTTAGGCAGCTCTTAGACAATTAGATGCACAATTTGAGGGGGAACCTATGCTTTTAAGATGATCAAGATCAAGTCCCCTCAAGGCTCAAATTCTGGAACAATCACTTAAGAGCAAGGACACTCTATGGAAAACCAAATGCACTGATCAGGAGAGTTGTCCAGAGAAGATGTTCTTATGCAAGAACAAGAATGTAAAGCTCAAAAGGACAAGTCCAATAAGATGATCTGATCAGGAGAGTTGTCCAGAGAAAGTGTCCATATGCAAGATTGGTAAAATCAAAAGGACAAGCTTAATGACTCTGGTCAGCAGAGTTGTCCAAAGAAGCTAGCCATATGCAAGAACAACTTTACCTAGCTCAAAAGGACAAGTCTACTCAAAGGCTTTGGATCAGGAGAGTTGTCCAGAGAAGCCAACTTTGTAGGAAAAGTGCTCTGATGCTAAAAAGACCAAATATGCTGATCAGAAGAGTTGTCCAGAAGAGTTGTCTCAGCATGATTGAATCAGAACAGATGCTCTAAAGGTTGAAGGTCAACTATGCTGAAGAATTAGAGACAACCATACCCTAAAGAAATACAATGCAACATGCCAAGATCATCTTGGAGTGAAATAAAGGGAAAGAGCCAAGTCATCTGAAGAAGAGCAAGCCAACCTTGCTGAAAGGCAAAACTGCTGATAGTGATAAGGAGAGTTGTCCAGTTGATAAGGAATGTTGTCCTATCATTGGATCAACCTTCAGAAGCCATGTCCAAGTCCTAACAAGAAGTCAAACATTGGGAAAAGTGATGCAGAATGAAGACAAAGTCTTACAAGCCGTTTATTACCCAAATGAGGACATGTCACTATCAAGAATCTGTCTTCCAGTTTGAAGAACTCAAGGAAGACATTTATAGCAATTTGGGGCTGCCTCTCCAACGGGCAAATCCTCCATTTTGTCTATAAATACAGAAGTGTGAAGACCATTTGAAAGTACCTCAACACAATCCAACTAAGCTCAAAGTTCTTACAAGCTAGAGTGCTTTCAAAGCTTTCAAAGACTATCTTAGTCTTCAAACACTTCATCTAAGCTGAACTTCATTGTATATCCATACACAAGCTTAGAGAGATATCCTATCCTTATACACTGATCTTCATTGTAAAGGATATCTCATTAGTTGGAACCTTACTTCAACCCTTACATCTTTCAAGAGTGAAAGTGAGAAGGTTGTAGTAGTAGAAGTGGTAGGAGCTGACTGAGTTGAGAAGAGGGTACTAGGACTCTAGACATCCTAGGGATCAATTCACCAAGGAGTGGTGTTCTTGATCAAGTGCACCTTGGCACTATAAAACAAGTTAATTCCAAGAGTGAAGGAATTATCCTGTTAAATCAGGGAAAGTGGATGTAGGAGCTTGAGTCTCTGAACCACTATAACTTCTTGTGTTGATTTACATTCCAAGTACTTTCATACATTCAACACTGCACACAAAACTGATCTTTCAAGGATAAACTTTCAAAGACTGTGCAAAAACCTATTTGGACAAGTTCCCTGAAAACTGGACTGTGTTGCATTGACTAAGTGATTTCAGAAATTAAAGGAGTCTACACATAAAGGGCCAACCACTATTCCGCACATATAACTCCCCTAGATAGTTATTCAACTAAGTACACAATAGTACTTAGTAGTTTGATTATCTTAGAAGAGTTAATCTTCTTCAGCAGAGTTGTCCAAGACAACCTTGCTGAACTCTGGTTTGATCAAAGTTTTAAAAGAATTGCATACAAGTGTATTCCCCCCCCCCCATACACTTGTTATATACTCCTTTCAGGACCAACAGTTTGTTAGAGTAAAATGAGGAATTTGTTAGAGTAAAATGAGTCATTTGCGTATTCTAATTTACTGACTTGGTTTTTTCTCAATCAGATTTGCGTGGTCAAAATTAAGATAATAATCATTTAATAAGGTTAGTTTAGGTATAATTCTTTTTTATTAAAATTTGTGCAAATAGTCAGAACGACATATAAAAAGAATAGGAGGGAGTAATAGATAAATTGTGATTATAGATATTTTATTACTCCCTCCGTCCCACAAGTGTTTGCACCACAAAATGGGGTAAATGAAAAAAGTGTAATGAATGAAATGTTGAGGGGTAATTTTGTAAAGTTATATGGATAAAGTAAAAATGTAATTGGAAAGAGAGTAAAAAGTAATGGCAGTTTGTGTAAATATGTGAATATTGTGAGGGTGGAGATTATGAGAGAGTTTCCTTTTATGGGTGTGCAAACAATTGTGGGACGGACAAATAAGGTAAGTGTGCAAACAGTTGTGGGACGGGGGGAGTATAACATTTTTACATGTCCTTAAAAATAATTTTTTTTGTAGTGATATATTCGACCTCATCTGATTTAACTTTTGGCTTTAAGGTCAATTGTCTCACCTTTTCAGCCAATGAATTTATTTCAATACTTTTCTCAGAAGTAGATTCATCAAATACAACATGTTAGTCATTTTTTATACAGGTATGGTAGAAAGTTTAGAGGGGAGGGTTGAATAGACTTTCTTGCCTCTTTATCAAAACACTTTGCTTTCGATCAGATGACCGATCTGAAAGAGAGTGTGTATATCGAACATCACAGGAGATAGCTTACTTACTGATAACACGAGAAACAAATCAGTTTATTAGCTATCTAACACAATTGTTAGTGCGAAATTGTGTGCGGCCCTTAGTTTATTTAGACTCGTGTGTGTTTGAAGAAAATCTTAGAAAAATCATGCAAAAGATGGAGAAATGCTATCAGTAGACTTGGTGTCGAGTTGTATAAGTTTCAAATGTGTTTGACGCTTATGCTTAAAGCTTTTAAATCGATATTGGGTATGCGTAAAGTAAAATAAGAGATACAAGCAATAAAGAAGTAAATAACGACACAAGGATTTATAGTGGTTCGGTCTCCAAACCTACATCCACTCTCACAACCTAACTGTGAAGTTAATTCCTTTACTGAAAAGAACTTGTAATTTTACGTCCCAAGATTAAAACGTTGAGCTCGATACACTTCCAAGTGCAATTGGCTCTACTTGTTATTGTAAGAACAAGTACTTACAACCATTTGTTACGCTAAACAACGAGCTTCTAGGGTTTATAAAGAAGAGTTTGTTTGTAGTGTATGGGTGCACACAATAGTTAATCAAACACATTTGATTACTATTTTCTAAGTCTAAGATTTTGGATATCTTTAAGTGGGCTTAAGATTGGAGACACTTGTAGAGCTACTCGATCTAGACTTGTCGATGCTAGCTCTTTGAATATTTTTCAGACTTCAGGAAGCTTGTGAACTTGAATGAACGTCTGAACTAAATCTTCTTATTTTTTGTATCTATTGAGGTTAAACTTTTTCAAATCGAGTTTTTCTCTTAAGCCTCTTGTCTCATATATCTCTTGTTCCTCTCTTTTTTCGTCTTTTTTTTTTGTTCGTGACTTATTTTGTATTTATAGAGAGATTTAAAATGGCCGTTAGAAACTAGTCGTTCAATCAAATCTTCCATTTGAATGATGCAAATCTTCATGACTTGATCATCCATGGAGATATGTTGTCATTTCCAACTTTGCATTAAATGCTCTAGTGGTTGCATCATACACGCCATGTCTTCTCTGTAGTGTCTGCCACATCACTCGCTGCGTTGTTATTTTCTAATTGGTTTGGATCAACGTAGTGAACAAAGATTCTCAACGAATCTTTGGATGAGACAAATGATTGAATCAGTTTAGAACTGAACATTCAATTTGTCTATCATAAGAGTCTTTTCCCTCAGCATGTAAGTTGAAGTTTTAGGGTTAAGAGCAGTTGAGTTGCATAGTTATTTGAGTCCATCTTCAGTTTTTGGCATTCGTGAGTCATTCGCCCTCTCCAAGGGCCGCATGGATGGTTCTATGTGGGACCTAGGGGTCCATCTTCAGTTTTTGGCATTCGTGAGTCATTCGCCCTCTCCAAGGGCCGCATGGATGGTTCTATGTGGGACCTAGGGGTGTGCCACTCCTTGGGTGTCCCTATCTGCCCTCGGGTCCCGATTTATGTTTGTTGGCTCCCTCCGGACCTTGGTTGGTACAATCAAGGTCCGTACAAGGTGAATGTTGATGAAAGTTGTCTCTCCCCCCCACCCCCCCCCCCCCCAAGGTCCTATCTTTGCTAGTGCATTATTTCAGAACTCGAGGGGATTCTTCGTTGTTGCCTTCGCCTAGGGGGTTGGTTGGGGCTTCCCTTTAGAGGCAGAGATTGCGGTTGGACTTTATGCTATTTATTTGCCCACAGTCAGGGATGGAGACACTTGTGGGTGGAATTAAATTCGGAGTTGGCCGTCAAGATTTGGAAGGGGATTATTCTCATCACTCCTTGGAGACTTCAGGGCCTCTGGAGCATAATTTGCCCGTAATGTTTCGAAGGAGACAATTTTCTATTTTATTGTCTTTTGCAATGTTGATAAATAAAAACGCGATCTTTAGGGAAGCGAATAAGGCAGTGGTTGAGAAGACTCAAAAAAGTTATTTGTCCATAATGTTTCGAATAAGGCAGTGGTTGAGAAGACTCAAAAAAGTTATTTGCCCATAATGTTTCGAAGGAGACAAATTTTTATTTTATTGTCTTTTGCAATGTTGATAAATAAAAACCCGCGAAGACTCAAAAAAGTTATTTGTCCATAATGTTTCGAAGGAGAAAAATTTTTATTTTATTGTCTTTTGCAATGTTGATAAATAAAAACCTTTTAATTTTTTCCAAAACTAAATAGTCTAAATTTAAAGAGCACTTAAAAATGACAAAATAGGAAAAAAGTTCCGTCGACAGCAGGGTTCGAACCTGCGCGGGCAAAGCCCAACAGATTTCAAGTCTGTCTCCTTAACCACTCGGACATATCGACAACTGTGTTAACTACTTGAAACAGATAAATAAATATCTTTACAAATAGCCCCGACTTTACTGGGCCAATATTTCCTTACTCATTCACATTAGAAAAGAGACTTCTAATTAATATACTTCAATTTTCTACTTAACTTTACCATATATGGGTGAAAATAGTTGGTTGATTTTTAAATATAATTTCAATAATACATTTTTTTAAATAATCTTTATTAATTCAAATTACAATCCTAACACTACTTAATTTATCATTAATAAAAGGTTCAACAACCCTACAAAAAAGTTGTTTGAGCTAAATCATGTGCAACTTAATTATTCAAATCACTTTCTAATGAAACAAACGTTTGCATAAGTTACCTTCATAAAAAATGTCATGAAAATAAATATAGAAAGTTATATGGTCATTAAACAAAGATGGGCAAACAAACACATAAATTATACTCCCACCCTCGTATTGGATTAAACATTTATCGTTTGGTCATACTTTATTAGTTTTTATGATGGTCATACATCAAACAAAGATGGGGTATGATGGTCGGTCGACGATAATAAGACAAAAATGAAGGGAATAATGTGAAAAATAATAACATGTGGTGTAATTTTAAGATGTTGAAGCCTGAAGGAGATAGTTAATGTAGAAGAAATTTTTTTTTTATTTAAAAATATTTTACCTTTCTAACAAGTGTTCAATCCATTGCGGAACGGAAGGAGTATCCGTTATAAAACTAAAAAACAAACAAGCATAACCTAATAGGATTTTATTGTTTGATATTTTAGCACTGCAATCTTGTTTTTTTATTTTTTTAACAACGTAAATTTATTTTTGATTTTTTTCACATGAATCTTATTCTCTTACAAACTTACCAAATTAAGAAAATATTAATTTTATATATTTAATGAAAGATAAATTTGTCATTATTCACTCCTCCTTAGTTTCACCAATCCTAAATATCAAATATAATAAAAATGGAGAGAGTACCAAATAAGCAACACAATGTATAGCTTTTAAATTTTAGGGAGAGTAACTATTAGGTGTTTTTTACCCTCTTTCTTTACATATAAGTGCTATCTTCTTTTAGATATACTAATAGGTGCAAAATAGTCTTAAATTTACTATTATGCCCTTCAAGCTTAATTTTGAATTTTGCACTTTAATATGCTTCAATTAATTTTTTATTTCTTCAAGAAATTAAATTCAAAATTAAGAATTAAAAATATACCTAAACAAAGTATCCCATCAAAATAAAAAATTAAAGAAAACATCTAAATAAAAATTAAGAGAGTTAAGAACTGATTTCTTATAAATTTCCACTTCACCTGTTAATCATTCATTTTGTTTTGTTTTGGGTTGGTATGCTATGGACTCGAGTGCATGTTGTGCACCCTAGTTCATGTTGCACTTTTCAGTTCACTGACTTACACTTTTTGGTAAATGGTATTGCACTTTTCAATTATTAAACTGTATAATAATATTTTTAGTAATAATTGAAAAATGCAACATCATTTACCAAAAAGTGTAAGTCAGTAAACTGAAAAATGCACATGGACTAGGGTGCACAGCATGCACTCGAGTGCATATTAGACTTTACCTTTTGTTTTATAAATTTCATAAATAAACCCAAAAAAATCAACCAAAAAACTATACTATAAATTTTTGAATCACATCAAATAAATCCAAGGAACTATACAATTTTTCATCAATGAAGAAAAAAAATTGTGTCAACAAAGATATATATATATATATATTTGCATTAACAAATAAAACAATTGCATCACACCAAACCTATTGCAAGACCACAATAAAACTTTTCACTAACACTGAAAAGATCTGCTTATGCCTAAAGTAAGAAAAAATAGATCTGCTTTCTTTAAGAAAAAATAGATCTGCTTTCTTCAAGAGCAAGAATACTTTTTGATTGAAAAAAGAAAGAGGTGTTATTGAAGAATAAACTGTTGGGGAAATTAATTCCCCCGAGACTGACGAAAAATAAGCAAGGAATAAAATGAAGAAATAACACAATCACCAACACAAGGATTTAACGTGGAAACTCCAAAATCGGAGAAAAACCACGACCCACCAAAGAGATCACTATATGATAAATTTTTACAATCACACAGAATATCCCATTCCTTGACACTCAACCCTCATACACTATTTCAAATCTACAATGACTCTCACCTTTCTCACGAAACTCTATTACAAGAGAATATAAGAGAGGAATTTAACTAGAATCAAATACAAGACTTATATAGAGTTAGGAAGTCCTCCCTTCTTTGCTCACATTCCAGGCCCGTTAGGATCAAACTTGTTCTACACTCCAAGCCCATTAGAGACAAACTTGCTCCACACTCCAGGCCCGTTAGGATCAAACTTGCCCTACACTCCAAGCCCGTTAGGATCAATTCAGGCTCCACACTCCAACAATCTCCCACTTTGAGACTGAATTCTCCCTGTAACCATATCTTCTTGATCTCCTCCCGTATCCGTCTGGCATTGTCAAGCCTTATCTTCAAGTTCCAATGTGGGACAAAAGCTCCTTTAAAAAACTCATTTTATTTTAGCACAAGTCCAACAAACACTACCTTGATAAAATAAAAAACTCAATTGTCTTCACCGACAAACATGATTCTTAAAACAAAGAACCAACATTCTCAACATAGAGTATACCTACTCCACCATATGAGTAGAACACATAGAATCACCCATTCTAAGAATTTCCTTCGGCACATGTAGAAAAATACTTACTGAAATTTATGGTGCAACTTCTAACTTTTGGCATTCCTAGAAGTTCTTCAGCCATCTACATCTTTCACCACACACCTTGCATCCTTGCCAAACCAATGCACATGTGGTCCAACTAACGTCATCACATTCTTTTTCATGATAGTTGGACATGCCATAAGGATGTTCATTTCCTCAATCAAAGGACATCATCTTCTATCATAACGTTAGCAACAGTTTCAGAGTCATTTGCCGCCGCTCCACCTTGACAGTTTCGCTTTACATGCCCAGATTTCCTGCACTTCCAACACACAATGCCCTTGAAGTCCTTCTTCTTCCCTTTGCTAAAAGCCGCCATTGCTGAATTTTCCGTTG
The DNA here is from genome assembly GCA_963675135.1 of Galeopsis tetrahit. Taxonomy (NCBI): domain Eukaryota; kingdom Viridiplantae; phylum Streptophyta; class Magnoliopsida; order Lamiales; family Lamiaceae; genus Galeopsis; species Galeopsis tetrahit. The sequence continues at coordinate 32,250,454 of OY776127.1, forward strand.
AAGTTCATTCTTCACTTATCAGCCTTCTTTCTTTAGAAAGAAGCTTTCCCGTGACTTCAGCAAAACTTAAAGTTTCCTTCCCATACATCAGAATTGGTTTCATATGTTCATAGGAATGTGGAAGAGACAAGATGAGTCTTAACGCCTTATCCTCATCTTCAATTTTTACTTCAATTGTCTCTAATTCAGAGATAATACCATTAAGAGTACTCAAATGATCTGAAATTTTCATACCTTCTTCCATCCGCAAGGTGTGAAATTGTTCCTTCAGGTACAACCGATTCGAAATGCCCTTTGCCTAGTACAGAGACTCCAGCTTTTTCCACAGCTCCTTAGCACTCGAAATCCCATGTACAATTGCAAGAACACTCTTGGTCAAACACAAACACACTGTGCTTGCAGCCCTCATATCCAGATCCTCCCAATCTTCATCACTCATACTAGAATCTTTGTTGGTGTTACCTTCAGCGGAACCTGGCCTTCCTCTCAGAGCCTTGTGTACACCAGATTGTATCAGCACATCCTTAACTTGCACTTGCCACAAGCTAAAATTGATTCTTCCATCAAATTTCTCCACGTCAAACCTCATTGCACCCGAAGTCTTTGACATACCGTTTCTCCGCCCTTAAACAACCGTCTCCCAAAAGAGACACCCGAACCTTTCTCTAAAAAATCTTTTATGATGTGGAAGATTAGACTATGCTGCAACCACAGAGCATACTAAGAATAAATAGAGACTAAACCCGGGCTTTGATACTACTTGTTGGGAAATTAATTCCCCCAAGGGCAGACGAAAAATAAGCAAGAAAAAAAATGAAGAAATAACACAATCACCAACACAAGCGTTTAACGTGGAAACTCCAAAACCGAAGAAAAACCACGACCCACCAAAGAGATCACTATATGATAAATATTTACAATCAAAGAAAATATCTCTTTCCTTGACACTCAACCCTCCTACACTATTTCAAGTCTACAATGACTGTCACCTTTCTCACGAAACTCTATTACAAGAGAATATAAGAGAGGAATTTAACTAGAATCAAATACAAGACTGAAGTGTATTGATTGGTGCACTTGTAACCAATACCCAAGGACTCCTTATATAGAGTTAGAAAGTCCTCCCTTCTTTGCTCACATTCTAGGCCCGTTAGGATCAAACTTGTCCTACACTCCAAGCCCATTAGAGCCAAACTTGCTCCACACTCCAGGCCCGTTAGGATCAAACTTGCCTTACACTCCAAGCCCGTTAGGATCAATCCAGGCTCCACACTCCAACATAAACCGACTTCAATCTAGAAGAAAGATGATCAGGATCCATAAACGATGTTAGAATGGCTGAAGCGGAGACGACCGAAAAATTTTGGTTGGAAACCTCAAATTCCCCCACAGAACCGCATCAAAAGTCTCCGCCGCACCATCGCCGTAAAACTGGAGAACGCCGACTAGCATTATGTACAAAATCATGTCGACACTCCAAACATCGACCTTTCATTATATTCCCTCCCATTCAGCACCTCCGGCGACACGTAGTACGGTGCCCCCACCACTGCGCTTATCTCTGAAACACCAAATAGATCGTCGGATAACTTCTTCTTCCATAACTTTGATATGTCTAGTCGGCAACGGCTAGGGGGCGGCGACGGATAGGGTCTCCCTTCTTCCACCATGAATAGATCTTCACGCTAGGCGTGATGCCGTGCGCGGACGATGAAGGATGAGGCAACGACATGGGCTCCCTTCGTCTTCCACTAGGCGACGACGGCAAAAAAGAGTAGCTAGAGTTTGGAGGTGGCCAAAGAGAGCAGCTAGGGTTTGGAGGTGGGAATGAATGAGGTAAGTGGGAAGAGTTGTATTTATATAGGGTATAAATTGTATTTTACATCTATTTTGCACCTATTGGTAACATTTTTAAAAAATAGCATCTAATTGTAATGGAATGTCCTAAATGGCACATAAAAGTAAAAAAAAAAACTCTAAATGCAACATTTTCGGATCATATTTGCCTATTTGGGATAGCGCTTATTAAAAGACCTAGAGGCCCTTGTTTGTCAATTGTTAAAAGCAAGATATTTCCCTAATGCAGATTTTATCTCGCCAAGTCTAGGCTGGAACCCGAGTTTCACGTAGGCTAGCATACATGCTAGTCAGTTTATCATCACAAAGGGGCTTCGATGGAAGCTTGGCTTAGGACAGGGTATTCACATCTGCGGCCTCAGGTTTTGTGAATTCAGACAAAATAGAGGGGCTGGAGTGAATACTAAATCTAAAAAAATAAAAAATAATCCAGAAAATACAAGAATTTCAGATCCGTTTTTTAAAATACAAAAATTATAAGATCTAGATCCGTTTTTTAAAATACAAAAATTACAGAAGACTTACAAAAAAAATTGCCAAAAAACTTACGTGGCTTGGAAGGGGGAGTGGCGGACGGGCTTGAATAGGGGAGAGGCGGACGTGCGTGGCTTGAGAGGGGGAGGCGACGCGACACGCGGGGGCGGCGGGGCTAGGTGAGAGAAGCGACGGGCGCAGATGGAGGCGAAGGGGAGTGGGGCGGCGCGACGTGCGTGGCTAGAGGGGGAGGCGACGCGACAGGCGGGTGGCGTGCATGAGAGGGACGCAGATGGAGGCGGCGCGACGCCGGTACGACACAGAGAAGAATGGGGCTGGAGAATTTGCATGTTTCAACACTTTTAATGCAGAAACGCGTACATAGGACAAGGAACTTATTCAAGAAATATTATCTTTGGATACTCAAAGGCTCATCAACACACCTATTCCACCTTTGGGTGCCAGCGACAAATTAGTTTGGCACCTTGAAAAATATGGGAGATATACGGTCAAGTCGGCCTATAAGAAATGGGTAAATCTGCATAATGATTTGCAAGTTCGAGTGGATGGAAATTGGGGGACGATATGGAGGATTGACACCCCACCGAAGCTCAATGACCTGGTCTGGCGTGCTGGCCGTAACTGTCTCCCTACGAGACATAATTTGTGATGGTCTCTACCCTTGGGGTATACATCAGACGAGTGATTTAAGCGTGTAAGAAAACGGTTATCTGTTGGGATATTCATCCACCCCTAATCTGATTGTAATTTATGTATTTAGCTTTGATGGCCAAAACCAGATCAGTACACCAATTGTTAGAGTAATAATTTGTAATCTAGTGATAAGTTACCCAAGTTGTTATATAAAGCTTAGAAGTATAGAATAGAAGTCTAAGTTTCAGTCATTGGGATCAGGTGTATGTATATCAGTTGATGCCACATCAGATCAACACGCGTATGCTCAAGACTTGAAGAGTAGAAGACTAAAGGCTAGAAGACCATTTGAAGTTCATTAGTGAAGTCAAACTGAAAGGTTCTTGTATACCTTATCAGCTGATAGAAACTACATGAGATCTGCAACAACAGAAGATCCCAGCAGATGTGAACTTGTTGATGCCTTAAAGAGCATTCAAGAAGAACTGTTGATCTGATGGAACAGATTACAAATAACATTTATTGAAGATGCATTGAAGGCAAATGATAATAGAAGACAAAGAGAATGTCAAGTAACATCTGATTGACTCAAACAGAAGACAAGACTGCAAGTCTAACAACTCGGCTGATGTGGACCAATAAGAAGATGACAACATAGCTACTTGAGTTGACTTGAATTAGGATTTCAGAGATCTTTCAGAAGAAGTACAAGCATTTAATGCACATTAAATACACATTCCACTTTAATGAAATGTCGTATCAGACCTGCAAGAACACATCATTTCCATAAAGATCTCACCCATACTTAGAAGATTTGTGTGCAACGCCTAGTTCTCACCAACGTCTAGTTTGGAGCTCAAATCCTTCTATAAATACAAGACAATGTTCACAAGAACATCACCGGAAACTTACACGCCAGAACTCTTACCAACTGACCTCAAGAACATCATATTTTCTGAAATCATTCAAGAGTTCTTTAGAGCCCGAACCAAGTTTCTACCCTTTGCTCTAAAGTTTTCGAGACTAAGCCAGATTGAAGATTCTTATCTTACGAGCTTAGATAGTGTGTTTCTTTCACACTGGTTATACACATACCTTTTATTTTATCCTGTAAGAAAACCAACCCCTGTAAAGAGTACTTGTTCTCTCACCAACAAGTAGATCCGTATACACTGAGTAGTGTGTATCTTGATCAAAAGTCTTCTCTTGGGACTATAAAATTACCAAAGACCTTTGTTTAAAGGAAAAACATCACAGTGAAGCTCTGAGAGTGGACGTAGAACAAGTTGTTTGAACCACTATAAGAGCGTATCTGCTGATTTGGTATCAGCTGATACAAAAACCTTCTTTAAAACTATGTTATGCAGAATGTAAACATGCATGTTAAAGCAGTAAATAACACATATATTTATAGTGGTTCGGAGCAACTTGTCCTACATCCACTCTCACAGCTTAACTATGAAGTTAATCCTTTAAACAAAGGTCCTTGCTACTTTAGCGTCCCAAGAGAAGATGTTTTGCTTCTTTATATTCCCAAGAGAAGACTTTTGATCGAGACACACTGCCTTAGTGTATACGAATCTACTTGTTATTGGGAGAACTAGTACTCTTACAGTGATGATTGATGTTTCTCCTTTGTGTATAACTCAACCTATCTTCTAAGGGTTTAGGATAGAAGGTGAGTTTCGTGTATGGACTAGGTGTGAGAATTTCCCTTACAATCTGATTTAGCCTCATGCTAGGATTGAGAAATTCTCTCTAAGCTTAGGATATATATGTGGTTATGCTGGCTTAGATCACATTGAGAAATTTCCTTTACAATCTGACCTTCGCATCCCCTCACATATAGTGTAGATTTGAAATATTACCGTTAGAGGATAACATTCAAATCTCCACTATTTCAGGAAACACAATCTTTTGATTGATATTCTGAATATTACATTTCCATGTAATATTCAATGTATCTTTGACTTTCCATTCTTGGGCTCTGTGTCGTGTCAGCTTTTTAGGTGTCTACTATCGCTTTCCTATAGGTCAACGTCAACTTTGATTTGACTCTTCAATGTTGATACATATGACCTCTAACTTAGCTGATAGACTCATCTGATCTTGGGGTCACCTCTTCTGATTTTGTCACTTAGCTTTAGATTGCTCCCCTAGCTGTATGAACCTTTCTGTTTAGTTAGGCATACTTGGTTCTCAACTATGTTTGGTACATCAGTTGATATTGATACTCAACTGAAGGGACCTCAGCTGATCATCAGTCAAGTTCCCCCTCGAATGATTCTCTCTTCTGGTCTCTGGTCTTCTCTTCTTTTCTTGAGCTTGTGCGCGTTCCTCCACTGTATCAACTTATATCCAACACAGTTGATAATGACCAGAACCTATCTATTACAAGGTGAATGATGAAGTTGTCTATACAATACAACTTATCCTATTACAAGCAGATTTGGTTTATCAAAATAATACATAGGGATATTAGCTGACCTGGATATCCAAAAAAATTGTATATATGCAAAACGGGTGGTGCAAGATGTGTCTTGCGCTCTTTGTGATGCAAGGATAGAGGACGTTTGACACCTTTTCTTGGAATGTACCTATGCTCGGAGCTGTTGGAGCAACGCTGGCTTATTCACGAAAATTTATGCCTGCAAAACCTGCGTTCACACCTTCAGTGACGTGGTGCTGAACATGTGCTCGAGTCTGAGCAAGGGGCTTATATCATGCTTCGCTATACTTCTATGTCAAATCTGGAAAGAAAGATATTATATGGTATGGGAAGGCACGAAAAAGACGCTATGTGAGTCGGTGCATGCATCGGCGTCGGTCTGGTATAAGTGGAAATAAATGAGGATGATGAGCAGAGCAAATTCAGCCATGACAGATGAGGCTACTAAATGCTTGGTGTGGCATGCTCCAGAGCTGGGGGACACTAACCAAACAAACCTAGGACTTGTTATAAGGAACAACCTGGGACGGATTTTGATGGGAAGGTCAATGATATTAGAAGGCTGTTATGAAGTTTCGATATGAGAAGCTATGGGTTTTTATGATGCACTATCGTGGGTGAAGAAACAATCTCTGGGGAATTGTGTAATAGAGGGGGACACGAAGATTATCGTAGATGCGATTAATTCGACGGAAATTATGGATTCTACTCTTGGTGATTATATAATAGCTTGTCGGGAGCTCCTCTCCCAACTTCTGAATGTTCGAATCCAATTTGTTAAGCGAAATGCGAATAATATAGTGCACAAAATAGCTAGAGATGTTAGAAATTTTGCTAATTATTTTACTTGGATAGATCCTCCGTTCAATGTGGAAGGACTTATGTTGGGAAATGAATTGATTTTGATTAAGACACCAAAACCCCGAGAATGGAAGTGGTTCATTTTGTTTCTATACGAAATTCAAGATTTTGTTTGTGTTTATGTTGGCGAATTCTGATGTGAATTCGGCGGGTCGTCCCCCCTTCCTACGGGTTCCCTCACCGACCTAGAAGAGTCGTTTTCGAATAGTGTTCGATCGATTACGTATTAATCAATATTCGATTGATTGGTCTAAGGTTATCGACAAAAAAAATTTGTATGGTCAGCTTAGTTGAGATGGTAAATCAATCTAGTTGTCTCAGGATAGTTGAGACAGTTTAGAAATTTGTTTAAGTCAAGAATCTCAGGAATGTTGAGATCATAGTTTCAGGTTTGTTGTCCAAGCTAGAATGTTAGGCAGCTTAAGAAGTTCTATCTTAGGTAGCTCAATTCTGCTGGTCACTTGAAGACAAGCCTGAAGTGGACAACATGGTTGAATGCTCAAGAACTGAACAAGTAATGTGATCCCTGAAGATATAAGTGATAAGTACTGGTTCAGATCAAATGATTGTGTAGAAAAGCTGAAGATCAAGAGCATTGAATGCAACTACTTCAAAGAGACAACATTTATGGAGTGCTAAAGCCATCAAGCCTGAACAAGAATTAAAGACTAAAAGGGAAGACTTGAATGCACTAAGGAACATTCTATCTGCAGCAAGAATGTTCAGAGAATTTGTCCCATCTGATCGTTGGGAGAAGTACAAGTTCTGACACAAGTCTGCACAACCGCAATTTTTAGAAGTCAACACCAAGCATCCAAGCAACCATTGAAGAACCTTCTATACACAGTGGATAATAGAAGAGAGAGACAATTTGAATGTTTATCTCTCCAACGGATAAATGACCAAATTGCTCTATAAATACAGAAGTGATTCAAGGAAACCACATCCAACTAACCAAAAATCGGCTATCAAACTATAATCAAGCAAGTACAACGAAACTCAAGCTTTCAATCTTCTTAAGCAGAATCTCAAGTTTCCTGATCACTTCTAGCTAAGCCCACCTTGTAAAATCCCAAGCTTAGCAAAGAGATATTCTATCTTTTTACACTGCTCTTATTGTAAAGGATATCTCACTTAGTTGGAAACAAACCTCAAACCCTTACCTCCTGAGTGAAGTAGAGTTTGTTGTAGGAGTGAGAAGTTAAGAGTTGTTAAGAGAAAACATAGCTTTAACTCAGAGAAGTTGAGTACTAGGACTCTGAATTCATAGGGATCAAAGCACTAAGGATAATGTTGTTGATCAGTGCACCTTGGCACTATAAAACAAGTTAATTCCAGGTGTTAAGGAATTATCCTGTTAAATCAAGGAAAGTGGATGTAGGAGCTTAAGTCTCTGAACCACTATAAATTGTTGTGTCATTTACTTACTGCATTTCTCTTAATTGATCATACTCACACATTGCACTCAAAGTTTTATTGGAATAATTCACTTCATAAAAGTTGAGAAAAACTGCTTTGGACAAAATTCCTGATAAACTGTTTTTCAGAAATTGATTAAGGAGTTTTTCTTAAGAAAAAGGGTCAACCACATTCCGCACTTAATAACTCTTTTAGATAGTTGTCCAACTGATTACTTCATAGTTTTCAGTAGGTTGATTATCTATTAAAGTTTACTCACTCAGAGAAGTTGTCAGACAACTCTCCTGATAGGTCAAACTGCTTGAAAAAGAAAATTTTGTGTACACAAGTTTATTCCCCCCCCCCTCCCATACACTTGTGTCATACTCCTTAGAGGACCAACAACTTCCTTATTCCCATTGCATTTGGAATAATGAAAACTAAGCATTACAGTTTTAAAAAAAATTATAGAAAGAAGTCATTGTAAATATTTAGTTAAAGACTTAGGGTGTGTTTGTAAACCATTGTGATTGATTCAAAGTGATTAAGATTTATTTTTACAATAAAATTGAAAGTGGATAGTGCTTTAAAATTAAACATTTTTAATCAATTTTTTTATATATTGTGGTGTTTGTAAAATAAATCACTTTTTTGTAATTTTACAAAAAACACCCTTATTACATTTGGATAAGTAATGGGTAATGATGAAATATTATTTAAATTGTGAGGGTAAAATTGTAAAATTGGTTATTATATATGAGAAGCAATTAAGTTAGTGTTTGCAAACACTATTATGTGCTTAAAATCACTTCTTTTTTTAAATGTAATCACTTTTGGAGTGTTTGTAAACACAACAAAGTGATTAAGTTAATTTGTTAAAAGTGGTTTTGGTGAAGTACCCCTCCACCTACTTTTAATAGCTTCTATGTATTTCTCATCATTGTACCAACCAATTTTACAATTTTGCTCTCACAATTTAAAAAATATTCACGTACTTTTAGATATTCGCTTATAGCCTAGTGGAAGTATCTACCTTATTTTACTACAATGTTTTGTGTTTCGAATCTCACCTTCAACATTTTTTGTGTTCGAATCCCACTTTCAATATTTTTTGCACTTTTATTATTTTAGCGCCTATTTTTCTAGAATTTTTTGCACTTTTATTATTTTAGCACCTATTTTTCTAGATTGTAAAAGTAAGTACTAATTAACAAAGGTGTAGGATTAATAATAATAAATGTGTAAGTAGTAAGTAATAAAAATGAGTAACATTAATAATAATAAAAGTGCAAGTTTTTTTTTGGTTGCACTTTTTAAAAAAATATTTTCAGTTATATTGACTTACACTTTTTAGTAATGTTATATTGCACTTTTTACTTATATAATGTTGCACTTCATTAATTGTAGTGTCTTACAATTTACAATAATATTTTTATTTATAGTGACTTACACTTTTAGTAATATTGTGTTGCACTTTTCAATTATAATGACTTACACTTTTCACTAATATTGTGTTGCATTTTTCAGTTATACTCACTTGCACGTTTTAATAAAAAAATGTGTTGCACTTTTCAGTTATAGACACTTACACTTTTTAGTTATAATGACTTACATTTTTTAGTAATATTGTATTACATTTTTCAGTTATATTGACTTACACTTCTTAGTAATATTTTGTTGCACTTTTCAGTTATATTGACTTGCACTTTTTTATAATATTGTGTTGCACTTTTCAGCTATACTGACTTGCACGTTTCACTTTTTAGTTATACTATACTTTTAGTAAATATTGTGATGCACTTTTCTATTTTATCGACTTACATATTTAGTAATATTGTGTTGTACTTTTTATGAAATATATATTTTTTTAAATCTAAATGAAGAATGTGTATATTTTTAAGTACAAATTAAATGGTTCAAAATTATTCCCTCCACATTTTATTATAATATACATATAAATGAAACTCAATATTTTAATAAGTATGTTTTGTAGTTTAAATGGTGGGTGTAAAATTTTTTAAGGTTGTGGTATTTGCTATTAAAAGCAAGAAACAAGACTTATTGCTTATAGGGTCTCGACCTAGATCACGACAACAAAGGCCAACAAGCAGAAATTTAAAAAAAAAAAAAATGAAGTGGCACTCGAGTGTGTATCATACACTTTAGTGTATATTAGTGTTTACCATACAGGGTACGTCCACTTATCAAAGTGAATTTCCTACTTTCACCCCTACTTCTGGTACTGCTTCGTCTTCCACTCCCTCGCAGGTACGCACCCCCATGGGTGTCTCGTATGCCAAGGTCGCAGCCAGCAAAAAACAGGGGCCCTCACGGCCTAGTGCCAGGTTGCCAGAATCTATGAGGCTAGTTTTAGATGGAGATGTCCTAGTAGTCAATATTGATAAGGACATATTTCAGAGGAGGGCTTCCCAATTTGTGAACACAGTGATTGGTAGGGTCATCATCCAGTCAGGGGAGAAACCTTATGAGCATGCACACCTGCTCGAGACACTTCGGTCTTTATGGCAGATTACGGACCTCAAGGTTGTCTCTTTGGGCAAGGGTTTTTTCAATATCAGCTTTCCCACTTCAGAGGATAAGGATCGGATATTCGAGACTCGGTCTTGGCAGTTAAGGCCAGGGGTCATTCATCTTATGACATGGTCTCCTCACTTCAACCCGAACACTTTTAGGTCTTCGCTGGCCCAGGTATGGGTTCGTCTTTCGGATCTCCCAATTGTGTTTTGGGACCCTTTGATCTTGTCTTGGAGTCATTGGCATCTGTGTTAGGTACTCTGGTGCAGATTGATGAGCGTACCTTACAGGGCACGATGGGCCACTATGCCAGACTACTAGTCGAGGTGGATATGCTTACCGCCCCCCCAGACAACATTCCATTTCAGCTGGATGGTCACAGATATTTCGCTCAGGTCCATTTTGAGACTCTTCTTGAATTTTGCACCTCCTGTAAGATCGTGGGCCATTCTCTCGCTGTTTGTAGGAAATCTGCCAAGCGACGTGAACGAAGGGCTTCTGCCCGTCGGGGACGGAGCAAGTCTAAGAGGGGCTCCAGGCCTACTGATGGGGCACATGTGGAGGACCCCAACTCAGCCCTAGTTCCTGTGGGGAACACTTTTGAGGCCCTTTCAGATGAAAACCCTGATTCCGAGCAGCATTAGGGTGACGAGTCAGATTCTGGTTCTATTAGGCTGAACAACTTTCAGATGGCGCCACCTCCTTTGGTCTCCTCCATCTTGGAGCACGCCCGCACTAGATATGCTAGACCCATAGCATCACCGTTTCGACGTCCTGTAAGAGGACGGAGTGCCCCGGCTCATGACTCCCTTAGGGATACTGCCAAGGAACCTTTTACGGTAGAGGACTCCAATTTGACAGAGCAATCGAGTGTTTCGAGGCATACCAGACGCTGGTCTGGGGAGGATTCTTGCTATCAGCCGCCGATGCACGGCTCGACGAGTGATCAATGATAGTGTTGTCTTGGAACATTTGCGGGGTGGGGCATATTCGGACGAGGAATGCCCTTCATGAGCTTTGTCGCACTCATAACCCTGATTGGGTCGCCATCTACGAGCCTAAGGTTATGATTTCTAGCCTTCCCTCTCGTTATTTGCAGTCTTTAAATTTGGTTGTGTTTACTGTTAACGATAGAGTTTCATCGGCTCCCAATATTTGGATTCTTTGTAAGCCTACCCATGTTCCTACATCTAGAGTTTGTCATAGCTCAGACCAGATTGTTATGATTGAGACTAGGGATGCCACTCGTTCTTGGTCTTTTGGTTTTACGCATGCTAGTAATTCTTATATTACTCGTCGTTTGATGTGGTCTGATGTTTTAGCTTCTTCTGCTACTAGTCTCTGTGTTTTGGGTGATTTTAATGTGGTGACAGGGACGCATGAGAGAAGTCCGGGTTCTGTGGCTACTCCTAGAGCTTCTCTTGATTTCAGGGAGTTCATGGATGAGTCGGGTCTGATTGATTTGGATACCGCTGGGTCTCAGTTCACGTGGTCTATTCGCCGGGGTCCTAGGGGTTTTCAAGCTGCTAGGTTGGACAGAGTGTTAGCTAATCAGGATTTTTTGGATCTATGGGCAGGCGTGGAGGTTATTGCTCTTCCCAGACACAAGTCAGATCATCATCCACTGCTCCTTACTGTCAGATCAGACTGGGTTCAGGTTCGTCGTCCATTTCGGTTCCTCAGTATGTGGTGTCAGCATGACTCCTTCAGATCAGTTGTCGAGTCTTCATGGACCCAACCGTTGATGCACCAAAACCCCATTGTCTGTTTTATGTGGAAGCTGAAGAGGCTCAAGTCCGCATTGAAGATTTGGAACAAGACTGTGTTCAGGAATGTTTTCACTCAGATTGAGTCTGCCACTCGTCGCCTGGCTGATATTCAGCATCGTATTCAGTTGGAGGGTGATTCTGAGGCCACCTTTGTAGAAGAGATTCAGGCTCAGGTTGATCTTGATGGGTTGTTGACGGCCAGGCAGGAATACTACACTCAGAGGAACCGTTTGCAGTGGTTGACTGACGGGGATAGAAACACTAGATTCTTTCACATTTCTCAGCAGACTAGGATAGTCAGGGGGGGGTATCACGTCTTTGCTCATTGACGACATCCTTACTTCGGACTTGGACACCATCAGTTCCCATGTGGTTACTTACCATTCTCAGTTGTTTGCGGATGATCGGTCGTCTCCTTTCGATGCTAGTATTCTGGACAACTTTATGGATACGGTTGTGACTGATGACCATAATGGTCTCCTTGTGAGTGTTCCTTCCGCGGAAGAGGTTCGAAGGGCTATCTTTGATATGGATGCTTCGAGCGCTCCGGGTCCAGATGGCTTTGGGGGCTGCTTTTACCAGGGATGTTGGGACATTGTGGGCCAGGAGGTGGTTGATGCTGTCAGACACTACTTCATTTTCAGACTTTTACCTCCTGGGCTGAACTCCTGTTTCATGACGCTTGTTCCCAAGACGGAAGGGGCCCGTAAAGTTGAGGAGTTTCGTCCGATTGTGATGGGTAACTTCATCTTTAAGGTCATGACCAGAGTTTTGTCTTCGAGATTGGGCACTTTCGTTAGTAGTTGTCTCTCTGCATATCAGTTTGGTTTCATCCCGGGCAAGCGGATTCACACCTGCATCGCTCTCGCATCTGACGCCATTAATACCCTTGACTACCCGAGAGTTCACGGGTATATGGCCTTGAAGATTGATATGATCAAAGCGGTTGACACCATCTCTTGGCGATTTCTAGAGGCTGTCATGGCCAGGATGGGCTTCTGTACTACTTTCATATCTATGGTGAGAGGAGTCCTGGATTCGGCTAGGATTTCAATTCTCATCAATGGGGAGCCGAAGGGGTACTTTTCTTGCTCCAGGGGTGTTCGTCAGGGAGATCCTCTATCACCATTGCTTTTTTGTATTGCGGAGGAGGCGCTCGGGAGATGGATTGATTGGGAGATCGATAGAGGCCGTCTTCGTCCCATCTGTTTTGTCCCTCGTTATCTCTTCTATGCGGACGATATCATGATATTTTTGAGGGCCACAGAGTCTAATATCAGGAACCTACATGCGGTTTTACAGGGGTATGGTCATCTTTCAGGTCAGATCTATAGTCCTCCGAAGTCTAGGGCTTTCTTTGGGCGTGCTGTTCCCCAAAGACTTCGTCGTCGGATGCACAGGGTCACAGGCATCGTAGAAGGTTCCCTTCCTTTCACCTACCTAGGAGTTCCGATCTTTCGAGGTTGCCCCAGGAAGGCTCGTTTACAGCCTGTGGCAGATGATGTTATTGCTAAGTTTAGTCGTTGGAAGGGTAGCTCCCTTTCCTTGGCAGGGAGACGATGCTTGATTAACTCGGTTATCACGGGTTCTATGGTCCACTCTATGATGGTTTACAAGTGGCCCAGTTCGCTTCTTCGCCAGGTGGAATCTGCTATTCGCAACTTTCTTTGGAAGGGTGACATCAATCGTAAGAGTGGTTCTTGTTCGGTCTCGTGGAAGAGGGTTTGTGCGCCCTTTGGAGAATGAGGGATGGGGGTTCGCTCCATTAGATTGGCGAATGCCTCCTTTCTCTGTAAGTTGAGTTGGGACATTCTTCAGCACAGATCTCCAGATACAGCCCTGCTTCACAGGAGACACTTTTCCTCGGATGGCAGATTGCGTCCCCATGGGAGGATCTCGTCTATTGGGCCAGGTATTCGTCCTCACGTTTCGACGCTTTCTGATGGGTCAAGGTGGCTGATTGGTAGGGATTCGACAGTCAGCTTTTGGCATGATAACTGGTTGGGATACACTATTTCTGATAAGATTGGCCTCCCGGATTGGTTTGCGGCTACCCTGAAGAGCACGGTTGGGGACTTCTTCTATGACGATTGTTGGCACTTTGAGGAGTGCTTCGTCACGGACTTCACAAATATCGTCAGAGATATACTTCAGATTCGGGTCCTTCATGGCCCTGACAAACGTATTTGGGAAGGTACTACCTCAGGGGAGCTAACCTCTTCAGTAGCCTATGACATGCTCAGATCTCCTCTCCCTCGTCTTGGTTGGTCGTCGTGGATTTGGAGTTCCTTTATTCCGATGTGTCGTTCTACGGTTATTTGGAGGGCGATATGGGGCAAGCTCCCTACTTCTGATTGGCTGGTCTCATTTGGGATTCACGGTCCTTCGATGTGTATGCTCTGTCGTAGAGACTCTGAGTCTTTAGACCACTTGTTAGCTCACTGTCCATTCACTCTGGAGATTCTTCAGCATCTGACTCAGCTTTTTGGAGTTACGATCCACACGGGGATCAGCTTTCTTGATATCTTCCTCCAGGCTACCAGAGTTCGCTTGGGTCCGCAGTCCTTGGAGTTATGGAGAGCGGCATTTGTCACTACAATTTGGGCTATTTGGGCTCTACGGAACAGGGTGGTCTTTGATGGGGTCTCTCCTTCAGTCAGTCGATGCATGGCGCAAATCGTTGCTGGTATTAGGGAAGCCAATAGCATCTCTCGGGGTTACTCTGACGGTTCAGTTCAGGATCTCTTGATTGCCAGGTCTCTTGGTGTATTGGGCAGGCACAAGCCGACTCGTCAGGGTTCGTCTGTTAGATGGATCCCTCCGGATCCGGATTGGTACAAGATCAACACGGACGGCAGTGCAACATCCTCTCCAGGTAGTTTGCATGCAGGGGCGGTGTTTAGGAACTTCAGGGGGTTCTTTGTTGCGGCTATTGCCCAAGAGGTTGGTTGGGGTACTCCTTTTGAGGCGGAGTTAGCAGCGGCACTCATTGCTATTCAGTATGCACATTCTCAAGGGTGGCGGTTCTTATGGATCGAGTCGGACTCCAGTCTGACAGCTAGCACTTTGATGAGCTCTACTCCCTCTGTTCCTTGGCGTCTGCAGGGTCTCTGGAGTCAGGTTCATCCTCTTACCACAGACATGCACATTCGATATTCTCACACTTTTAGAGAGGCCAACCAGGCGGCTGACGCAGTGTCCAAGACGAATATAAACTGCATTTGGAGGGGATACCCTCCAGATTTCTTACTCACTTTCTTGCATAAAGATTTGTATACTGTCTTTTACAGACATTGATTCTTAGAGGAGTTTACCTTTTTCCTTCACCTGGGTTTTGTCCCTAAGGAGGGTTTTCCCAGGTAAGGTTTTAACGGCACTCCGGCCTCTGGCTCGACTTGTGAGCTTATGGTTTTAGGTTTTTCTTTTTTCTTTTATATTCCATACCTTTTTATTGGCCATATAAAATTGATTAAAAATGCTTAATTTTAAAACACTGTTCACTTTCAATTTTATTGTAAAAATCAATTTAATCACTTTGAATAATCACAATTGTTTGCAAACACACCTTAAAAGTAGGAGAGGTGCTTCACCAAAATTATTTAGTTGTATTTATAAACACTCCAAAAGTGGTTTTATTTTAAAATATAAGTGATTTTTAAGCAAATAATATAATTTGCAAACACTCACTTAAAGTATATTGACCAAATCAATATTAAATTTTAAGATTTTGGAAATAATCAATAAATTTCGAATAATTTAAGGGGAGAGTATATTTTAATTCAAATAATAAGTAATTTCCATTTTTGATAGAGGGTACTCATATCTCTAACGAATTTCAAAAATTATGAAAATGGGTTATTGAAAACAGTTAATCTTTATATATCATATATTTTCAAACATTTTGTTAGTGTCATTTGTCACAATAATTTTCAGTTTCTTTCTTCTTAATTCATTCTATTTTAAAATCTTTTTTTTTTATTAATTACATTTTTTAATCTCATCTTCTAAATGTACATTTTTGAATTTTAATTTTGAATATTAAAATTTAAATGAAACATAATTTATATATGCAAAAGAATTTAAAAAAAAATCATTTTAATTTTATCTTCTAAATGCACACTTTTAAATATACTTTTAAATATTAAAATTTACAAATATAAATTAGTTATACATATATTAAATAGGACTAGTGATATAGAACCAACCTTCGGATTTTTTATGGAACCTGACGTGTTACGCCACATCATTATCCACCTCATTCTTTTTAATATATTTTAAATCTAATTTAAAACAAATATATTTTAAATCTAATTTAAAACAAATATTTTCATTTTTTAATATCTAATCTTCCACTTAATTCGCGCGGTAGTAAAATCAGAAAACATCTCCACCAAAACAAATCAAACCAAATTAAATCTTCTATATACCCAACAACAATGCAATTATTACTTATTTTTTCAACAAAAAATAAATTAATTTCACCTTAATTTTATCGTCTTATTGCTCCAATTTGAACTCCACCCCCATAACTCCAATCTTGAATGTCATGTGTCATGTCACATCTTAATTGTATCTTAAATTATTTCCTTGTATATGAATAATTTTCTAGCAGTTATTTAAAATGATAATATTGAATCAAAACAGGGTCATTCATACAAGACCACAGGTATGATCATCATCAGGTATGATCATCATCATTTACGCGCAATGTCGAAAGCTATATTCAGAGACACTTCATGCTATTCATGTGGAGTGGATGACATAATTTAATTTGAACAAAAATAGGATGAGGTGGATGACATAATAAAATAATTAAAAAAATTGATAATATTGAAAATTGATTTGCACAGATCATTTCAAAATTATTCTATGTTGAAAAAATATAGTCCCCTCTAAAACCATTCACGTAAATCGGAAAAAATAAATCGTTATATACAAGATTTGATTTGGTTTAATTTGCTTTGGTGGAGATGTTTTCTGGTTTTTACTAATGGAATAAGAGGGAGGTTAGATATTAAAAAATGAAAATATATTTTAATGGATAATATTTATTTTAAATTAGATTTAAAATATATTAATGAGAATGATGCGGATACTGATGTGGCGTAACACGTCAGTAATCTGGTTCATAAAAAATCAGAAGGTTGGTTCTATATCAGTACTCTATTAAATAGATATTAAATATCATATATTTGCAGACAAAGTGCTCAAGTGGTTAGAGCATCAAGAATTTAAAAAATATATCCTATTAACAAATTCAATTTTGAATATTCAAATTTAAGATTATCATTAATTTTTTCTTCATATAAAGCATAGGCATAAACCATTTGTTAAATTCGCTTTAATATTTTCAATCGTGCACGCATAATATATTTTCTACGTTCACGATCTACTATGATTGTGGCTGATTTATGAATGTGACGTATACCACGCCCATGGCAATTTTGAATATTCAAATTTAAGATTATCATTAATTTTTTCTTCACCTTCTACTATTGTAATATTTTCAATCGTGCACGCATAATATTTTTTCTACGTTCACGATCTATTATGATTGTGGCTGATTTATGAATGTGACGTATACCAATCTCGCCCATGGTGATGGGCAACAATATCGTCTAAACATGTGAGTATCGTTACTCAATTTTTAGTTCTTTTTTTAACTATTTGTTTCATTCTTCTATTTGATTTTTTTTCTTTTTTTCAAATGGTAAAGTCTAGTATGCACTAGAGTGTATGTTGTGCACCCTAGTCCATGTTACACTTTTATTAACTTACACTTTTTGATAAATGATATTGCACTTTTCAATTATCACTAAAATATTATTATACAGTTTAATAATTGAACAGTGCAACACCATTTACCAAAAAGTGTAAATCAGTAAAACTGAAAAGTGCAACATGGACTAGGGTGCACAACATGCCCTCGAGTCCATAGCAGACCAACCCTTTCAAATTCTTTTATTTTCTTTTACGGTTTTTTTTTTTCTGTAATTCTTTAATTCTCAGACAATCTTCTTTTCATTTATTTTCCAGTTCTTTATCACATATTAAAAATACAACAATAACAATATCACAACAATAACAATATCAGAGGGGGCAGAGGCCATCTTAATATGAAGATAATTTTTAGATCATCTTCAAAATCTCATTCTTTTTATTATTAAGAAATGTATTTGAATTACTATATTCATTTGTAATTTTGTATTCATTGTTTACATTTATTTATATTATATGAAAATTTATTTTTTAATTATGTCAATCATATCAATTATATTTATTTATGCTAATGCAAATTTGTTTTTTTTTTTTTAATTATGTCAATCATATCAATTATATTTATTTATGTTCATGCAAATTTGTTTATTTAATTATGTCAATCATATCAATTATATTTATCTATGTTCATGCAAATTTGTTTCTTTGATAATGTTAATCATATCAATTATGTTTATTTATATTATGAAAATTTATCTCCATAATTATGTGAATCATATTAATTATTTACTAATCGTATTATATATTTTTCAAATCTTGATTTAATTTGATTATTAATTTAAAAAAATACTAAAAAAATCCAAACTCTAATTCTTATATAACTTGGATGGGACCTTCTATATGTAGTTAGAGTGTCGTATGGAGTCGTAATAACTATCGGAGTCTGTTGGGAAAGAAAATGATTTTGATTTAGATACCAAAACCCCTGATTGATGATGATCAGATTAGTTGAGATACAATCAAGTCTAGATCAGTCTTGTTGTCTCAGGGTAGTTGAGACAGTAAGAATGCTTAAGTCTAAATCTCAGAAATGTTGTGAGATTTATAGTTCAGGATAGTTGTCCAAAGTTGGAATGTTAGGCAGCTTGTTGAGCATTAGTACTTTAGGACAAGTCTGCTGAAGGATACAACATTGACAAATAGGCTGAAGAGGACAACATGGCTGAGCTATCAAAGATATGAAGTCAAGATGCACTATACTGATAAGAGCTATATCAGATCAGCTTATGAAAGATTGAAGATCACAACATTGGCTCAAAGATATGAAGTCAAGATGCACTATACTGATAAGAGCTATATCAGATCAGCTTATGAAAGATTGAAGATCACAACATTGAATGCTGCTTACTCAGAAGACATATTTATTGAAGCATTTATTATCAACAAGCCTGAACAAGCATTAAAGACATAGAAGCATTAAAGACTGAAGGAGTGAATGAATGTTGGAACATTCCAAATTGCAGCAGGAATGTTCAGGAGACTTGTCCCATCTGACCGTTGGTGGAGTACAAGTCTGCCACAATCAACCTTGGGAAATGTGCAAATATGGAAGCTGACGCAGGAATGTTCAGGAGACTTGTCCCATCTGACCGTTGGTGGAGTACAAGTCTACCACAATCAACCTTGGGAAATGTGCAAATATGGAAGCTGACATAAGTCTTTACAGCCGCATTTTTCAGAAGTCAACACATTCATTCAAGCAACCAACAAAGAGCCTTTTACTCACTGGATAATAGAAGGTTGCCCTCCATAGCCGTTTCAAGGAAGCTGCAAATAGACAATTTGAAATGCTATCTCTCCAACGGATAGTTGCTCAAATTGCTCTATAAATTCAGAAGTGATCCAAGGATTCAAGTATCCAACTATCTGCTATCAAACTATCATCAAACAATCAAAGGAAACCAAAGCTATTCTCAAGAATCCCAAGTTTCCTGATCACTTCAAAAGCTAAGTCATTTCTTGTAAAATCTCAAGCTTAGCATTGAGATATCCTAAGCCTTTACACTGTTCTTATTGTAAAGGATATCTCTATTAGTTGGAACCAAACCTCAAACCATTACCTCATTGAGTGAAGTAGAGTTTGTTGTAGAAGTGAGGATTTAAGGACTGTTATTGTGAAACACAGTCTTAACTCAGAGAGTTTGAGCACTAGGACTCAGATTATCCTTGGGATCAAAGCACTAAGGAAGTGTTGTTGATCAGTGCACCTTGGCACTATAAAACAAGCTAATTCCATTGTTAAGGAATTATCATGTTAAATCAGAGAAAGTGGATGTAGGAGTATTGAGACTCTGAACCACTATAAATTGCTGTGTCATTTACTTACTGCACTCATCCTATTGCTTGCATTACTTACATCATTCATTTCAAAAAGGGGTAATTCAGTAAGTTAAGAAAAACTGTTTTGGACAAAGTCCCTGATCAATTGTTTATTTTCAGAAATTAACTTGGAGTATTCTTTCAAAGAAAAGGCCAACCACATTTCGCACTTAACAACTCATTTAGATATTTATCCAACTGATCACTTTCTAGTTTTCAGTAGGACAGGTATCTAGAGAAGCTCACTCAGGCTAGTTATCAGACAACCCTCCTGATCAAATCAAACTGTTATTTTTCAAAGGAAAGAAAGAATTTGCATACACAAGTGCATTCCCCCCCCCCCCCCTCTAATACAGTTTTGTCATACACCATCAAGGACCAACAAGTGGTATCAGAGCAGGGGTTCAAAGACCACTGCCTCTAAAAATCCATCTCGTTTTTCAAATCACAATTTTCTGTGGTCACTGAACTGATCCAAATTTCTGAAAAACTTATCTGTGTTTATCTAACCTATTTTTCTAGACATGGCAAACAATGCAGTTCTATGAGATGTTGTCAACACCATTAACAACATGGGTCCAAATCAAGTGAATCACATTTCTCACCATAAATTGCCAATGTTCTCAATAGAGAACTATGATTTCTAGAAGATCAGGATGAGAGCACATCTTGCCTGCCAGCATGATGAGATGCTCAAAGTCATCACCAGAGGACCATTCACCTTCACCAAGCTAAATCCCAAGGTCACTGATGCTCAGAAAGCAGGCCCAAGGGAACTACAGCCAAAGGATGAGGATGAACTGACAGCTGAAGAAAGAAAAAGGCACAATCTGAACTTCATTGCCATGAACACCTTGTACCAGACTATTCCAGATGCAGTGATGGAAAGAGTGTATCACTGCACCACAGCAAAAGAGATCTGGGATACCCTAGCACTTATGTGTGAATGTACTCAAAAGATCAAAGAAAACAAGCTTCAAGTGGCCATCCAAAAGTATGAACAATTCACTATGGAGCCCAATGAAACTATTGATCATCTTGATGGCAGATTCACTGACATCATGAATGAGATAAACTCTCTTGGCAAATTATATGCCAAAAGAGAAGTTGCACTGAAAATTCTAAGAAGTCTCACATCCAAATGGGACATATATTTAGTCATGATGCAGAACACCAACAATCTTGACAACATGCCCATGCAGCAAGTGTTATCTGAACTCAAAGCATATGAGTTTGATCTAAACAGGAAGAAGGTACATGAAGAGCCATCTTCCTCAAGCAAGGGTGTGGCATTCAAAGTTGCTGAGTCAGAAAAGAAGAATGCACAGAAATCATCTCAAACTGTCTCCAAAACTGAGTTGAAGGAGGAGCTGGCACTCATGGCCAGAAGATTTGAAAAGCTCAACTCCAGATTTGGTAGATACAAAAAGTTCTACCAAGACAACAGGACCAAGAGAAGATTCAGTTCTCCTGACAACAAATCAGAGGACAAACTCTCTGATGAAAAGAAGATAGACAAATATGCTGACAAAAAGAAGTACAGCAAAGGTGAACCATCATCATCCAGGAGGAAGGAGTCCTCAAGCAAGAGAAATGATGATGAAGATGTGTGTTACAACTGCCAGAAAAAGGGTCATTTTCAGTATGACTGTCCTGACTTAAGTTCAAAAGAAAGGAAAGAGAGGCAGAACAAAAGAGACAAGAGGCTGAACAACAGAAAGGTTATGGTAGCTGGAGAATCAGCAAGTGAAGAGAGTGTGTAGTCATCTGATGATGGGTTGTTCTCCAACAGTGACAGTGAAGAAGACTGTCAAATGGCCTTTGAAAATGAAGAGGTATGTTCATCTTCCAACTCTTCTAATAACACAAATGAATATAGTGAAATCCACTTTAACTTTGGAAAGTTATTAGAAGATTTCACCAGAATGCAAGAAGTACGCAATATGGCATTGAGAGAAAATGAACAATTGAGGTCTAAAGTCGAAATCTCCAACCTTCCTGAATCTGAGGTTGACATTAGATCAACTGAGTTTTTTTTTTTTTTTTTTGATGGAAAGTTAAATACCCATCCCTTTTTTCCCCTCCCCATGACTCGAACCCAGGACCTAAAACCTAGGTAGTGGTGCTCTAACCACTTGAGCTATCCTACTTTGTCTAGATCAACTGAGTTGTATCAGCAGATTGTGAGAGAACATAGTGAAATGTCTCTCAAAGTCTCTGAACAACAAAAGTTGATTGATGAACAAAATCTGGTTCTGAAGAAAAAGGATTTTGACCTTAGAACTCTTCAAGCTAAATTTGATAATCTCTCAAATGAATTTGATACTCTTAAATTAAGTGAGGGGAGCCTAAAACTGAAGATGTCTGCCTTGAACAAATCCTCTAAGGCAATAGAGGAAATTTAAGGGTTTCAAAGACCAATGGCTCAAAGAAATGGATTAGGCTACAATCCATGTGAACCCTCACCTGGTCTTAGCATTGCTTCAACAAGCAATACTAAGATGACCTTTGTAAGGTCAGTGGCTCAGCAAAAAGAAAATGAAATGGAAGTGAACCAGCCACTGATCAAGGGTAAGGGTAAAGAAACTCTTATACCTACTCAAGTAAACAATGCTTCTAAACCCAAACCTAAGGAAAAGGTTAAGAACATTGTATACAAGAGGAATGAGGTTCAGAAGGGGAGAACCAATGGAAGGCCAACCCAACTGAACACTCATCAGTGGAATTGTCCAAGAACTGTTCAGAAGAGACCAACTCAAATGAGGCAACCTCAACTGGACAGATTGAGGCCCAATCCCACTGACAGGTATAACAGCTTCAGGAAGCCTAGACCCTTCATGCCAAAGGGAAAAGACCATCATAGCTCCTATCCTCAAAGGTCTTACCAAGCTGCACCTAAGTCTAGTAATTTCAGGAGACATGCCCCAAAGAAGTTCATTAACACTCCTGAACCTTACAAGACTAACACTGATGCACAGAAATTACCCAAGGCATTTAAGGGTAGGACTGTGTATGTAGATGTAAATGGAAACCAAGTCAGTCACTTTGAGTCAATCAGAGTAATTAGGCAGATTTGGGTTCCAAAGGGTACAACTAACCCCCTAGGACCCAACATTCAAAGGGTACCTAAAGTTTGACTTTGTAGGGCTGCAAGGACCACAAGAAGAAGAGAAGCATAAACAAGAGAACAGCATGGTACTTGGACAGTGGATGTTCAAGACATATGACTGGAAACAAGGAGCTTCTCTCAGAATTCATTGAAAAAGATGGTCCCTCAGTAACCTTTGGAGATAGCTCTCAAGGAATCACAAGAGGTTATGATACATTAAATATTGGTAGTGTAAAAATTACTGATGTTTCATATGTCCTAGGCCTAAAGTACAACTTGTTATCTATAAGTCAAATTTATGATAGAGGATACAGTGTTGAATTTGCACCTAATGAATGCATTATCAAAGACAAATCAACACAACAGGTGCTACTAACAGGGGTGAGAAAGGGAAATGTCTATTTTGCATATTGGAGAAAAACCCCTGAAGCACAAATGAGCAGAGCTGGCTGTGGCACAAAAGACTGAATCGCCTGAACTTCAAAACCATCAACAAACTGGCAAGGAACTCTCTAGTGAAAGGGCTGCCAAATCAAGTGTTCACTAAGGAACATGTATGTCAGCCATGTCAGGAAGGAAAGCAAGTCAAAGCTTCATTCAAAGGAAAGCCTGTCATTTGTACTGAAAGAGTTCTCCAACTACTGCGTATGGACTTGTTTGGTCCAATCATCCCAATAAGTATAAATGGAAGGAAATATGCTTTAGTGGTTGTTGATGATTTTTCCAGGTACACTTGGGTGGTATTTCTTCTGAATAAAAAGGAAACCCAAGTTAAGCTACCTGAACTGCTGATGAAACTAAGCAATGAAAAAGGCCTAAGTATTGTCAAGATCAGATCAGACAAAGGCACTGAATTCATAAACTCATACATCAATGAGTATTGCAGTAAAAATGGCATCTCTCATGAGACTTCTGCAGCAAGAACCCCTCAGCAAAACGGTGTTGCAGAAAGAAGGAACAGAACCTTGAAAGAAGCAGCAAGAACACTAATTGATGAATCCAAATTGCCTAAAAGGTTCTGGGCTGAAGCCATCAACACTGCATGCCACACTCAAAACAGGTCCTTAATCACTAAAGGACAAGTTAAAACTCCATATGAACTATGGAAATGTAGATTGCCCACTGTTGCTTATTTTCATATATTTGGTTGTAAGTGTTTCATTCACAATAATGGGAAAGAGCAATTGAAAGCTTTTGACAGCAAAGCTGATGAGGGAATATTTGTTGGATATTCACAAGTCAGTAAAGCTTACAGAGTCTACAATTGCAAAAATCTTATTGTGGAAGAAACACCTCGTGTTGTGTTTGATGAAACTATTAATGAGTTCAGGGATAGAAACCTGAATATTGATGAGATAACACAAAGAACAACCAAATTAAGGCTTCAAAGCAAGGAAACAGTGTTTGTAGATGTTTCCCAGCCTGAACTCCATGAAAATCAGAAACTGGACAACCTACCTGATGGCAATCAACCAGAGGACAACCAACCTGAAGGAGAAATTGAATTGATTGACCCCATCCCAGTTCAAAACCCGGTAACAACTACCAATGAAGAAGCAGGCTCTGCTGAGGTAGTCAATAAATCCAATATTCAAGGGGGAACCAATGAAAATGTCAATCTATCTGACAATGAGGACAACACCCCTGAATATGATCATGAACTTGATCCTTCAATTAACTTTCCTGAATTTAATGAATCTAGTGATCCAACCTCAAAAGAGGACAATCCTCCTGAAGGGATCAAGTCTAGAAGGACTTGGTTGTATGACCACCCAACTAGCCTGATACTTGGTAATCCAAGTGAAGGGATCAAAACTAGAAGATTTCATGGAGAAAGTGCTTTGTTTTGTTGTTTTCTTTTAGAACAAGAACCAAAGGACATTGAGGAAGCACTTCAAGACACCAACTGGATTATTGCCATGCAAGAAGAGCTGAACCAGTTCACTAGAAATGAAGTGTGGAACTGGTGGATAGGCCAACTCATCAAGATGTCATTGGAACCAAATGGGTATTCAAAGATAAGAAGAATGAAAATGACATCATTGTGAGAAACAAAGCAAGGCTGGTGGCCAAAGGATACTATCAATCTG
Source organism: Galeopsis tetrahit (assembly GCA_963675135.1). NCBI lineage: Eukaryota > Viridiplantae > Streptophyta > Magnoliopsida > Lamiales > Lamiaceae > Galeopsis > Galeopsis tetrahit. Next base: position 32,275,747 of record OY776127.1, read on the forward strand.
AAGGGATTGATTATGATGAGACAGTTGCACCAGTGGCCAGACTTGAAGCAATCAGACTCTTCTTAGCATATGCAGCTCACATGAGATTCAAGGTGTATCAAATGGATGTGAAGAGTGCATTTCTCAATGGGGTACTGAAAGAAGAGGTGTATGTTGAACAACCCCAAGGCTTTGAAGAAGGAGATAAGGTGTACAGATTGAAGAAAGCACGCTATGGCTTAAAGCAAGCTCCAAGAGCTTGGTATGACACCTTATCACAGTTTCTTCTAGATCATGGTTTTGTCAAAGGCACTGTTGACAGAACCTTGTTCAGAATCTGTGAAGGAGATGATATCTTGTTAGTCCAAATTTATGTGGATGACATTATATTTGGATCTCCAAATGAGAAATTGTGTGAGAAATTCTCTAAACTCATGCAAAGCAAATTTGAGATGTCCATGATGGGATTGATGAATTTCTTTTTGGGACTTCAAGTTACTCAATCAAAGAAAGGGATATTCATCAATCAGGCCAAATACACCAGGGACATGATCAAAAAGTTTGGATGTGCTACAAGCAAGCCAGTCAGAATTCCCATGAATACCAACTGGAAAATGGATCCTGATGAAAGTGGAGTATCCACCAACTCCACTGAATATAGAGGCATCATTGGATCCCTACTATATCTCACTGCAAGCAGGCCTGACATCACATTTGCAGTAGGAGTATATGCCAAATTTCAAGCAACTCCAAAGAAGAGTCACCTTGAAGCTGCCAAGAGGATTCTAAGATATCTCAAGGGAACTGAGAATCTTGGGCTATGGTATCCAGCTGATGATAACATTGAGCTCACTGGATACTCAGATGCAGATTATAGAGGATGTAGAATTGACAGAAAATCCACCTCAGGAACATGTCAATTTTTGGGCAGCAAGCTGATCTCATGGTTTTCAAAGAAGCAGAATACAGTTGCAACATCAACAACTGAAGCAGAATATGTAGCAGCTGGAAGTTGCTGTGCTCAGATACTTTGGCTTAGACATTAACTCAGAGATTACAAAGTCATCACAAATGAAGTTCCCATATTCTGTGACAACAATAGTGCAATTGCTATTTCACAGAATCCAGTGCTCCACACCAGATGCAAACATGTTGATATCAAGCATCATTTCATAAGGGATCATGTGGAGAAGAAAGATATCAAGCTTGTCAAAATTTACACTGATAAGCAAAAGGTTGATATCTTGACAAAGCCTTTAGCTGAAGCAAGATTTCTAGAACTTTCAGCTGAATTGGGCTTACTTGAAGAACTGAAGAAGGATGCTCAAATGAAGGGGGAAGTTCATTAAGTTGAACTTCAGCAAAGTTGACCAATCTCACTGAAGTTTTCTGGCTAAAAGAAAAACTCAGTAGAATTGTCCATATCACCTTCAGCAAGGTTGATCAGGATGATTGACCATGTGGGACCCAATCAGCATCATTGGGACCCACTCAGGAATATTGGTCAGCTGTTTTGGTCAAAATAGAGGTCAAAACACTTATCAGGACGTTTGTCCAAGTTGATAAAGTGATAATTGCTATTTTTAGCATTGATTGGACATTTAAAAGAATTCTTGGGCTAAGAGTAGTCTACTTTTAGGATGGCGTGTGCTTTTAAAGTTTTAGCCCCCAAATGGCAAATCTGCATTTAATGCAAAATCTCTTTTAAGATTGCATTAATTACTGTGCTATCATCAAAGCCATTGATTAACCTCAAACCTTCATCTAACCGTTTCACAGCCCACTACCCCACTTTATCCATTTGGTTTTATGATTTGTCCACCCTCAATAGCTTTTGTCCAACAGTTAACAAAAGTCTTGCATATAAAAACATTCAGTTTTTGCCCTCATTTCTCACGCACCCATATTTTCAAACCCTTAAGCAAAATTCTGAAAAACCTTCCAACTCTCCATTCTTTTTCATCTCAGAAAACATCCATGGCTCATAAACTTATAAGAGAAGAATTAGTAAACTTCAATGATCCATCTCTGGACATTGATTTTAATTATCTAAGTAACATAAACTCTCTATGGTTCGAAAAGCTAGTTGCTTTTTACAGCCCAGATGAGGAAGTCCATCTTGTTCTTCAATGGCTGAAGGATGTAGGGCTCGAACAATTCCTAGGCACCAAGCCTGACTCATGCCTCGATCAATTAATGGCTGAATTCTTTGCCTATCTAAGGTGGAAGGGCAAGAAAAGTGATGTATGCACCAAGCTTACATATGCAGAGGAGAATGAAGAGGAAGAAACCCAACACACCATCATCTTCACTTCAGAAGACCTGGATGCTAGCTTTGGGCTACCCTCAGAAGGCCTTAATCCTGAATTGTATAGAGAAGGAGAGGAGCAAGAATTTTCAAATCCATGGATGAAAGTTCCCAAGAAGCTGGTAGGTGCTCAAAACAAGAAAACTTTGAAACCATTATATGAGCACTTATTTGATGTTGTGGTAAAGATTTTGCTAAGCCATTCCTGAAGTGTTGAGCAAATTAGTTTGCCCAAATTGAGAGTGATGGCTGCTGTGATTGACTCTGCTGAGAGAGGAGTCAAATTTGATTGGAAGACTTTCATTCTAGGGAAGATGATGAATGAAAAGTACAAATTCAAGGAGGTGAAGCACCATAAAGTTGTGGTGGATGGAAAGCTTCAATACTGCACAAAAGCTAGCTTGCTCTTGGAAGGATTTGCTCACTATACCCACCTTCAAGCCAAACCAAAGCCATTTCCAGCCCTGAAAATTATGTACAGGAAGCTGTCCTCTAAGACAGAAAAGAGGAAGCAAGGGGCAACAGCAAAGCAAGCCCTCACAGTTGCACGTGTTACCAGATCTTCTCCAAAGAAAATGAAGGCTCAGACAGTGAAATCTCAGCCCAAAATGAAGAAAATGAAGCAGATTCTGAGTGAATCCTCACCAGAAAGCCAGTCTAGAAGTGGAGGTGCCACTCTTGAGGAGATTGATAGAGTTGAGGAAGAAGGAGTCAACCCTCCTGAAGAGGGAGAAGAGTTCAGGGAGATTGTCCCTCTTCAACCTGAGACTGTAACTGAGTACAGGGATCTTGAGAAGCCAACAAGGTCTGAAAGAAGAAGAAGGATAATCAAAACTTCTGAGAAGCAAAAGTTGATGGAGGAGGAGAAACAAAGAAAGGAGTTCTTCAGGGAGATTAGACAAGCCAGTAGATCTAACTCCAAGTCAAGGTCCAAATCCAAAAGCCCTGGAGCCAATTCCCCTGATATTCAATCTCAGAGAATATCACCAACTCATGATGAGCCAAAGCCTGAAGAAGAGGAGTGCAAGACTCCTGAAGATGCTCCCATTGTGGCCAAAAAGACCTATTCTCCTGAAGGTGCCCCTTACAGGACAGGTATTAATGTATTGGCTGATTTGGCTGATATAGAAGATAGGTCATTCTCCCCCCTTAATCCTAGACTTATTTCATATACCAAACTTCTTGAAACTACTATTCAAGAAGGTGATCAACTTACTCTACCACCCATTCAAGCCACTCCAATAACCCACTCAGGAACATTGCTCTCTACAGCACCTGAGACCCAAATCATTCTAAGTTCCTCTATACCCAACCCATTTGAACCCCAGTCCAACCTTCCTGAATCCCAATCCAACCCCTCTGAATCACCGGCCAACTCTTCTGATGAAGATGAAAGTGGAGAAGAGTACACTTATGAGGGGATGCTAAGGCAGATTGCCAAAGCCAATGTTGATCAGCTATATCCAGGATTGAAGGATTATCCAAGGCTACAGCAACAGTTCTATGATCTCAGAGCTCATGTTGAGATCAAAGATAGAACAATAGTGGAGATAGCTCAGGCTATCAAGGATAAGGGTGCAAGCTGGTGGCAAGTGGAGGAGAACAGACTATTACATTTTGAAAATGTAAAGAAAACCAGTGTGTTGACTACTGAGGCCTTGTTCTGCACAATTGTGTCTGAGAAAGTGCTTGCTGAAAGAGAAAGAATAGCAAAGGGGATCAGACACCCTAACAGCACCTCAGATGAAGCTGATGATGATGATGATGACAACACCAACCCCAACCCTCCTGGATTAAACTCTGTTCAGGTACATTACTTAACTTACTCTTCAATTAAGGACTCTGATAAATCAGAGGAGTTGACCAAGAGTGGTGACTCAGTCCAAGATGCATTGGCCAATGATGGTTCTTCTGAATCTGAGGCAAAGCTTGACAATGTTGAGACTTCCATAGGAGAAGCTGGTTTGACTAAAGCCTCATCAATGTCAGAGAAGTTGGACATTGACCAGCCTTTAGTCATTCAGGATGACTCAGTGGACTTGGGATGCCCAAGCACTGTGATCTCCCATCAACTGCCCTCTGTGGATCCTATTGAGGATATGGAGGTGTCAGGTTTAGGACCTGAAGGAGTTGAAAAGGACAGTAGTCTTGAAAAATCAGAGGAGATGGTGGTGAGTGTGAGATAGTTGGTAGTATGAGTGCACCACAAAGAGAGGGTGATGAAGTTGAAATATTGGGTGAAGCTCAATATGAGAGTCAGACTATTCTTCAAGTCAAATCTGAACTTGATGAATCCCTTGGTGAAAGGAGGCCTAATTCTCCAGTATATGTGAGTCCATCAAATTTGAATGAATAAAAGAAGGGTTAATTGCAAAATAAATCACGACTTTTATGATTTTTATCAATTACAACATATCTTTTTTTTCTTTGCAATTTGATACACCACTTTTTTAAGTTTTACAAATTAATACACCGATGAATATTCCGGCCAATTTTAATATGATGGGCGTCGGAAATACAAAATTCGGCATGTTGTCGCCCGTAGATTGTGAACTAATTAGTTATTTTTATGAAAAAAATCATTTAAAACATAAATCAAAACTCTAATAAGAATAAAATTAAACCATTGGCCTTATTTTCACGGAAAATCTAAACACACAAGTGGTCTTCAATTGTGGACAAGTAGACGAAAATCCTTTTCACATAGAACTCGCACGCACATGGTGGTAGAAATATTTTGTTAGAATTTTTCATGAATTTATGCTTCCTGCCTCTTGCATGCATACGGTGATTAATTTTTCAATTGATGAATAGGTAATCAGGATGAATAACACTACATATGAGTTGATCAATTTGTTCATATTAATAAATATGTGTGAATTGTTCAAACTTCCAAATATGAATGTGTTTATTTGTTGTATATAAACAGATGCAGAATGCTATTGTGTATCTTCACCAATTAATAATAATTAGATTTAGATAAAATAAGGTTCTTTTCGTAAATACGGAGTAATAAATTATTGGATTAAACTAGTTATTTTTCTAATCGAAAATTTGAGTGAGAGAGCTATGGAGAAACTAGAAATGAGTTTTAAAATGTATTTTAAATTTTTTGTTTATTAGAGTTTTGAAGAAATGTATTTTTACAATAAAATAAAAGGTTGGCAATCTACATGGTAAAAAATTTGTATTTCCGGCGCCACATCATACTAAAATTGGCTGGAATGTGTATTGGTGTATTAAATTGTTAAACTTAAAAAGGTGGTGTATTAAATTGTCAAACTTAAAAAGGTGGTGTATCGAATTGCAAAGAAAAAAGAATATATTGTAATTGATAAAAACCATAAAGTTCGTGATTTATTTTGCAATTAACCCATAAAAGAATGTAGTTGAAAATGAGAGAGAAGGTGTTGTTGTATCAGACCTTTTGGGAGATGAAAAGAAAGTGGGTGTTGAGGGAGATTTACCTATCCCTTTGAGTTTTGCAGATTCTGTAGCTGTCACAATTGAACAAATTTTTGCAGATGCTTCCCTAACTGACATTCCAGTTGACACTGATGTTGACCTAGAAGCAATCTCAGAAAATGTGTCCACCTTAAACAAGATTTATTTTGAACAAGCAAATGCAACAGAGGCTGGTTTGCAAATTGCTACACAGACTGCAACTTCCATTGAAGAGCAGTCAGAGAAGTTGGACATTTTGGTCAGGGAAGTTGGGAAAGCCCATGCAGAAACTGCTGACACCCTTGATGGCCAAGGAAAGACATTAGCCTCTATTGAAATGAGGCTCACAGGATCTGAAGAAGTAATCTTGCCCACCTTGGATGCCAGAATCAGTGGAGTTGAGACTGGTCTGCAAACAGTCTCAACTGAGGTCACAAAGGCTAAGGATGCAATGGCAACCTTTACAAAGACTGTGAAACCAGAGCAGAAAAGCCTAAGGGACAGTTACAAGAACAATGTTTTGGCCCTGAAAAGAACAATCAAGGATGCCTTGAGGCAAAGGACAGCAACTCGGAGAAAGAAAGCTGAAGAGCTTAAAGCTGCAATGGTGAAAGAAGTTACTGAAAAGTTCACTGTGGAACTAATGGCCAAAGTGTCTGATCAAGTTGTGGCCAACCTCACTGACCAGTTGCAGGCCAAGCTTGACCAATCCTTGAAAGCTACACTTGATGAAATTGTTGCTCAGAAGATGAAACCAGTCCATGTCTTTCTCAGCATGGCAGATGATAGGATGCAAAACATCCACGATGAAAATGTCTATCTACTGCAAGAATTGAAGTCCCTTACTCATGCTCATTCCCATCTCTCTGTCACAATGAGTGAGTTAAAGCCCCAGTGTTTTGATAATGCCAATAAGGGGGAAAGAGAGAGAGCCAGGGCAAAGGGAACCTTGAAGATTAGAGAATCCAAGGGAAAGGACAAGGTGCTTGAATCGACAAAGGAAGAAGTAGACATTGGGAAAGGCAAAGGCCCTATGAATATTGAAGATCTTACTGAAGAGGAGCAAATTCAGATAGCAGTGAAGGAGTCTGTGGCTTCTGTGGTTGAAGATCAGGCTAGATGGCAACAAAGGCCTGGAGGTGAATCTGCAGGTTCGGACCCCAAGGACAAGATGATTGAAGTAAGGGGGAAAGTTGCCAAAGCCACTGATAAGAAGAGAAAGGAGCAAACATTCACTAACTTCCCAACCAGCCTGACTCTACCATCTGAATTTCAAGCTGTTGAGAGAACCCCACTGAGAAAGTCAAAGAGGCTGAGGAGAACAGCCAACTTGCCTGAAATCCAGGAAGAAGAAGAAACTGAAGAAGATGAACAAGCCAAGGAACCTGAAGTTAGAATGCCCAAGCTTGCTGATGATCCCTCAAAGCTGTTTGAGGAGGGATTTGGAAAGGACCCTGAAACTCAGGAAAGGCTGGCTCTTCAGAGAGCCAAGGAAAGAATGGAACAGTTGGTTGAGGCCAACAAAGCAAGGGATGAGAGAAGGGCAAATTTCAGAGCTCCAAGGAGAAGAGCTTCCTACAGAAGGTTGAAGCCTCAAATGCTTCAAAGATGGGACACCCAATACCCTCACCATGACAAGTGGGTGCCAATTCAACTGAATGATGCATGGGAGGAGGCCAAGAGGAGTTTTGTGTATGACTTTTATGTCATAGGCAAATGGCTGGGTGAAAATGTTGAAGAAGTATTTGTTCAGTTCATGTTTGAGAATCACAGGGACTAGTATCAGAAGCTGTTTGCAGCAGCTGACATGGCAAGGATAGAGTTCAAAGCCCTTGCTCCCATTCTGTACATGCCTCCCAAGTTCAATGGGAATCTAATTGATGAAGGGAAGATTTTGGAGGAGTTTATCTCCATCATGAAGATGGAGAAGATGAAGCCTGGCCCCAAAGGAACCAATCAGGACATCTGGGAGTTGAAGAAGAGAGTCTAGGCCCAGTATGGAATTGCTCCCCAAGATGATGGCACTCTCTGAAGCATAAGTCCCCTCTTTCCCTTCTATCTATGTTTTCTCTTGTTGTTATTTTGCCTTGTATCAGTTTAGTGAGTCCTTTTGATTTTCTGCATTGTAATGCCTTATGATATATATTAAAGGACCATTACTTTTTATCAGAGATAACAACTCATTATCTCAACTAACCTGACATAACCTATACTTGATTTATTATTGTGCTAACAGTTTGTTTCAGGAAAGCTGACCAGATCATTCATCCTGAAGACAAAGCTTAGTATAAGTCAAGTTCCCTTTGTAATAGGTTTTGGCATCATCAAAAAAGGGGGAAATTGTTGGGAAAGAAAATGATTTTGATTCAGATACCAAAACCCCTTATTGATGATGATCAGATTAGTTGAGATACAATCAAGTCTAGATCAGTCTAGTTGTCTCAGGCTAGTTGAGACAGTAAGAATGCTTAAATCTAAATCTCAGAAATGTTGTGAGATGTATAGTTCAGGATAGTTGTCCAAAGCTGGAATGTTAGGCAGCTTGTTGAGCATTAGTACTTTAGGACAAGTCTGCTGAAGGATACAACATTGACAAATAGGCTGAAGAGGACAACATGGTTGAGTGATCAAAGATATGAAGTCAAGCTGCACTATACTGATAAGAGCTATATCAGATCAGCTTATGAAAGATTGAATATCACAACATTGAATGCTGCTTACTCAGAAGACATATTTATTGAAGCATTTATTATCAACAAGCCTGAACAAGCATTAAAGACATAGAAGCATTAAAGACTGAAGGAGTGAATGAATGTTGGAACATTCCAAATTGCAGCAGGAATGTTCAGGAGACTTGTCCCATCTGACCGTTGGTGGAGTACAAGTCTGCCACAATCAACCTTGGGAAATGTGCAAATATGGAAGCTGACACAAGTCTTTATAGCCGCATTTTTCAGAAGTCAACACATTCATTCAAGCAACCAACAAAGAGCCTTTTACTCACTGGATAATAGAAGGTTGCCCTCCATAGCCGTTTCAAGGAAGCTGAAAATAGACAATTTGAAATGCTATCTCTCCAACGGATAGTTGCTCAAATTGCTCTATAAATTCAGAAGTGATCCAAGGATTCAAGTATCCAACTATCTGCTATCAAACTATCATCAAACAATCAAAGGAAACCAAAGTTATTCTCAAGAATCCCAAGTTTCCTGATCACTTCAAAAGCTAAGTCATTTCTTGTAAAATCCCAAGCTTAGCATTGAGATATCCTAAGCCTTTACACTGTTCTTATTGTAAAGGATATCTCTATTAGTTGGAACCAAACCTGAAACCATTACCTCATTGAGTGAAGTAGTGTTTGTTGTAGAAGTGAGGAGTTAAGGACTGTTATTGAGAAACACAGTCTTAACTCAGAGAGTTTGAGCACTAGGACTCAGATTATCCTTGGGATCAAAGCACTAAGGAAGTGTTGTTGATCAGTGCACCTTGGCACTATAAAACAAGCTAATTCCATTGTTAAGGAATTATCCTGTTAAATCAGGGAAAGTGGATGTAGGAGTATTGAGACTCTGAACCACTATAAATTGCTGTGTCATTTACTTACTGCACTCATCCTATTGCTTGCATTACTTACATCATTCATTTCAAAAAGGGGTAATTCAGTAAGTTAAGAAAAACTGTTTTGGACAAAGTCCCTGATCAATTGTTTATTTTCAGAAATTAACTTGGAGTATTCTTTCAAAGAAAAGGGCAACCACATTCTGCACTTAACAACTCATTTAGATATTTATCCAACTGATCACTTTCTAGTTTTCAGTAGGACAGGTATCTAGAGAAGCTCACTCAGGCTAGTTATCAGACAACCCTCCTGATCAAATCAAACTGTTATTTTTCAAAGGAAAGAAAGAATTTGCATACACAAGTGCATTCCCCCCCCCCCTCCATACACTTGTGTCATACTCCATCAAGGACCAACAGAGTCAGTTAATCTAAGCCATTAAAATTCAAATCTAAAGGTTTAAACTTGATGACCTGCTACATTTTGTAAAATGTGTTTTATGTATTCATCGTAGTGTTGTATGATGTCATAGGTTTGTATTTTTATAATTAATTTAAAATATATAATTTTAAAATTACGTTTTTATCCTTATGTAATAAAATATTATATTTATTAAAATTTAAAAACTAATAATATTAACAAAAAATTACATATTTTTAACTTAAAATTTTTAATTTAAAATTAAATTTATTCTTCAATTAAATCGATTTATTCTTTCTAGGTTCTTCTCATCCTTTTTTTTTTTTTCGACATCCAATGTCCTTATTCATTGCAAGAACAAATGTTTGGGGGAAGGCCAACCACAAATTCCGGTGGATCATCCCAACAATAAGGGCTCTCATAATCTCGAGCGGCCCTAGCAATCACGTTTTACAAATGAGATAGAACAATTATTTAGGACGCTCAGAAGTCTCTTACAGTTAGAAATATAATCTCCAAATGTAGAGGCATCCAAAGTGGAAGAGTAAATAGCGTCTGTCACTCGTTTCGCATCACCTTCAATGATGACGTTGTCAATTCTTAGATTGCGTACCCATGATAAAGCCTCCATGAATCCCATGGCCTCACCAACTACGACCTCGACACACCCCGGAATTAATGTCGATCGTGAAGCGATAAATTCACCTTCGTCGTCTCTTAACACCATGCCAATACCCGTCTGAATAGTGTCCGCGAAAAAAGTTGCGTCCACGTTTACTTTAAAGCCTCCATTACCCGGCTTATGCCATCCTGCACAACGCCTGAGCTCTCTGGTACCTCCCATTGGTTCACGGACTTGCATCCATTCTGACAGGAACAAGGAGCTCTCCTCAACTGCTCTAGTCGGTGTAGCAAAGGTTCCTGACCATAAGTTTTTATTTTTCTGTTTCCAAATTTGCCATAGTATGCAACCAAAACGACAACCCACTTTCTTCTCTTTGGTGTATAGAAACTCCAAAATTAATTCTTTTAAGGACTCCACTCTCGTCATCAACCTCTCTATATCACCCAGCATACCTACTGCCCTCCAACAATCCAGGGCATACACACAACAGAAAAATTAGTGCCAAGGTGTCTCGTCTTCCACTCCGCAAAGAACACATATTTTATCACTCACTACCTTTCTCGAGAATAGATTCACTTTGTTTGGGAGGACGTTCCGACATATTCGCCATAAGCAATCTTTAATTTTGGGGGGAACTTTTAAGGCCCACAAAGCTTTCCATCTACCCTCCTCATTTAGGCTAACGTCAGTAGTAAGTCGTGCAGCTAGTTTGTATCCAGACTTTATGGAATAATGCCCATTGTTCTCGTAATGCCACACCAACCGATCCTCACTGCTTGGTGGCGAAATGGGCGTACATAAGATAGCTCTCGCGTGCCTTGGCGAGAATGCTTCTTCAATCAAGTCTCTACTCCATTGACGCGTTTCTGGAATCATGAGATCAGCAACTCTCATATCACCAAAGCCTTCAACTAACGGCGATTGCACATAGAAACTCTCATCGTCCTGCACCCACGGATACCCACATACACAGACATCCTGTCCTGGGCCAACTTTCCATCGCACACCCCTTCGTAGAAGTCCTTGCGCCGAGTGGATACTCGCCGAAGTGTAGCTGGGATTATTTCAAATTTGTGCGTGTAGGAAGCAACTATTCGGGTAGTACTTAGCTTTAAGAATTTGGCAAATTAAATCCCCTGACTCATACACCAAACGCCATCCAATCTTTCCCAATAATGCAATATTGAACAGTTGCAAATCTCTAAAGCCACGCCCACCCTCATTTTTCTGAATACACATCCTTTCCCATTTCATCCATCTCATTCCTTTAGTTGCATCAGTTCCACTACCCCACCAAAAAGAGTTGAGCATTCGATGGAGTTCATCAAGTAAGGTCGATGGAAGGAGAAATACACTCATACAATAAGACGGAATGGATTTCGCAGCAGCTTTAATTAATACCTCTTTTCCTGCTCTAGAGATTTTGCGGCCTCTCCACCCTTGCAATTTCTGCCATACTTTGTCTTTCATATAGCTGAAAATCTGCCTTTTACCTCCCCCTATAAGTGAAGGCAATCTCAAATATCGCCATGTGTTCAGCGGACTTGCCACACCCATAATTCTAGAGATCGCTTCCCTTAATTATGTCCCTACATTCTTGCTGAAAAAGACTCCTGACTTGTCCCCGAAACTGTTTCGTAATTATTCAGGATGTTCTTTAACACACGACATTCATCAACAACGGTCGTCAGCAAATAAAAGATGTTCTCATCCCTCATTTAAAAAAAAGAAGTGGGGATCCTCATGGCCACCACCATCATCGACCCGTTGCCGCGCCGCTGCCGCCAAATATCAGATTTAGTTTATCTTATGTTGCCATCCACCGTCTTTGTAACATCCCGAAAATTTAATATAAGCTTTAATAAAAATATAAGATATTAATATTTAATAAAATAAATAAATATATGTATATAAATATATAGTGTTAGAGATATTATAGATTTAATTAAGAGATTTGAGTATATATATTTACACGTACAAATCTGCTTCCTATTATTGTTAATAAAATAGATTTTCCAATATATATAAATATAAGAATATATAAAATATAATTATTCGTGTAAGATCTTTTCCCCGATTTTCTCTAAGTTGTTTTATTTGATGGAGATATATATGAGATATCCTAAAATCCTTAATTTTCTCAACTAAAATTATATTCTATTGGTCTATTTTATACATGGTATTTTCATAAATCAATTTACAGAAAATACTCTCACATTAAATTCGAGTTTTCTCTCATCAGCAATGTCGCACCTCCCTCTTTCTGCCGAAAACAAACAGTAAATCTCCTCTTCTTTTTTGTCAATTCAATCTTCTATTTTATGATGATACTTAAATTATTTTATTTTGATAACTCAAATCATCTTCTGCATTGATTTCGAAAACACTAATGTTTACTATTTTTCAATTACTAACAGTAAATTATTATTAAATCTTTATAGCCAAATCTTTCAAATCAGTATGTCCGGATTAATTTTTCATTAAAATGTTATTAATCTATTAACACAGTAATACCAATATTACTGAATTTCAAATATAATAATAATAATTCTAAAATATATTATTCGATTACTTTAGGTGGCGATTATTTTCCAAGACATTAATTTCAGTCCAAGGCATTAATTTCAGGTGTGGTTTATTTGCCTTTATTAATTGCTTCGTATGAATAGTGTGGTTTCTTTGCCTTTATTAATTGCTTCGTATGAATAGATTGTTTATGTGCAATGTGATATGAATTGAATGTGAGTGCATATTTTAATGTGAACGTTTATAAAGGACCAGGCTCTTAAAAGGGCACAAGAAAAAAACTCGGGACTGAAAATAGGTCTTTGAGGGAGACCCAGTGGGATTTAAAAGAGATCCTTGGGAAAACCGTGAAAGTGAAACAAAGTTATAAACAAGTACGATGAAAAGTGTATACGTGACATTTTGTGAATTACATGGTTTTATGTGGTTATACATTTTATTTGTGCGTCGTACTTAATATTGTCAAAGTGACTTCACTGAGCTAGTGGTTTTGCTCATACCATACATTTAACATTTCAGATTCAAGGTTGATGAGTTGATGGCGAGGAGAGGCGGTGGATGTCAAATCGTCATATTTTATTTTATGAATTTAAGCAATTAAAATTCAAGTGTATTAATATTTAGGCTTTTTAATTAAAAATCATTTTGAGATGTTTAATGTCTCGAGGCTTCGCTGTTAGTGAAATAATTTTATTATTAAATAAATTTATGGTCCACTTTCTTGTATTTAAATTTCAGTTCATGCCCCTTTATTTTAAGATTGTTAAGTATTTCTGCTTTTATGAAAATTGGGGCGTGACAGTCTTGTACAACTATTTAGAAAAAAATTCTATCTATCTCGTCAAAAACTCTAGGTGTGAAATATGTCTTGTCCATTTAACAACGATTGTTGTAGTTTGGTAACAAGATTATAGCATTCAACAAGAAATTAACCCCTGTTCGTGGCCATCCGCTCATCTTCGACGCCTCTGTGGGCGGATAGCAGCCACTATCGTCTGTTGCGCCGTCGACCAGAGTCTATTGCAGTGGTCCCTGTTGTCGCGCCCGTGCACAACTGCCGACTCTCGACCAGTAGCCACGCCGTCTGTTGCTATCCACCGTCCGTAGTTGTTGGGCTCTAACCTCTATCTATTTTTGTTGCAATAATAAATAGGTAAAGGTTTGAGTTATTTTTAGGGCTTTCTTCATGGATAAAAAGACTACATTTCAGGTGTACTTATTCTTCTTCTTATTCCCCTTTAATGAAATTGAGGTGTCTTAATTATGACTTGCTTGAATTCACTCATTTTCTGTAAACAAAAATTAGGTTGAGAAGTGTGTGTTAGTTGTAAGCTTCGTTTTTGCAGAATAGGCTGATTCACTATCTTGTGTTAAATAAGTTATTGTGTGAAATATATAAAGAATGCATTATCTAGGAATTTCTCTTTGAAGAAAGGGTGTGTAGTTCTCTTTGTCCAGGGCATGATGGGTAAATTTTCCATACAGTTAATGCATGTTTTCTCTCCTTATGTTTCAGCTGAAGTCTGCAAGGGAAGCAGCTAAGTTTGGCGTTGTAGGTGGTGTCTTAGTTAGGAGCAGTGGTAACTGTTGGAAATGTTTGTTGCTAAATATTTGGGGCTATGAGAAGGTTGTCTTCAGCAGATGTTCCAAAATCCTACTTGAAGGTTAATTTGATGTTCTTTCTTTCATATCTGTATTTTATTTTATATATCTTTGTTATGGTACTGGCACTTTTTTTTTGTCATGCCAAGTTTGACTTTCAATCTGATGATGATGGAGAATGATGAAGACTCACCTGCAAATGAATTTTTGTTCATTTTTGTTGAAAGTTAAACTTTGTGCTCCAGTCGCACTGCTGATGTGTTGTTTTTAATTCAAGTTTTTAAACTTTGTCAATTTTGGTCTTTTTAGTTGTTGAGTAGTTTTGGCAGTTGTAATTAGTTAGTTTCTTTTGTAACTTCCTTTTCAGATTGTAAGGCCTTTATATACGGCTCCAAACTATTTTTTTAGGAGTTAGTTGAATTTGAATGAAAAGTTTCGTCGGTTTATTCTTGTCCCTTCGATTTATGCGTTCGTTGTTCTTGATCGTTGATAAGATTGAGGCTTGTGCTGCGTCACAATTCAAAGCCGTGTGAGTTTTTATGTAAAAGACACCCTCTCGTTGAGAGACAATCATGTCTAAAAGGATGAGCAGGAACAAGTGGATTGTTGGTTTCATAACCGTTGCAGTACTTTATATTCATGCCGATCATTGTTGTGCTCTATTTTAAAGTTTTATGAGTTTTCAATTTGATATTTTAAAAAAATTACAACTTTATTTGTCGATTCAAATATAGTCTAATTTATGCAAAAGTAAAATCTATTATTCTTGTTTATACGATTAGAAATTGTCTCCATATCATAGTTAAGCGTTTAATGGATTTGATAAGGTTCATTATTTTTCTTTTATATATACAACTGATGATCAAATATGTGTAGCAAAAGTTGGAATGTGCTAACTCATTTAATTATAAATTCACACACGTGAAAGTTGAAGAATGGTCAGTTGGAATGTGCTAACTCATTTAATTATAAATTCACACACGTGAAAGTTGGAGAATGGTCAGTATAGAGTTTTTAGTGCTCATAACGACATGCATTCCGTAATAACGTCACACATGTCGTTATTTCATTTTCAGTAGTTTTCTACTCTTATTTTATGTCAATACACACGTTCTACACAATACTCGTATTAATGACCACGTGAATGTGGAAGAAAGGCTAGTATAGAGACGCTAGTGCTCATAACGACCTTCAATCTGTTATAACGTCACATAGGTCGTTGTCTCGTTTTCAGTAGTTTCCAACTCTTGAATTATGTCGATACACACGTTATACATAATACTTGTATTAATGACCACGTGAATGTGGGGGAATGGTCAGTATTGAGACCTTAATGTCCATAACGACTTTCAGTCCGCTATAACGTCACACGGGTTGTTATTTCATTTTTTGGGGTCAGATACAAAACCTACGTTCTCCGAGGTCATAATTTTGTAACTTTATAATATTTCACTTTTTGTAACTTTATAATATTTCACTAAAAAAAACTATGTTTGAAAGTGAGAGATGGTTTAATTGAAAAACATTGTATAATTTATAATTGACAATAGAGTTACATTGTAAAATAGTTGATGATTGATCAATGGTGTACTGTCCAATTAACATAACATCCAAAATGTACTTAAACCCTCTAAACACACATAAAGAAGGGTTATGGAAGTTATACAATAGTCGTACAAAATATACGAGGTCGTTAATTTTCATACCAACCTTCGTTTCGTTATACCATCACACGAGTCGTTATTTCGTTTTATGTAGTTTTAACCTATTGTTTCATGTTGATACACATGTATACACAATACCCGTAGTAACGAACATGTGAAGGTGAGATAATAGTCAGTATAGAGTTGCTAGTGCCCATAACGACATTCAGTACGTTATAACGTCGAATAGGTCATTACTCCATTTTTTAGAGTTATTCAAACCTTATGTTCATATCTACAATTTACACAATGGTCATAGTAATGAGTATGTGAAGGTGAGCGCGGTAGTAATGAGTTAGTGTCCATAACGACCTGCGTTCTGTTAGAACGTCACACATGTCATTATTCTTTTTTCTAGAGTTTTCAAACCTTCTTTTATGATCATATCCACATTTTACACCCTAGTTGTAGGAATGAGCATGTGAAGGTGAGCGAATGATGAGTAATATAATCGTTAATGCTCATAACGACCTGCATTTTGTTAGAACGTCAAATGAGTCGTCATTCTGTTTTCTAGAGTTTTAAAGTCTTGTTTATGTCAACGTCCTCATTTTACAAATGCTCGGAAGGAATTCTTAAAAATGATCTCAATCATATGAATCGTTATATAATTTCATCCCTTGTACAATAAAGTTAAAATGTAAAATTGAAACAAAGAATAGAAATAATGATGAATTTATACAAATGGAACTCTGAAATCGATTAAAGCATCATGCCTAAATTACATTTCATCTCACGATGAGAAGATCTCATGCAAAACTTCCTCAATTTTTTTTTTTGAAGAGGTAAAACTTCCTAAATTAAAAAGTCACATTGACCAAATTTTAGTTGCAAATACAAAATTATGCTTGAAGTTCCCAAGGAGCAATTAACTGAGGGATAAGTTTTTAAACCAAATAAGAGTATACAAATTGGTTGATATTGTGCTATAAATTGATCTTTCAAGCTAGCTTCTGTGATCACGATAGAGTGACATAGGACACACTTCCATCTTTACCTGCCTGCCATGGTAATAAAGAAGTTAGTAGTACTAATTTTATTCATTTAGTTTCAATTCGCATTGTGTGCCACCAGGCACCAAGTATCCATTTGGCAGCATAAATCAGGGCGATGGACAGACAATAAAATCTTTCATAACCCATCAACAAACCAAATGAATTAAAATTATTTTGCATGACCCAAAGGACGTTAGACACTATGCATAACTTGGAGGAGCTGATTAGCATCATAAAGAGGGCAACCACGTGATATCATCGGCCATTATAATTTGTTAAAACTTAAATCAACCAATCCCTATAGCAGAAACCACGACATTAAAATTTTTATAATTAAAGCTATAAAAGAGCGATAAAGTAAATCAAATTCCCACCATATTTGGCCAAGAGGAGCTTTCCGAGCTAGTAGCTGGTGAGAGTAGAACATTTTGTCCCAACTGTTGTTGAAATCTTAGTGACAAGAGTATATACAAATAAGATTAAGATTAACGACGATACACCCACTAATTTATACAAAAAGATTTTTCTACTATCATAGAGTTCACACTTCACACCACAAACAAAGAGAAAGTGCAATTAGTGTGGAAAATGAATGCAATTCAAGATACCATACCCCTATCAAACTCAAAAAACACATTTTTCCACCCTATGTTCAAATGAAAGTAAAATAAATGATTCAGGAGCATAAGAAAAATGCTCTAAAGTATACAGATTTAAGTTATGAGCTCCTTGAGAATTTCACAGCTTTTATTGCAAACAACTACAGTGATTAAGAAGTGTTGTGTGTTCAAATATGCGTATAGTAATGCCAAACTCTGAAACTGAAGAACCAATTCAGACAAAACTGGAGAAGTTTTGTAATGCATCGAAAATACACACCCAATCGAGAGCAACAATTAGAGAAAATTAAATTATGTGTATGAAGAACAAGAAACACTTATTTGAGTGCCTTCTATAATATGATTTCAGATCTAAATGTTAGTATATGCTTCTCTGCTTTTCAAGTTCGGTGAAGAACAATAAACACTTATTTAAGTGCCTTCTATTAACTTATTCGGTGAGTAGCTGCAACTGCAACCCCATATTATCATAACTTCAATTTCGAAAACATATCTATGATACCTTTAGACAACACACACTGACACACTATAACTTCAAATTTTTGCACAAAAAAACGTGCACACCAAGTATTTGTGAAAATGTCTAAAAAAAAAATCACTCTTAACCGAAAAATTGAAGGCAAAATCACATTACCCATGCTTAATCATCACCAATTTCATAATCAGCGATATATATATCACCCACTATTCAAGAGATTCTACGCATATAATTTTTAACAAGAAATAATATATATAATTTTTAACAAGAAATAATAAAAATCTTCCCTATTCTACAAACAATTAAGAGGAAAACATACCTTGAAGTGAAGCAGACGACGCAGGACGCAGGGCACGAAGGCGGTAGAACGGCCTCGACGACGACTGCAAGGGTTCAGTGCACGGGAAAGAAAGCAACAACCCACAAACGACGACACGTTCTGGAGACTCCTTCGCGCACAGAGGTGACCAATCGATCTGGAGAGGACGCGGTTGATGCCGATCGGACGGAGGGAAGAATCGGAGTGGAGCGAGATAGTTCATCTGCCTGCCCTATTCTATTCTTTTTATTATTATTATTATTATTATTCTATTTGATTCAATTCTGTTTAAAATGGTTATTTAAATATAATTTAATTTGTTTTTTAAATTTCTCTTTTTTAAATGTAATTTATATTTGTTTTTAGAAAAAAATGAAATTTATATAAAAGAAGTGTAATATAGTAAATAATAAAATACAATTTAAATAATAATTTAAATAACTTAAATCGGTATAACAGATAGCAGGTCGTTACGACGTATACGACGCCATGTGGCGCGATTCGACAAAGTGACTAGGTAGTCACTTTATACAATTTGACTACCATAAGAATTACCCAACTTGGATTCTTAAACTACGTAAAATTTTGTTGATAAAATTCCCGCCTCTCTCTTCCGCCACATTAAAGAAAAAATAAATGTGTGGTAACCGTTATTGTTTGAAAAATTAGAAATAAATATATTTGGAAAAAAAATCGTATAATAATTTAATAAATACACATTTTCAAAATTGTGATAACTAATCATTCCTAAATAATATTCCATATTTGGGATTTTTTAAAAAAAAAATTACTAATGAATAAATCCCCTTATATACTAATGAGTTGGTCTGCTATGGACTCGAGTGCATGTTGTGCACCCTAGTTCATGTTGCACTTTTCAGTTTATTGACTTACACTTTTTGGTAAATGGTGTTGCACTTTTCAATTATTAAACTGTATAATAATATTTTTAGTAATAATTGAAAAGTGCAACACCATTTACCAAAAATTGTAAGTCAGTAAACTGATGATGTGTCATCTTGTGGTTAATTTGGCTTATGTGTCATTTTGTGGTTAATTTGACTTATGTGTCATAATTTAAGGAGGTTGTTAATTTTAAAAAGTATGATGTGTAATTAAGTTATTGGTTGAGTATGATATGATCCATAAACTATTTCAAAATATTATATTCCTATTAACTATTAAATTTTCTTCCTAATTAATTATTAATTTATTTATTGAAGGTGTTGTGGTTGATATGAAATGTTGAATTTTTTATTATATTAATATTGACTAATTAAATTATTATTGGGTTAATTGCAAATTAAATCACCACCTTTCTGTGAATTGCAATTTAATTTAAATTTTTGAATAATTGCAAATAAAATCACCACCTTTCAATATTGTTGCAATTTAAACTTCTTGATAGTTTCATTTGTGCCCTAATCTAACGTATCTAGGTTATGTGACACATCCTTAATGATACAACATTGTTTTTTTATTTCGATATAATCTCGAAACATTAAATTCGGACACAAATGGTATTGTCCAGAAGTTTAAATTGCAACAATATTGAAAGGTGGTGATTTTATTTGCAATTATTCAAAAGTTTAGATTAAATTGCAATTCAAAGAAAGGTGGTGATTTTATTTGCAATTAACCCTTTTTTATTTACTTAACTTTATGTAGTATTAATTTTATTCTTGAGCTTTGTTTATTTTTAAATGATTTAATGTACTTCTGAGTAAAATACAATATAAAATGTATTTTTATTGGTGTGTATTGAATTTTATTTTATAATTACTTTTATCTTATATCTCAATTAAATTTTTCATGTAATTATTTTAAATTTATAAGTTTAATGTATTTAAAAAATAAAGCTCGAAAATATATTTGTAAAACTTATTATATAATTTTATACATATTTATTATATAAATAATTATATTATTTTACTAGATTAACAAATTTGTTATATATACCTAATACACTACTCCTATAATATAGAATCTCCTTATATACTAATAGGTAGGTTAAATTGATGATGTGTCATCTTGTGGTTAATTAATTTGGCTTATGTGTCATTTTGTTGTTAATTTGACTTATGTGTCATAATTTAAGGAGGTTGTTAATTTAAAAAAAGGTTAATTGCAAATTAAATCATCACCTTTCGAAATTTACAATCTAATCTAAACTTTAAAATAATTGTAAATAAATCACCAAGTTTAAATATTATTGCAAATTAGATTTTTTAGAAGTCTACTTTGTCCCTAAATCATATCTTATGATATTTGGTTTGATTAAAAAATAATATTGTTTTATTAAGGTGTTGTTATGTCATTAAAAACTCTAAATTATGTTTTCGAACACAATTGAAATTGTCAAAAAGATTAAATTGTAACAATATTTAAAGTTTGTGATTTATTTGCAATTATCTTAAAGTTTAGATTAAATTGTAAATGAGGAAAATGTTGTGATTTAATTAGCAATTAATCAAAATATTTATTTATTTAAGGTGTTGTGGTTGATATTGAAGGATGACTTACCATTTATTAAGAGTTGTTTTATTATTACTTAAATTGTTTTTTTTTTTTAAATTTTATAATTTTTTTAAAAGTTGTTTTCATATTTATTAAATATTAAAAATTAAACGTCTCATTTCGTTTGTTTCTCACACATTTTATTTGGAATTTAATTTATAAAATTATTTAATTATTTATAATATAAATATTTATTTTATTAACTTTTTGCGTAATACGTGGGTGCTAATCTAGTAAGTGGACTATTGTTGAGAAAATTTTGGGATTATGTATATAATAAATCTATGGAAAATTAGGAATAAATGTTTTTGGTATTGTCTTTCATTATTGAGAAATCATGTAGTATTATTTTCATATAAGGAGGTGTTATTTTCATACTCCCTCCACTTTTAATTAAGTGTTATTTTAACAATTTTCAACAAATTCTAATTAAGATATATAATCATGAACTATTTTACCCTTCATTAATGATAACTAATTTTAATATTAAATTTATGTTTAATAATGAATGTGGCCAATATTTTTGATAATATTCATGTATACAATAATTAAGGTTTATCCATAATTAAGGTAAAGAAAATGGAGAGGGTATAATGTATAAGGGTAAAATTGTCAAAATTAAAGAAAGAAGTGTAGAATGACACTTATTTTGAAAATATTAAAAAGAGCAAAGTGACACTTAATTAAAAATGGAGGGAGTATCAATTATAATAAAAACATTGACTAAATCAATGATAAATTTGAATTATGGTAATAATTAATATCTTTCAGCTATTTCAAAATTTAAATACAATTAATTATATAACTAATTAATACATATATACTAACTAATGCATTTTTCGGGATTTTATTCTTCATCTAATTAATTACTTACAATGGATTGATGGGACACAAATTTAAACCCAATTAATTATATGGCTAATTAATATATTACCAATTATTTGTCCCAAATTTAGCCTTTAGTAAATAAAAAAAATAAAAAAAAGAAGTGTAGAATCGTATCAAAATAGAACAATTTTGAATATATATTGTAAAAATAATGTTAGTTATAAAATTCTTGAAAATAATATTAAAACTAGTGTAAGACACGCGGGTTGAAATAAATTTATAATATATTTTAATTTATTAATAAAAACAATTTTCTTTAAAACTTATATAAATTTATTTTTATATTAAAAGATAAAAAAAATATCGTAACAATATATATTAGATCATATATATATATATATATAAAACAATAATAGAATAGACAATTATAAATTTATTTATATAAAAAAATCAATATACAAAATTAAAGAAATATTAGTACAATTTTAAATTATAATAATTGATACAATAAATATTTGTGATTTGGTTAAAAATTAATTTTCTTGAAATATCTAATTTAAATTTAAATTCAAAATTAATAATAAAATTAAAATTGTTTAACATTATATTGCTAATAGTTAATAAATGAAAATTTTAAAAGTAATACTCTCTCCGTCATCATATACTGGAATTTGTTATTAAATCCTTTGAATATGAAATCCTAACATTATGTTTCATTTAGGATACTAGTTTTTTGCCTGTGCGATGCACAGATCTGTTTTAGTCTTTTTGTCTGTAATTTTTATTTTTTTGTTCTGTATATAGTTTGTTTAAATATTGTCAATTTTTTTTTTTTTTTGAAAATAATACTTTTTGTTGCTTTATATAGTTTGAATGTTAGATTTATAATTTTTTTGATTAAACTAAAAAATTTCTTTAAAAGGGAAAGAAAAATTACCAAAAACATTAATCTTGAAATAATTAAACATCCAAAGTGAAATATGTAATGTATAAATATTGAATTGCATACATTTGGATCGAATTCAACAATAATTGGTAGACCCATTTACTTTCCTTGCTAAAATTCTTTGTTTTCATTTGGTTCAATTAGTTGAAACTTAACACATAGTTGAACAATGTGAAGACCTGTTTTCAAAAAAAAAACAAACAATGTGAAGACCTTTATTTTCCTCGGCTTCGTAACTCCAGGGCTCCAACCACCTTCCTCACAAGTCTCTTCTTGGCAACCAAATAGATCAACACAAAGCTGGGACAAACTACCCATAAATTTTGATATTTTTTTGTTTAATATCCATCAAAATTGAATGGAAATACATCAGTAATTGTATCTGGCAAACTCCAAACTACTAAGAAATTATTTGATTTTAAAATGAATAAATAAATTATAGATACATACCATACATCAATGATAATCTTCGCCCCCATCCTTAAAGTGATAATGATAAAGTTTGTTTTTTTTTAATTGAGAAACAGAGGTCGAATAGGAAAGCCAAATTAAAGTTCTGTAATGTAGAAGTAACCAAACTTCAATTAAAAACAATACCAGTGAATGAACTAAAGAGGAGAAATTAATTTACCTCTGTTTGCCAATAGAATGTACAATAAACAACTGATACGACCACCCTGGATGTAATCCATAAGCTATGACATTACTGTCGCCACCAGGTAAGCTAACCTCTTTGATCGTTTCCTCGCCACTTTCCATACCTGCCCACGGTGTAGATTTTATTATCAATCAAAACCATTTATATAAATAAATAAAGGACATTAATCTTAACCGTAATAATGTAGTTTTCTTAAAAAAAAAACCTTTGTCACAATCGACTCTCTTTTGACAGGTACATCACATGGTTTTAATGGAGTAGCAATCCTGCGAATTACCAACCCCATTAGAAAATTAGTCAAAACAGATGAACATAGAAGCTACTGTGAATCACTAAAAACATAAATGAGAATATGCAAGCACACCAGAAGCTGTTGTGCCTGCAATGGCTGTGATTTTTGCACTGTCATGTAGATCGATGTAGTATTAACTTCTTCAGTCTGAAAAAAGGTCTGCATCTTGGAGTAAGAATTAAGGCAATATTATAGCATTAAGATCTCACCTGTCGAACATATGTTAGTTGAACAGCTAAAGGTTGCAAACTTGCAATATCTAATTTTGGTTGAGAGGAAAAAAACAGGGAAAGAGAGGAAGGGCTAAGAACTCATGCTTGAAGCTACAAGAAAGTTAGAAAAAAGCTTTAATTTCCAACATCAGTTTATATGGAGATAATTTTCATTATCCATTAAAGCTTTAATTTGGCATAATCAAGATATATAAGATATTTCACAGATTTAGTCCCATATCCATATATCATTCCAAAAAGGTTCTAGACATCTTTGAGCTCTTGTGCTCAGAATTTTCTTGGTGAATCCCTTTTACCTAAAAAAACTAATTGCATATCTAGATTGATCCACATTTTTCTCCAAATTTGAGGTAAAACGAAGCAATCCGCTCAACACCCCAGCTTCCACCCAAGCTTTTATTTTTTTTCTCATTTTCATTCGCATCGATATTGCTCCTATGCATATTTTGATTAGTCAAAGAAATTGCCTATTCAAAAATGAAATGGGCCTTAAAGATGCTTCTAAGCATTCTCATTCACCTACATTTAAAACACGAGCATATCAGAGCATGTTGTTTGGAATATGCCTTCGGCTAAACAATATTTATTCAGAGATGGCTATAGAAATAAACAAAATTGAACACAGGAAATTGAAAAGAAAAGAAAAGTATTGTTGAGTAAAATGAAACAATAAAATAAATAGGGAAATTAAAAATATTTAAATATGACAACCACATATTTAAAAAGCATCTACAAATATACTTAAGAAATTTGATGAAATACTATGTATTTACAACAGTTACTCTAAGACCAGTAGTATTTTTTACGACAGTAGCAGCCTTGAGACATGACGAATACTACTTGATGTAGAACAAAAAAGTCATATTTATGGAGTGTTAAACATCTAATGCAATTTAAGTATTTAGTTCATCAACTTTACCTTTCAGCCATGTTGCCCTTCGTCAAACAAATATACATACCGAATAAATAATATCAACTTTATTGCACAAGGCTATAACTGAAAGAGAATGTCACTCACATATACAAGTGGTTTCTAAAGGGAAAACTCCATTTACTTGTTACATCGCATAGAAACATATGTGGTCTGCATTTACCACCACATTTGATTGGGTACAACCAACTATTGATTGCCAAAGTAAAGCATAACTATAATTGTTTATCACATTTTCAAGTGGGGATATATCTCTTCCAAAGCCTTCACACCTTCTTCTATGAGAAATGCCTTCTGCAAGTCAAAAAAGGTTTTATGAGTAACTATTCATTTGGATTTGAGAATGTATATAAATGCAACCGATAAAATATCATATAGCACATGAAGGATATCATATAAAAAGCAAGGGAAAAAAATGAAGTAGAACAAAGTTGCACCAAGTCAATCAAAGAACTTGGTAATCAGTGCACATCTCAAACAATTAATAAAAAATCTACTCGTATATTCTTTATGAGTTTATGATACATGCAATAAAGATTTCATTTGTCATAATAAAAGGCTGGAAAGGGCAAGTTGTTAAAACATAAAAGATCACCTCTCAAACTGGTGTTAAGAGATGGAGTACAAAAGACATCTGAAGTTTTCAGTCAACTAAAATAGTACATCCCAAATATAGGTACACATAACTTAATGCAAAAGACAATAAAAAGAAAATATAGGTAAGAAGACAAACCTTTTCCACGCTTTTTACATTTTTACGACATTTTCCTCCTTTGCCGCAAACTCATTTCTTTTAGTTGAAGTGAATCGGCTAATTTTTTAATCTAACGTCTTTAGTGCCAGTTTAGTTGCTTCCTTAGAGAGATAGAAAATCATGATTCCCATCTGAATTGTGCATATAGAACTCAATTGGTAGAATACTAAATTTGTATCCAATTAAATCAACATAAAAATATATATATATATATATATATATATATATATATAAAGCAAGAAGCATGAATACCTTGATATACTGTGTGGTAACAACCTTTGGGCGCTGGACAAATGAAAACATAAGATCAAATGTCCAAGAAACAAAAATACTGCAACTACATTGAAGAAGATTAAATAAGTTAAAGTTGGACCATTCCATTATAACCTGCAGTCAATTCTTAAAATCAAAACCTAGAAAATTGGTAAACACCATTGAAATTGAAGTCCAAATTGCTTATGATCTTTGACCCTAAAGACAACAACACATATCTTTATACATCTTGATTCTCCAAAAGAAATTCTATCTCATATAGAAACTTGAAATCGCTCAAACTAATCCAAAAGATCATTCCTCAAATTTCACATATTTACACCACCACAAATACATGTTGCATACCTTCCAGTGATTCAAACCTGTTTATTTAGGAGTAGAAACCCCGTACTTCCGGCTTGCTCCAAACATTGTTAAAAAAACTGGAAGCTTTATTAGAACCTTTCTGCTTCACCATCTTCATTCTAGCTTGTGCCTGCAATAAATTAAAATTGTTTCCAGGCACTCTGTTTTTGTAAGATTTATCCATTCAAAACCCAAATTTAGAAAATAAACAATCCTCATCTTACATAATTAGGCTCTTACCCAGACTTTAGATTGTCTCTTTTCCCATCGAATGCTTGCCTGCCTCCCAGTCATTTAAAAATCAATCACAAATGCAATTGCATGGGTGTTTGCTTTGTGGAGGCCGATTGCTGCCATTGAATTAGGGGTCTAGTTCTGCAAATGGGAAGATTTTGATTTCATTATAGAGATTGAATAGTTGCAGAGAAAAAACATTTTTTTTACTTTAAGGAGGGAGAATATGCACGGTTGTTTGTTTTTGGAAGAGGAAGAACCTCTACATCAGTAAATAAAAAACTATGACATGGCAGACACATGGCGGAAGGAGGAGGGGTCTCAAATGCACACATGTCGAAAGCAGACTGGTTTTTGAGAGGTGAAAGATTATTATATACACTAATAACCTATATCCCCCACATTAGATCCAAAAGATTCACTACGGAATGAACAAAACAATGGACTCAACATGAATTCAAAGAAAAAACTGATTACCATATCTTACCTTATTTTTTACAATTCATATGAAGGAAAATGCTTTGTGTGAATTCTCAAGACTTATATATCACTATGATTAATCTCAGATCAAGGCTTATTTTACAACTTCCAACCAAATAATCAATCTCAGGAAAAAGGAAAAAAAATATGAAAATTGACCACACAGATTAAAACCAGCTTATGCAAAGAAAGAAAAATTAAGACATGGGAAAGGAACATGAATATATCAAATTAATAACATGTATATAACCTCTGTGGAGCTTTCCTACTGGTCAAGAAATCCTTTTGACACCTGCAGTCGTGTAAATTAAAAAATAAATACAACTTGTTAAGAATATAATTGATGGTTAGAAAATCTGCATCTTTGCAGTTATATTCAATATCGCGATACTTACAGTGTTGAAATCAGAAGTCTGATTCACAGTTCCATTATCTGATACTGAGGCCCTTGGGAGGAGCCTTCCTCTGATCCCTCTCGCACTGGTGAAGGTGGTTGTGGGGGTGGAACATAGGAAACTTTCAACTTGCATTCTTCAACAAGATTTCCCGACTCTTTGCTGAACTGGAGAAGGAAAAAGAAATAAAAAAGACAGAAGCTGAAAGGTAACGATTTCTGGCTAGATCCCCACATTCCAACTTAAACAGGACACTAAAAACTAAAATGTTCTGTAACAAAACAAAGAATCCTTGAAGAGATATTTAAAACACAGTTAAAAAAAATTAAATCCATGGACAATTGCATATTTCAATCAAATATTTTGTGAAAAATGTAGGAATGAAAGAAGTTCAGAACTGAAATTTGTGCACAAATAGAGGAAAGAGTACGCCGGTAAAAGAGATGAAGACTGAAACAAATTACCTTACCTCCACGTACCTTGATCATGGAGGAAGAGAAAGATAAATTAAGGAAATAAAATCTTATAAGAATTATATCAAACAATTAGTTAGTTGAATCCCTTCTTACAAAGCCTGAATTAAGAAACTAAATTCCCCTCAACATTATGTCAAACACCTGATGGGCGTTGCTCACTCCATCATTGCACACATCCCCTCAGGTTTCAAGCCAAGAAACAGGGTAGTCTCAAGTACTATACAAAACATTTCAATGATCATCATATAAATCAATTCAATTTATATTATATTACTACTAAAATTTAAGTTTTATTATACACTCAATTTCACGAAATAAAATAGATTACTTCAAATTGCTCTAATTTACTTCTTCTCCTTTAAACCTCAACAGGCGATTACTAACTCAAATCCATTTGCTCACGAAAATATAAACATAAGCTGCTCACGAAGGTTCAACTTGGATTCCCCTCTTTCTTCAGGAGTTGATCTATACTTTCCCTTTGTGAGAAGACAAACGAACTGGAAGGCAGAGAAATAGAAATCCGATAGATCAAAAGGGGGGCCCTGTGAATTTAAGCAATATACTGAATGAGTAGTTCATGTTAGAAAACCGAGGACTGGTTTTGTGAGAGGTGAAAGATTAATATATACACTATATTCCCCACACTTGATCCAAAAGATTCACTACAGAATGAACAAAACAATGGACTCAACATGAATTCAATTTTGTACAGATGGATAAATTAATTTAATTACTGGTAAGATAAACAAACAACTCAAAAGCCTAAAATAACATAAAGAAGCAGAAATATTCAATAATATTTGCATCAACCAAGTTAAGACATGCTCTACAACACATGAAATTAAATTAGCAACAAAGTTTATAACCACACCTTGATTCCCCAATTTACACACAAAAGAGCAGACACACCTTGATTCCTCAATTTACACACATAAGAGCAGACACACCTTGATTCCCCAATTTACACACATAAGAAGCAGACACACCATTCAGAATCAACATCAGCAATAGTATATTACCCTCTTCAATACCTCAATTTGGGAGAAAAGAGCATGTTCCCCTTTGGCTCTGTAGAAATAGTCATTGAGGCCACCATCTCCGACTCCGCCAACACCAACAGAAAAGCTTTTTTAAAATTCCTCATATTTGTACAAACAGTTAGGATATAATCTAATTTAGGACTGATTTTTCCATTCTCAACCGAAACTGGAAAATAAATGAGAATAGTTATGCTTACAATTAGAATTTTATTACCGGGATGTAATCAATCATCTCAACAAATGTGGCAACTTTGCTCTATCCGAACTTGAAAGACCAGTCTGGAGTCCCCCAAAAATGAAGAATAGTTAAAAAAAATTAGGCAAAAGATGTCAATGAGTAACCTGAATTATCAAACACGTGATCACAAGTTGGTGACTACTGAACTCAATAAAATGAAACAGCAAGAGTTATTTGAGGAGATCAAAAGGTATACCAAAGATAATAATTAATTTCATCCAAAAGTTTCTATTAGGGATTTTTTTTTCTTTCTAGAATGCACATCAAAATCCAGCACTTTAAATTAAACAATGAGGACATAAGAGAATATCTGAGCAAGAAGGTGTCGTGATTGTATACAAATTCTATACAATCGACACTATCCAACTAAACCAATGCCAACGCCAACAGAAAAGCTTTCTTAAAATTCCTCATATTTGTACAAACAGTTAGGATAGAATCAAATTTAGGACTGGTTTTTTGAGAGGTGAAAGATTATTATATACACTAATAACCTATATCCCCCACATTAGATTCACTACGGAATGAACAAAACAATGGACTCAACATGAATTCAATTTTGTACAAATGGATCAATGAATTAGGGCACATACTCAGTTTCAAGGTTGGGTTGTGCTTCCAACAATTGTCATTTGCATGCATCTTCTCTCCTCTCTCGAATTATTCTTTCGACCTTGACCTGGACCTTGCCTTGGAGGTAGGGCATGGGTCTTCGGAACAGGGGACGCTGGCGAAGGAGGTAGGGTAGTTGATTCAACAACAATACAGAAATGCCCCTGATTAAACATCACTATATTGCACTGTCCCATTTAGGTAAAAGAAAACAGACTTTCGAACAACATAATTAGGCACTATTATCATCTTTGGGACGCGAGATCGAGCAGGGGCAAGCAGTCGGCGGTGGCTCCTGGGGGCGAGATCGAGCAGGGGCGGTACGATAGAGATGAAAGGTGAAATGGTGATGGTGAGACGCGAGAAGACAAGCACACTGTGAAAGGTGAAACGGTGATGGAGAGACGCGAGAAGACACACACAAAGAAGAAAGGAAATTAAAAGAAAGGGAATTAAATAGTGACGTGGCATGACGTGGCGTACACATGTCAAGATCTGGTGAGCCACGTGTCAAGCTTAGGAGAGACCTTTCCTCCTTTTATATATATAGATTTAATATTTATCTAATCTATATGTAATTGGATTTAGAAGATAAGATTAAAAGGATGTAGTCCTACCGTTTCATTTAAATTTTAATATTTAAAATTGAGCATTTAGAAGATGAAATTAAAAAATGTACTGTTAAGAAAACTGAGATTTTAAATATAATGAAAAGAAGAGAGATTTGAAATAGACCAGTGACAAATATATAAAACAAAACAATTAGAGATCTCCAAATTAAAACAATATGTTGAGTGGTTGAAATGAAAGAAAGAAGATGAGGGTTATATAAGAGAAGATATTATGAATGTAGGGTTAAGATTGAGGATTAAAATGAATTGATGAGATTAAAAAATAAAAATTATAATAAATGAGAAAATAAGAATTTTGAAATGATGTGATTTAAAAAGAGAGAGGTTGAAATAAAAATTATAATAAATGAGAAAATAACAACTAAAGACTAATTTTGATCATTCAGATTAATTAGATGAAAAATAAAATCCAGAGAAATACCATAAATAGTTAGTATATATTTATTAATTAGTTATATAATTAATTGTATTTCAATTTTGAAATAAGTGAAAGATATTAATTATAACCTTTTATAATTCAAAATTTTAATTGATTTAGGGGGTGTATTCAATTGGGATTCTATTGGATTTTTTAGGATTTTAAAAAGTACGTGATTTATAAAATCGGGTTAATTCTAAATAAATACACCACCTTTAGTCTCATATCAATTTAATCACGACCTTTACGATTATTGTAAAAAAATCTAACCTTTCATCGTGTTGCAATTAGATACACATTTTTTTTCTCCGGCC
This sequence comes from Galeopsis tetrahit, assembly GCA_963675135.1. Taxonomy (NCBI): domain Eukaryota; kingdom Viridiplantae; phylum Streptophyta; class Magnoliopsida; order Lamiales; family Lamiaceae; genus Galeopsis; species Galeopsis tetrahit. Next base: position 32,306,944 of record OY776127.1, read on the forward strand.
AACAATTGATGATATGGTTTGTCGGAGCTTGTCACATCAGATTACACATATTCTTTTTTATTTTCCACATCAGATTAAATTTTATATAAATAAAAATAAAAATAAAACTTCCCACATCTTTCTCAACTTCTCAAACTCAATTCTTCTACGTCTTTCACAACTCTCAAACTCCAAGTTCTTTTCTTCTAACCCTAAAAATCAAAGTCATAAGGATAGAACTTAACACTAAAAATGGCAAAAAAACAAAAATTGTAAAAAATCCTTAAAAAAAATTCTAGGTACTACACTCCGAAGGATGTGGAAGATGAGGAAGAGAGGTCCTGAGAAGACCTCAAAAGACTAGAGAAATTGCATGTAACATTGTGTTTTTGGTCATTTATACTGATTTTTTTAGCTCAGTGATTTAAAAAAATGTCATGTTATATGTTTGTTATGTTTGAAGAAAAATGGCAAACCAAGACATGAGTGTATTGATTTGCAAAGCTTTTGGCACTATTATTTGAGGGTAAGTTTCTTATTTTATTAAATATTTGTATATTTCTTATAACTATATTGTTATTGTTGGTCCCAAGTTGAGTTAAGATTGAGTAAGCTAAGAAAGTCTAGAGGGGAGGGGTGAATAGACTTTAAAAAATCTTTCAAAATATCAGAGTTTATAATGCGGAATAGTGTTCTGAATAGTACTGTTCTTACTGAGTCAGATCAGTACTTCCAGTTTCAGTTTTATACTCAACTTTTATTTAGATCTTTACTTAGACAACTTTACTGTTCTTGGTTAAACAAATATGAAACAAATATCAAACAGAAAAGTAAAGAACACAGAATTTTATAGTGGTTCGACCAATAAGTCTACATCCACTCTCACAATCCCAGTTGTGATGTTTTATTACTCTTCCTTGAGTTTCTTGTGGCTTAAAGTCCCAAGATTAAGACTGTGATCTTATCGATTACACTTCCAAGTGTATCTTCGATCAACTAGTAATTTCACAAGTAACTAGCACACTTGTTTACAACAATACAAACTTTAAAATGAAAAGTAAAACTTCTCTTTGAGTAGCCTTTGATTCTTCTCTTCAATTCAGTGGCTTCTCCTTGGTTCTTGATCTCTTCAACTCTGTGAGTTCTTCAATGCTCTGTAGACTTAGATTGCTTGTGAATGCTTTATGATCAGTAGTCTTAGCAGTATGAGATCACACAATATTTATAGAACTTAGTATGACATTTAGTAGTTTGTGAACTAACTCTCAACTAACTCTAAAACTGTTTTTGTTGTAACTTCTTCTTGTAACCGACTTTGTAACTTCCTTCTTATTCCAAGTCAGCATATCTTCAAATATATCTTCAGTTACACTTTAAATAAGTTTTCCAAACTTATTCTTCAAATTCACCAAATCAGCACAGTAACTTACTGTTCTGAGTTTCTACTCTTCTGATTTTTACTGTTCTTAGTCAGTCAGCATAGTAACTTAAAATTGTTCTGTACTTCTCCAGAATTCTTCTAAGCTTTTCTTCAACTCTTCTTTGAAGTCTTCTTATTCTGAAGTAGTCTTCTGAGTCTTCATTAGTCTTCTGATCTTCTTCAAATCTAGTGTTCTAAACTTACTGTTCTAAACTGTTACAATGCTGAATACAATAAAATACAATTTTACATATATAAAACCTATCTATACATCAACTGAACTATATACAGATGAGTACATCTAAGTCCTATAATATAAGCTGTCTATACAATACAAACATCAGCTTAGTTCCTAACAGTTCATATATCAGATCAGTAAACACAATAAGATCAGTAATCATATAAGATCAGTAAACTCAGATAAGATCAGTAACTTAGATTTCAAATATCTCTTTAAAATCAATATTCTTATTCTCAGATTCCATTAAGATCAGTAATCTTATTTTCAATATTTCTTAATAAGATCAGTAAACTTATTTCAGATGACTCAGTTAAGATTAGTAATCTTGTTTTCAGATGACTTAGTTAAGATGACTTAGAACCACATATATCACTAACTTTAAGTTGCTTTTGGCCATCAAAACATACTTTCATCATCTAGAACATTGTTTATAGGATTCATATCCCAACAATTTCCCCCTTTTTGATGAAGCCAAAACTACTTAAATGTTAATAAATCAATAGTTAAGTATGTAGTCTATCATAACAGTTCATCATTTCAAAATTCCAGATTCATATTCAAGTTAGATCAGATAATGCACATATTACACATACTAACAAAATATGAAATGAACACAAAATATAGAAATAAAGATTAAGGTTTAAGAAAAGTTATCTTGTGAGCTTGTCCTTCATCTTCATTCTGTATCTTCAGATTCTGAATGCAACATAAAGCCTTGCTTTGATATCCATCATGTGTTGATGATCAGTGATTCCTTCCTCTTTAATAATCTCAGCAATTATGTTACCAATTTCCTTGTAATCTAGTTCTCCATTCTCAAGTCTTAGAGGTTCCCAATTTGGTTCTTCAGGACATAAGATCTTTGTTCCAGCACGAGCAGCAACTTGTGCTATGTCTTCCCAAAAATCTTTATCAATGTTCAACATGAACTCTTCAAAGTCAGCAAATTCAGCTTCCTTGCTTGAATGATCACCAAACTTCCTCACAATGAAGTTTGCAATCTGCCACTTCTTCTTCAGATTCTTCCAATATTCCATATTTTCTGTTAGAACAATAAAATCCACAAAGTTCTCATCTTGAAATTTTTTGTCAAAATCTTTTCCTTCAGCTTTTCTCTGAGCATTCAATTTCCTTCTCAAAGCTGCAACTCGATTATCAAACCTTGTTTTCAAAAACTTGACATCCTTTTCTTTCTTCTTCTTTAACTCTGCTTCTTCACTTGAAGCACCAATTTTCAACTTGCTTCTGGATCTGGTAACTCTACCAGTTTCCTCTTCTTGTTCTTCTTCATCAGACAAGACTAATTTCCTCTTCTTCTGAATAGAACTTTCAGCAATATCAGATTTCTTCTTCTCAACAATTTCTTCAGCTTGTTGTTTCTGTTGCTTCCTGAGTTTGATTTTCTCATTCAAACTAGCAATTTCTTCTTTCAACTCATCTTGACTCACAACCAATTGAGCTTGTTGTGACTGAGTTTGCTCCATTACTCTTTTTATCTTATCTTCCCCCTTTTTGGCTTCATCATGCCACTCTTTCAAGGGAGTCAAGTGTTGTTCCATCTTAGCATGCAACACCTGAGATAGGTTCTTCTCTTGAAGTCTATGGAGATCATAAATTTTAGACATTGCATGCTCCATAATTCTTTCATAAGAATTTTCAGAATTCATCTTATTCATTCTTTCAGTAGCTTCTTGGAACATCTTCACAGCATCTTCCAATTTAGCTTGAAGCTCTGCATTCTGCTTTTTCAACATTTCAAAGCTTGAGATATCAGATTCCTTTTCAATAGGAACTGTTCTGACCTGTTCCTGCACATCTTCAGGAATGATATGATCAGCAGACTGTAATGGAATGCTTTCCATCTCTTTAGCATCCAAAACTTGATTTCCAACAACTTCTGTATCTTCAATCACAACAGTGTTCTCAAACACCTCTGTTGCATTGTCAACAGCTTCATCAACTTCCATAAAATCCTCTTCAACAGCATTCTCAGCTTCATCAGCAACCTTCTCTTCACTTACTATAATAACATCATCATTTTCATCAGCAGCAGTAGTAGCAACATTCTCCACAGAATATTTAACACCTGTCAACCTTTCAACAAGTTGAACTACTGACTCAGGGGTAACTAGCTCAAGGAATGAGTTATCACCAGCTGCATGCATTTGCTCTGCTTCCCAATCATCAAAGATTGAAGCACCACCCATACCTTCCATAACAGCTAAATTCTCTTTGAGAGTACTCCTCTTAAGATACACCCATGTGCCAATCCTAAGGAGTTTCTCAAACTCAACTGAGCTTTCATCCAATCCAGGAAACTGCTTTAACAAAGCCAATCTCAAATCTATCCTGATTCTATCCTCTTTATCACATATATGATAATCCATTAAACCAGCAGGTTTAGGAGCTATAAATTCAGGTTCAGGGGATGATGAAATGTCAATTGGTACAGTAGAAGGCTCAAATTCATGTTCAGTAGAGTGATCATGAACCTGTATTGGGGAATGATGTGGTGAAGGTTGGTGTTGAGGGCTTGAAATAAAAGTAGGATCAAAAGGAGTGTTCTGAGGAGATGAATGAGGAGTGTTCTGAGACACAGGAAAGTAGTGAGCTGATTGTCCAGAACATGAAGGTTGAGGGTTAAGGGGTTCAGCTGGGCTTGGATCAGAGTTTGAAGGGGTAGGAGAGACATCAACAAGCTTCCTCCTAGCACTTCTCCTCTTGGTTCTCTTATGTAAAGCAATAGGACTAGAAACACTAACCTCTTGCTCTTCAAGCTTGCTTGCACCACAGTCTCAACAAACCTGACTGTTGGCTCTAAGGCAGCTGTAGCAGACCTTCCTCTCCTTGGTCTAATACTGCTCGGATCATGCCTCGCCTTCGATCTAATCTCTGGTTGATTATCATCAGATCTGTACATTGAAGCTCCAGACTCTTGTGCTTCAGGTTCTTGAGATTGCTCCAAAGGGTTTTCTTGTTCAAAGCGAACAGACTCCTTCTTCATCAAGAATTTTCCATGATGGAATTTCTTGGGATTACTCCAGTATGCCTTCTTGACAACCAACTGAGGCAACAAAATACTCAGTTTGTTTCCGAACCCTAATTTCGATTTAATCGAAAATTCCAATGTATCCTCATCGAACAAGACTTTTTCTTTCTCATTTAGCAGCCTTTCTAAGAAAAATCCTTGCCAATCACCTTGAACTCTGTCAATGATTGCAGCCATAATTCGGAATTTTGAACTTGATAGAGCATCCTGACTGTGATGTTGCCCTAACAAACATTTTCCAGCTATGTCCATCAAAAATTGAAGACCAGTAGGAAGAACATCCTTCTTAAGATTGCTTAAGGACTCTGTTTCAACACCTGACCATCTTCCTACACATTCTTTCTCTTCTCCTGCTTTGTAGGTCATAATATCCACTGGGCCCTGGGGTAAATCCAGCATAACTTCAAGAATTTCTCTTGTAATCGCGACCTTGTGCCCAGAAAGCATGGAGTGGATACCATTGCTATCACCTTTAAGCTGTAGATAAAATTCCATCGCCTCTGGTTCGAATACATTCATAGGAGATGATTCAAGAAATTTCCTCAGCCCGCACTCTTCGCACATTGTCAGAATTGCTTGATTTTCAGCATTGTGTCGGCCATTGAAATATACAGCATTTTCTACAAAAATGCCTTTTTCTCGAACCCAGAAATCCGAATCAAAAGTTCCTGCAACTTCGTTAGATTCACTGATAATATTGATAGTTGCCATTTGTAGAATTTTGTAGAGAATAGATTTTTCCAGTAATTATGAGTTTATGAGCTTTCTAGAAATGAACTCGTAAGAAAGAAGATGATGAAGAGTGATCGTGTTTGTCAAATTCAAAACCAATCTAGGGCTAGGATTGAATTTGATTATCACAAAGAATGGTTGAGATTAAGTCTCGAAATCCGTGTTTAACAAGAACTGTTCATATTCTAGTACCATTCTTAATTTTGGAGCCAATTTGTGTTTGATAAATACACCACAGTTTTTAGGTTAGAAATAGAGGAGTGTACTAATCTTCTCTATTAGTAATCTAAAATCGAGCAGTTTTTGACTTAGAGTATTCTAATCCAAAAGACTGTTCTGATGCAAATGAGCACAGTAGTTTCCAAACCTATTTCACTTCATTTTCTTACTTGTATATAAAGAAAATTTCACTTATCTGGATCAGCTGAGTATTGTGATCAGCTGAGTAACCTTTTTAGACATCAGATCAGTAGATGAATCAGCACAGTAGTGTTCAGATCAGTACCCAATTTTCCTGATTTCATCTCTTTGATATCAGCACAGTAATCCTCAGATCAGTACTGTGTCAGATTAGTAGAATTCTGTAGACAGATTAGTAGTAATCAAATCTTTCTGTAGACAGATTAGTCAGTAATCAGATTAGTTCTGTAGAATAACTGAATTGTAATCAGATCAGTACTGTAGACAAAGAAACTTTGTAATCAGAACAGTTCTGTAGACAAGTCAATTTATTAATCAGAATATATCTGTAGACTGATATAGCCTGTAATCAGATCAGATTTGTAGACTTTTCAAATCTGTAATCAGATCAGTTCCCCCTTCAGTGGAGAACTCCTCTTCTGTGCCTGTTTCACCTTGGTAGAAGTGTTAGTTCATCAATAATTGGTGAATTACAGTACAGATCAGTAAAAATGTGTTTAATTTAATGATCACATCAAGGTTTATGATAAAGTGACTTAGTGTTCTGAGTCAACAAAAGGATCTTTAAGAAATCACAGATTCCCCCTTAATGTGTGTTCTCAGTGTCCCTCAGCTTTACCAGCTTCCTCATCGGGATTAAGGTCACTTTAGTAACCTTGTTACCTGTTTTAAGTGTAGTGATCTGACATAGGGTTGTCTCTTCTGAATTTTGAGTTTTGATGTACTGCTCTTAGTTTTTGCTTCATATTCTTCTTGGTATAAGATCAGTACCTGAAATGTTAGTACATATCTCTATACACATGTAATTTAGGTACCCACTATTTATTGGGGTCCTTGAGTGTTAGTAGCAGTAAGAGGCACCCAAATAAACATTGAAGTTTTGAATAAGTGAGACCTCTTCAGTTTTCTTCCATATTTATCACAAAACAGTACTTTATTAACCATTTCAGAATTATCAGCAGACTTAGGATCTATTTTTCTGAGATAGCCTTTCCTTGGTTCTATCCCTTTTTCAGTAAGATCAGTATGTCTGTAATAGTTTGAATAGGGTTTGAAAGCATGTGGACCATACGGCTTATATTTTTGTTTTGGTCTTTCCTCTCCAATGGTATCATAAGATAAAGGTGGAGGATAAAGAACAGGCTTGTTATGATAATGAGGCACAAATCTCCTAGGTTTAGTTGAATACAGCTGAGACTGCCTTATGAAAGGAGGTCTAGGCTGTTCCCAACTTGCCTGTGCTTGTCTTGACCTACTGTTCTGAGTTTGTCTCTTCTGATTCCAGGACTGATCTGATCTGGTCAGAGGAGTATAACTCTTCGGGTATGGTCTTGACTGTACTGGTCTTAATACATTCTTCATTTTACCATTCTTGGTAGTAGGAGGGATGTATTTAGACTGTACTTTGAGTTTTGGATCATCATCATAAATCATAGGTTCTTTTCCTTTATCTAGTTGCAAAGAACTTGAACTAGCTCCATTAGTGTTCTTAAATTCTGAAGTAGAGGAACTGGGCAGATCAGTACCTATCCCACTTTTATCATTTGGAGCTCTATATCTGTCTGAGATAGTTTGATTAATCTTAGTAGAGTTAATCATCCCAGATAGCTTTCGATCTAGGCTCACTACTTCAGATTCTAAGAATCTGCGCTCTTCAAGTTTTTCACACTTAATCTTTAAATCATTGAATTCATTAGTCTCTTTGGCTTGAGTTTTAAGCATACCCTGATATAGTTTATCAATAGATGCATACTTTTCTTGGAGTTGGGACAACTCTTCTGATAGCCTTGCATTTATGACAGCTATATTAGGATCTACTTTTGACTGAGCTTCTTTCAGATTAATGATTTCTTGCTTTAAAGATATATTCTCATCACTAATTTCAATGAATGCTTTGTTAGCTTGTAGAAGGTCTTCTTCAGTCACTCCTTGGGAATGATGAAGACTACTTCCTACACTGCTATCAGCAGCATCACTTTCATCAGTGTCAGAATTTTTACAAGATTGAAAAGAGTTAGCAGATGATACCTCATCATTTATTTTGGCCATCATTACCAGTCCATCATCTGCTATGAAGGCTTCATCTTCATTGCTAGAGGGGTATTCAGATGAAGACGATGGCAACTCTTCTGATTCCGAATCAGAATCATTGTATGCCATCATTGCCTTCTTACCCTTGGCATATTTTCGATCTCTTCTGGCTTTCCTTTCTTCTCGATCTTCAGAACTCAGATCAGGACATTCATAAGCATAATGACCTGGCTTATCACAATTATAGCAAACAGGATTGTTAGAAGTTCTCTTAGGAGGTGAATGTTTTCGGTTCCTGTCATGCTTGTCAATTGAGTTCCTGTCTTTCTTATCAGAATACTTTCTATCCCTCTTATCAGATGAGTTCCTATCTCTCCTGTTCTCATTAGAGATCTCATCCCTTCTTTCAGAAGAGTTTTGATCCCTTCTGTTCACAGAAGAGTCCCTGTTACTAGAACCCTTGGTTTCCTTATAGAATCTCTTGTATCTACCATACCTCTTATTTAGTCTATCAAATCGTTTGATCATAAGGCTCATCTGATCTTTCAGACTAAGATCAGAACTATCTAGTTCATCTTTTATGCTTGAGGCCTTAGTCTTAGATGATCTAGACCCCTTAGAGGTAGAGGCTTTAAAAGCTATGTCCTTAGAGGCATCATTATCCTTATGAATCACAGTAATAGGATCTTCTTCATCTAACTCAAACTCATGTGCCTTAAGTGTTTGGAACATAGTTTCTGCTGGCCAAGAATCAATGTCTTGTGTGGTCTTAATGATCATCTTGACCATTTTCCACCTTTCATCCAAGGCTTTCAAGATTCTCAAGTTAACTTCTCTTTCAGTATGAGTCTTTCCTAACACATCAAGATCATTCATAATTTTGGTAAATCGAGTATCCAATTCATCAATTGATTCACCTGGCTTCATCTTAAATGTTTCAAACCTTTGGACAGCTGTGGATAATTTGCTTTCTTTGATCAGAGTAGTACCTTCACAAAGAATAGCTAATTTGTCCCACATTTGTTTTGCAGTCTTACATTTTAACACTTTACCAAGATACTCATTTGGCAAGGTGTGTAAAATATAATTCTTAGCAAGACTATCCAAATTGTTTTGTCTCATTTCTTCAGAAGTCAGTTCTGACCTTGGTTTAGGGACCAGTGCTCCAACTGGTTTAGAAGGATCCAGAACAGCAGTGTTTTCCACCATGGTGACAATTGGTCCTTCAGTCACCACAGACACCATCAGATCATGTGTTGAGCTAAAGATGGCCTCCATCCTAAGCTTCCAGTAGTCATAATCTGCAATCTTGAACTTAGGAAGTTTGTTCACATTAGTGTCATCCATGTTTGTTTAAACAGATAGGATCAGTAGTATAGCAGATAGTTTTCAAGTATTCAGATAGTGACAGATATCAAGAAATAGAAGCAAGATCAGTAGGATTTCCCTCAAGATCTGCAAGGTTATCAAGAAACAGCAGTCCAAAGAACCTGGCTCTGATACCACTTGTTGGTCCCAAGTTGAGTTAAGATTGAGTAAGCTAAGAAAGTCTAGAGGGGAGGGGTGAATAGACTTTCAAAAATCTTTCAAAATATCAGAGTTTATAATGCGGAATAGTGTTCTGAATAGTACTGTTCTTACTGAGTCAGATCAGTACTTCCAGTTTCAGTTTTATACTCAACTTTTATTTAGATCTTTACTTAGACAACTTTATTGTTCTTGGTTAAACAAATATGAAACAAATATGAAACAGAAAAGTAAAGAACACAGAATTTTATAGTGGTTCGACCAATAAGTCTACATCCACTCTCACAATCCCAGTTGTGATGTTTTATTACTCTTCCTTGAGTTTCTTGTGGCTTAAAGTCCCAAGATTAAGACTGTGATCTTATCGATTACACTTCCAAGTGTATCTTCGATCAACTAGTAATTTCACAAGTAACTAGCACACTTGTTTACAACAATACAAACTTTAAAATGAAAAGTAATACTTCTCTTTGAGTAGCCTTTGATTCTTCTCTTCAATTCAGTGGCTTCTCCTTGGTTCTTGATCTCTTCAACTCTGTGAGTTCTTCAATGCTCTGTAGACTTAGATTGCTTGTGAATGCTTTATGATCAGTAGTCTTAGCAGTATGAGATCACACAGTATTTATAGAACTTAGTATGACAGTTAGTAGTTTGTGAACTAACTCTAAAACTGTTTTTGTTATAACTTCTTCTTGTAACCGACTTTGTAACTTCCTTCTTATTCCAAGTCAGCATATCTTCAAATATATCTTCAGTTACACTTTAAATAAGTTTTCCAAACTTATTCTTCAAATTCACCAAATCAGCACAGTAACTTACTGTTCTGAGTTTCTACTCTTCTGATTTTTACTGTTCTTAGTCAGTCAGCACAGTAACTTAAAACTGTTCTGTACTTCTCCAGAATTCTTCTAAGCTTTTCTTCAACTCTTCTTTGAAGTCTTCTTATTCTGAAGTAGTCTTCTTATTCTGAAGTAGTCTTCTGATCTTCTTCTAATCTAGTGTTCTAAACTTACTGTTCTAAACTTATTCTTCAAATTCACCAAATCAGCACAGTAACTTACTGTTCTGAGTTTCTACTCTTCTGATTTTTACTGTTCTTAGTCAGTCAGCACAGTAACTTAAAACTGTTCTGTACTTCTCCAGAATTCTTCTAAGCTTTTCTTCAACTCTTCTTTGAAGTCTTCTTATTCTGAAGTAGTCTTCTGAGTCTTCATTAGTCTTCTGATCTTCTTCTAATCTAGTGTTCTAAACTTACTGTTCTAAACTGTTACAATGCTGAATACAATAAAATACAACTTTACATATATAAAACCTATCTATACATCAACTGAACTATATACAGATGAGTACATCTAAGTCCTATACTATAAGCTGTCTATACAATACAAACATCAGCTTAGTTCCTAACAGTTCATATATCAGATCAGTAAACACAATAAGATCAGTAATCATATAAGATCAGTAAACTCAGATAAGATCAGTAACTTAGATTTCAAATATCTCTTTAAAATCAATATTCTTATTCTCAGATTCCATTAAGATCAATAATCTTATTTTCAATATTTCTTAATAAGATCAGTAAACTTATTTCAGATGACTCAGTTAAGATTAGTAATCTTGTTTTCAGATGACTTAGTTAAGATGACTTAGAACCACATATATCACTAACTTTAAGTTGCTTTTGGCCATCAAAACATACTTTCATCATCTAGAACATTGTTTATAGGATTCATATCCCAACAGTTATATTCATTCTTTCAGACACCTTGTTGCAGAAGAGGAGGTTGAAGCCCATTATAGCCTACAATTGTAAATGTTTTGTACAACAGACGGTCTAACCATATGACTTTTAGTATACTAAATATATTTTTTCAGAATATTTTTGATTGAGTTTGAGAAGTGAGAAAGACTAATAAGAAGAACTCTATTGATTTTGAGAAGTGGAGAAAAAGAACTTGACTGAGTTTGAGAAAGACGCAGAAGAAGATAAAGTTTTATTTTTATTTTTATTTATATAAAATTTAATCTGATGTGAAAAATAAAAAAGAATATGTGTAATCTGACGTGGCAAGCTCCGCAAACCACCTCATCAATTGTTGGCCGAAGAAAAAAAAAGTGTATCTAATTGCAACACAATGAAAGGTTGGATTTTTTACAATAATCGTAAAGGTGGTGATTAAATTGATACTGAGACTAAATGTGGTGTATTTATTTAGAATTAACCCTTATAAAATTCATAGATATATAAGATAAAATAATTAAAATGAATATTAAAAAAAATATTGTATACAAATCATTTTTGAAAATATATTCTACTACTAAAAAAAGACTAATTACATGATCTTCTAATATAAAATATGTTGGTCCTGAAAGGAGTATATAACAAGTGTATGGGGGGGGGGGGAATACACTTGTATGCAAATCTTTTCAAACTTTTATCAAACCATACTTCAGCAAGGTTGTCCTAGACAACTCTGTTGATATGATTAACTCTTTATAAATAATCAAACTACTAAGTACTATTGAGTACTTAGTTGAATAACTATCTAAGAGAGTTATATGTGCGGAATTAGTGGTTGGCCCTTTAGTTTAAACTCCTTTTTAATTCTGAAATCACCTTACCAGTTTATCCAGTTCAGGGAACTTGTCCAAATCTGTTTTGCACAGTCTTGTGAATATGTTTTTGAAAGTTCAGTTTGTGTGCAGTGTTGAATGATTGTTAATACTTGAAAGTAAATCAAGTGGTTCAGAGACTCAAGCTCCTACATCCACTTTCCCTGATTTAACAAGATAATTCCTTCACTCTTGGAATTAACTTGTTTTATAGTGCCAATGTGCACTTGATCAACCACACCACTCCTTGGTGCCTTGATCCCTAAGATGTCTAGAGTCTTAGTACCCTTTCTCAACTCAGAACTGAACTGTTCTTCTCTCAACAGTCAGCTCCTTCCACTTCTACTACTACAACCTTCTAACTTTCTCTCTTGAAAGGTATAAGGATTGAAGTAAGGTTCCAACTAGTGAGATATCCTTTACAATGCAGTTCAGTGTATAAGGATAGGATATCTCTCTAAGTTTTGTATGGATATACAATGAGGTTTAACTTAGATGAAGTGTTTGAAGACTAAGATAGTCTCTTTTAAAGCTTGAAAGCACTTTGACTTGTAGGATAGTTGGATATTCTTGTCAAGGTTGAGGTGTAGTGGATGCTTTCAAATGGTCTTCACACTTAATATTTATAGAAAAATTTGAGGATTTGCCCGTTGGAAGGGCAGTCCCAAATTGCTATAAATGTCTTTCTTGAGTTCTTCAAACTGGAAGACAGATTCTAATAGTGACATGTCCTTGTTTTGGGAAATAAATGGTTTCAACAGCTTTGTCTTCAATCTGAGCTCTTTTCCCAATGTCTGACTTTAAGATTCACTTGGTCAACCATGGACATCTCATCTTATCAATATTCCTGAGATAAGGACAACATTCCTTATCACTTGGACAACTCTGCTTATCAGATTCAGCAGAGTTCATTCATCAGCAGTGTTGGCTTTTAAGCTTTTTCAGATGACTTGGCTCTTTCTCTTTCCACTTCTTCTTTGAGTTGTCATTTAAGCATATATGACAGGGAAATATGGACTTGACCTCTTCAACATAGTTGTCTTGGTGACAGATTCCAGTTCAACTGTACTGAGACAACTCTTCTGAACCATTTAGTGACCAACTCTTCTGAGATTTGTATGAAGCAGTAGATTGGTGCTTTGATGATGCATCTTAACTCATGTTGGCATTCACTAGGTTGTCTTTTGACTGAATACACATGATCAGCATACTTGTCCTTCAGCAGACTTGAGATCATTCCATAACTGAGCCTTGAGGGGACTGATATAGCTTTAAGCAATCAAAGTAAGTGTTCCCCCTCAACTAGTGCATCTATTCATCTAAGAGCTGCCTAACACATCAGCTTCTCTACTTGTCTTAGACTACATGTTCCAACATTCCTGAAACATGTTCATTACAAATGACTTATCTACTTGGCATGTCTCGAGGGGATTTTGGTATATTCATCAAAACTCATTTTATTTCCAACATCCTTGAAACTTTTCTGGTTCATGTATGCTGAGATAACTCTGCTTGGTCATTCTTGCTGAACAATCTAGCTGGACAATCCTTCTGAGTTTGTATACTTCAATAGATTAGATCTATTGATGTTGCTTTCACTATGTTTGATCTTTAGAAGACTTGATCTGAAGATGTCTTGACTTGATCAGCACATTTGTCCTTCAGCAGACTTAGGATAAACTAGATTTTGAGCCTTGAGGGGATATGATTCAAGTAGTCTTCTAAGCATATATTCCCCCTCAACTAGTGCATCTATTGATCTAAGAATTGTCTAACATATCAGCTTCTCTATTTGTCTTAGTCTACATGTTCCAACAATCCTGAAACATGTTCATTCATATTAACTTATCTACTTGGCATGTCTCGGGGGGGTTTTGGTATCATAATCAAAACTCATTTTATTCCCAACAATTTCCCCCTTTTTGATGATTCCAAAACCTATATAATCTATGCAAAGGTGACTTGACTACACTAATTACATTTTTCTTTAGTGGAGGTGACTGAGGTCAAGTTCCCTGAAAGAAAATGTGTTAGTGTATTTTCTGTTTTTCAATGCATAGAGGTTGATAAGTCAGACAAGTTAGGATTCAGTAATGTTGATTCAAAATGTGTTCAACTATCATTCATTTAAAGATCATTACAAGCATGTTGATAGTTGAATAAACATATCAGAGCATGAAACATTACATCAGAGCATAAAATAAATAAAGTACATGATCAGAGCATGAACTAACAAGATATACTATCAGAGCATTAATCCTTAAGTATCAGAGCAAGTAATTGTTGATACAATTCCCTGTAAAATTCAATCATGAAATCAGTGAAGGTGGAGTTGACATCCCTTCCATTCCACCTGTCAATGACATAGTAATCATAAACAAACTCCCTCTTTGCATCTTCCCAAGCATCATTCAGCTGTTTTGGTACCCATTTATCCAAGTGAGGATATTTGGTGTCCATTGAAATCAGCAGCTGTGGCTTCATCTTGTTGTATGTTTCTCTCCTTCTTCTAGGCTTCTGAAAGTCAGACCTTCTCTTATCTCTTGCTCTGTTAGCTTCTTCCTTCAAATCCATCTTTTCTTGGGCTCTCATCATAGCCAATTTCTGCTGTGTTTCAGGATCCTTGCCATAACCTTCTTGAAACAGCTTTGATGGATCATTTAACAACACTGTTGTCTTCTTCTTTGGTTGAGGTCCAAAGCCTTCTTCATATAGTCCTTCAATATTCTCAGCTGCTTTGGGACCTTCAGTGGACTTAGTCTCAGTAGACTTGTCAGTCTCAAAAGACTTGGCTTTCTCAACAGTTTTGGTCATTTCAGCAGTCTTGACCTTTTCAACAGTTTTGCTCTTTTTGGTGATTGGCTCTTCTTCTTCAATTCTGAACTCAGGAGGGAGTTCAAGGCTGTTGGGAAAGTCAGTGAATGTCTCAGGCTTTCTTTTGTTTCCCTTGGCTTTCTTGATCTGTCCTCTAGTTTGGACACCTTCAGCACTTTTGTCCAAACCAGAAACCTCTCCTCCTGGCCTTTGCTGAAGCCTTGCTCTTTCTACTTGTGCTGATGCCATTGAATTCTTCAATGCTATGGCCAATTGTTCTTCTTCATCAAGCTCTTCTAAGTTCAGCACTGCTTGCTTCTTTCCCTTGTCTTCAGCAGCCTTGTCCTTGCCCTTGTCTGAACCACCAATTATCAAGGCACCTTTGGCCCTTGCTCTTTCTCTTTCCCCCTTTTTGGCAGCATCAAAACATTCAGGTTTGAGCTCACTCATAGTAGTTGCCATCAAGGATTGGGCTTGGTTCAGGGACTTCATCTCTTCTAGCAAATATACATTCTCATCATGTATATTTTGCATCCTGTCACTGCTCAAGCTTAGGAAAGCTAGAACAAGCTTCATTTTCTGCTCAACAACCTCTTCCATGGTTGCTTTGAGAGATGCATCAAGGCTTGCCTTTAACAGGTCAGTAAGATTGGCTACAGCACTTTCAGCAATGTTGGCCATCACTTCTTGGGAAAACTTTTCTGAGGCAGCCTTCACCATTGCTAGCCTCATCTCTTCAGCTCTTTTCTTTTGAATAGTTGTTTTCTTTCCAAGTGCCTACTTGACAGTCAATCTAAGAGCTTTGACATTGGAATTGTGGTTGTCTCTTAGTAGCTTCTGCTCCTTCTTGACTTCTTTTGAGATGGACTCCATACTTGTCTTTGCTTTCTGAACTTCAGCAGAGATGGTCTGTAACCCTGACTCTACTCCACTGATTCTGGCTTCAATTGTGGGCAACACCACATCCTCTGAGCCTGTAAGTCTCATCTCTACTGAGGCCAATGTTATACCTTGCTCATCCAAAGTGCCTGAGGTTTCAGCATACGTAGTTTGGACTTGATGAGCCAAGGAATCCAGTTTTGCTGAATGTTCACCAATAATTGCTTGGGCTGAATTGGAATCCACTTGAATATGTGCATCAGTGAGTAAGTCATCTGCAAAAATTTGGTCAAAGGAAACACCTGCAATATCAGACAAGTCAAATGGGTTAGAGAATAAACACTCATCACCCTCAGTATGTTTTGTATAAGACTCTAATACATCAGCAACCTTCTTTTCATTTTCAACTACTTTTTGACTTCCTTCATGAATAATGTCCTCACTCAAAGGAACAGGCCTCCTTTCACCAAGGGATTCTTGAAGTTCAGATTTGACTTCAAGAATAACCTGTCCTTCCTCACTTATTCCACCCTCATTTGGTGGTACACTCACAATCTTAGTAATAACTACCTCTCTTTCATCCATAACTCCCTCTGATTATTCCACTAAATTCTCCTTTTCAACACCTTCTCCTAAACCTGCAACATCTTCACCTTCAACAAGGTTCAAAGATGGCAGTTGTGGGGAGATCACAGTGCTTACATCAACATCTACTGAGTCATCCTGAATGATTAAGGGCTGATCAGTGTCCAACTCTCCTCACACTGAATAGGCCTTAATCAAACCAGCTTCTAAAGTAGGGGCTCAACATCTGTAACATGTGCCTTGGGTTCAGATGAACCTTCATTGGCAGATGCATCTTTGGCTGTGTCACCATCCTTGGTCAACACCTCTGAAGAGACATAGCCTTTTCTATGATAGGTTACAAGAGGGTTTGAAAACTTGCTGGATTCAGAAGGGTTGGGTTGGGGAGGTTCAGGGAGATTGGTCTGTGAGGGTTCAGGAGGGTTGGCTTGAGAAGGTTTGGAAGGGTTTGAAGGATCATTCTTGGCAAATACTTCCTCATCAGTGAAGAACCTTGTCTTGTTTACTCCAGAAAAGTGAAGTAATCTGCCCTCTTCTATCTGCCACCAGTTTGCACCTTTGTCAAGAATGACTTGTGCAATTTCCATGATGGATTTATCTTTCACATCTACCAACATCCTCAAATCATGGAACATTGTATGAAGCCTTGGAAATTCTGCAAGTTGTGGATACAAACTGTCCACAGTAGCCCTTGCTCCACCTCTGAGCATACTTTCATAAGTATACTCCTCTTCATCCTCATTTGACTGAGAACTTTGGGTTATAGGGGAGTTGGCTCTGGGTTCAGGGTTTGCTTGAAGAGTGGCTTCAGGAAGGTTGAGCTCAGGGATATTGGTTTTAGAAAGGTTGGGCTCAACACTTGGTACTTCAGTTGCTTTTGAGAGCAATGATATTGGCTCAGGAGGGTTGGCTCATGAAGTGCAGCTTCTAGGAGTATTGAGTAATTGAGCATGGATGAGTCAAGGAGAGATTGGAGTCTTGTCTCATCCACTGCAAGATCAGCTAGCACATCAATTGCACTTCTTTGTGCACTCCCTCCTGGAGAATATCTCCTGGTAAGATCAACAGGGGTAATGGGTTGGTTTGTGGGGGTAACATGGGTTTCAGGGGAGTTGGGTTCAGGATTTTGAGTTTCAGGAAGGTTGGGTTCAATTGCTTGGTTTTCAGGGACATTGGACTCAGGGGTTCCAGAACCAGAAGAGTTGGTCCTGGACTTAGACTTAGTCCTGCTTTCTGCTCTGCTCTCCCTAAGAGCCACTTGAAGTGTTCTTTCCTCCTGAAGCTCAAGAATCTTGTCAGTAGGCTTGGCTCTCCTCTTACTTGCCCTACTGCTCCCACTACCTTCTTCTTTCTCAGGGACAACTTCCCTGGGCCTTTTATCACCCTTTTTCTTCTGCCTTGTTTCATTGTACTTTTGCCTCAACTCTTCTGAGTGATCAGAAGGAACTTGCACTCCTTCTTCAGAAACTTCTTCAATCTCAATTGAAGCTCCTGATGTCTCTTCTGAGGGGAGTTGAGATAATTTCTTTGTTTTTACAGCCCTGGCCTTTGTCCTCTTTTTCAACTTTGGCTTTTCCTCTTGATTCTCTTCAGTAGGTTTGGCCAGCTACATTCTCCTTTGTTCAGTCTTCTTACTAGGCTTCCTGAACAATATCTTCTGGGCAGGGAGGGGTTTGGCAAATGTTTGCATTTCAGAATAGTGAGCAAACTTCTCTATCAGTAAGCTTGCCCTTGTGCAATACTTGAGTTTGCTTTCCAACACAACCTTTTGGTGTTCTTTTACCATAAACTTTGCCTTTTTCTTCATCATCTCAGACAAGATGAAGGTCCTCCAATAAAATTTGATGCCCTTATCACTGGCATCAATCACTGCAGCCATAATCCTTATCCTTGGAGCACTCACTTGCTCCAAACTGCCAGTGTTGCTCAAAAGGCTCTTTGTAATTACCTCAAATAGGTTGAGGAACATGGGCTTGAGAGTCCTTTTGTGATGTGTAGATGAGATTGATCCTGGAACTAGGAGCCAATCTTGAGCAATTTCTTGCTCATGGCCATTGCCATATAATTCTGGATTCCTCCCTTTAGAGGGCAATCCAAAAGCAGCATCTACATCTTCCTCAGAAAATTTCACCCTGTGAAATCTTTCTTCCTCTTCTCCTTATGCTATGTAAGATAGCCTTGTTGTAACTTCTCCATCCTCTGGCTTCCCTCTCCACTTTAGGAATGCAAAGAACTTAGCCATGTAGATCTCAAGGCAAGAATCTGGCTTTTCTTGCATGAACTTTTGAAGTCCTGCCCTTCTCAACCATCTCAAGCTTGGAGTAATTACTGGATCATCAATTTCAAATGAGATGATTGGCTCGAATATGAGGTTGTTTTTATGGTTAAGATAACCAAAATCAAGGTCTAGATCCTTGTTGGTGAAATCTACAATCATTTCAGGTATAGCTTTGGGAGCCATTGAAGAAACAGTAAGGTTTTTAGATGAGTTTGAGAAGATGAAGACTAGGGTTTCAAGAAAAGTTTGAATGCGTGGGGAAGAATGAACTTGGTGGGCTTCTTAAGATTTGTGAATATTCCAAAAGGAATGTATGTCAATGAGTAGGTAAGTCTTAAGGCACTTCAACGGTTTACAAATGAGGAAATCAAGTTTGGACGACCAAGATCAATTTCAAGGGAGTTGGCCAGTTTTGATCCAACGGTTAATAACCAATGGAACAGTGAAAAACTGTCTTTATTCAAACGTGGGAAGGAGTTTAATGTTTGTTTAAAGCTGGGGGGTTACCAAGGTAGATTATGTCTTGAATTGTTTAATGCAAACAAGAATTAAATCTTGGCATTTAATGCATTGAAAGTGACTTTTTGGGTAGGGGACAAATTAAATCCTTGAAAAGGTGATCGCTTGAAGAGGAATAAGACAGCCATCGAAATAGGCAATGATTACCCAAAATAGGTGCTTATCAGACCAAGATATGGTTTGATAGCCAAGACAACTTATCTGGCCCTACATGGACAAGTGTCCTGAAATGTTGTAGACAAGTGTCCTGAATTTCCATAGACAAGTGTCCTGATCAAGTTTCTGAGTTTCAGTAGACTTGACCAAGTCTGCTGAACATCACTTTTAGTTCCCCCTGAATTACTTAACTCCTTTGGACTTACTTATCCAACTTCCCTGGATCAAGAAGTCCCAACTCTGCTGATAATTCCATGAATCTTGCTTCTGCAAGTGGTTTTGTCAATATATCAGCTTTTTTATGATCAGTATGGATTTTCACCAACTTGATGTCCTTCTTCTCCACATGGTATCTAATGAAGTGGTGTTTGATGTCCACATGCTTACACCTTGTGTGTAACACTAGATTCTGTGATATTGCAATAGCACTGTTGTTATCACAGTATATGGGCACTTCAGTAGAGTTGACATTGTAGTCTCTTAGTTGTTGTCTCAACCAAAGGATTTGAGCACAACAACTTCCAGCTGCAACATACTCAGCTTCAGTGGTGGAGGTAGCCACTGTGCTCTGCTTCTTAGAGAACCAAGATATGAGCTTGTTCCCTAAGAATTGACAAGTCCCTGAAGTGGACTTTCTGCCAATTCTACAACCTCCATAATCAGCATCTGAGTAGCCAGTTAGTTCAATGTTGTCATCAGCAGGGTACGAAAGGACTAGGTTTTCAGTGCCTTTGAGATACCTCAAGATCCTTTTAGCAGCCTCTAGATGGCTCTTCTTTGGATTGGCTTAAAACCTTGCACAAACACCTACTGCAAAGGTGATGTCAGGTCTGCTGGCAGTGAGATAGAGGAGTGAACCAATGATTCCTCTATACTCAGTAGAGTTGGTTGGAACACCACTCTCATCTGGATCCATCTTCCAATTTGTGTTCATAGGGATCCTTACTAGCTTGCTGGTTGTACACCCAAATTTCTTGATCATCTCTCTGGTGTACTTTGCTTGGTTGATGAAGATTCCTTCTTTTGATTGCTTGACTTGAAGACCCAAAAAGAAGTTCATCAACCCCATCATTGACATCTCAAACTTGCTTTGCATGAGCTTTGAGAATTTCTCACACAACTTCTCATTAGGGGATCCAAATATGATGTCATCAACATATATTTGGACAAGCAAGATGTCCTCTCCTTCAGTGATTCTGAAGAGAGTTCTGTCCACTGTTCCTTTGGTAAAGCCATGGTGCAAGAGGAACTGTGACAGTGTGTCATACCAAGCTCTTGGGGCTTGCTTGAGTCCATATAGAGCTTTCTTCAGTCTGTAGACTTGGTTTCCTTCCTCAAAACCAAGTGGTTGCTCCACATAGACTTCTTCCTTTAAGACTCCATTCAAGAAGGCACTTTTGACATCCATCTGGTATACTTTGAACCTCTTGTGGGCTGCCAATCTGGCCTTGTTTCTGACTATCACATCATTCTCATTCTTTTTGTTCTTGAACACCCACTTGGTTCCAATAACATCTTGATGTGTAGGTCTATCCACCAGCTCCCATACATCATTTATGGTGAATTGGTTTAACTCTTCCTGCATTGCTGTGATCCAATTATCATCTTGAAGTGCTTCCTCAATGTCACTTCGTTCCTATTCTGATAGGAAACAACAAAATAGAGCACTTTCACCATGAAACCTTCTAGTTTTGACTCCTATACTTGGATCACCAAGTATCCGATCAGTAGGATGGTCAGATAACCATGTCCTTCTTTTTATGATCCCTTTAGTAGAGTTGTCCTCTACTAAGGTTGAGTCACTAGTATCATAAAATTCAGGATAATTGAATGCAGGATCTAATTCAGGATCATATTCAGGGGTGTTGTCCTCAATGTCTAGGACATTGGTATTTTCAACATTTATGGTTCCCCTTTGAATATTAAATCCATTAACTACCTCAACAGGGCCTGCTTCTTCATTGGTAGTTGTTACCTGAGTGTGAACTGGGATTGGGTGATTCAGTTCACCATTTCCTTCAGTGGGGTTTGTCTCAGGAGTGTTGCCTTCAGGATTGTTGTCCAGTGTTATATTTTCAGGAGGATTGGCTTGGACAACATCAATGAATACAGTGTCCTTGTCTTTTAGGCTCAATCTGGTTATTCTTTGTGTGATTTCTTCAGTGTCCTTGTCTTTTAGGCTCAATCTGGTTGTTCCTGATCTCAGAAGTAGATTCATCAAACACAACATGAGGTGTTTCCTCCACAATAAGGGTTTTACAGTTGTACACCCTGAAAGCTCTACTGATTTGGGAATATCCCCTCATCAGCTTTGCTGTCAAAATCTTTCAACTGTTCTTTCCCATTGTTGTGAATGAAACACTTACAACCAAATATGTGGAAATAGGACACTTTAGGCAATCTTCCTTTCCAGAGTTCATAAGGGGTTTTGCTTTGACCCTTAGTGATCAAACATCTGTTCTGAGTATAACATGCAGTGTTTATGGCTTCAGCCCAAAACCTCTTAGGTAGATTTGAATCAACAATTAAGGTTCTAGGAGCTTCTTTTAAAGTTCTATTCCTTCTTTCTGCAACCCCATTCTGCTGAGGGGTTCTAACTGTTGAGGTTTCATGAGCTATACCCTTTAGTGTACAATACTCATTGATGTATCAATTTATGAACTCAATGCCTTTGTCAAATATTATCTTGACTATATTAAAGCTCTTTTCATTTGACAGTCTCTTTAGCAGTTCAGGGAGTTTGACTTGTGTTTCCTTCTTATTAAGGAGAAATACTACCCATGTGAACCTAGAGAAGTCATCTACTACAACCAATGTGTATTTTCTACCATTTATGCTTACAGGGGTAATTGGTCCAAATAAGTCCATATGCAATAGTTCAAGTACCCTTTCAGTAGAGATGACTGGTTTTCCCTTAAATGAGGCTTTAATCTGTTTTCCTTCTTGGCATGGTTTGCAAACATGCTCCTTAATGAAATACTCATTAGGTAGTCCTTTAACTAATGCATTTCTGGCAAGTTTGTTCATTGATTTAAAGTTTAGGTGGTTTAGCCTCTTATGCCATAACCAGTTTTGTTCATTAGAGATTTTAGCAATGAAACATACAGCATCAGTAGACTTGTCCCAGTCTGCAAAATACACATTTCCCTTCCTAGTTCCAGTCAGTAAGGTATGTTGAGTTCTATCTTTGATTAAGCATTTTCCACTTGAAAACTCAACATTAAAACCTTTATCACAGAACTGACTTATGTTTAGGAGATTATACTTGAGACCAGCCACATAAGATACATTGGATACCTTGATATTACAAATTATCAAGGTACCATAACCTTTTGTAGTTGCTTGTGAGCTGTCTCCAAATGTGACATTTGGGCCTTCTCTTTCAGTGAAATCAGTGAGGAGATTCTTATTTCCAGTCATGTGCCTTGAGCAACCACTGTCAAGGTACCATGCTGACTTTTTGCTCATACTCTTCATCTTCTTGTGGCCCTTAAGTACCTGCAATTAGTGAGCTTTAGGTACCCTTTGAATTTTGGGTCCTGAGAGGTTATCTATACCTTTAGGAACCCAAACTTGCCTAATTACCCTGATTGATTCAAGGTGTCTAAGTTGTTTTCCTTTAGCATCAATATACACTGTCTTTCCCTTAAATGCCTTTGGGAAAGTGTGTGTGAAAGTGTTGACTCTGTAAGTTTCAGGAGAGTTGTCAAATCTCCTAAACTTATGAGTTCTTTGTGCTACTTGAGTAAATCTTTGAGGAAAGGCATATTTATGACCATTACCCTTTGGCATGAAGGGTTTTGGTTGTCTCATTTTATTCTGCCCTTGAGGATAGTTGTCCTTAGGTCTATTCAGCTGAGGCTTTCTCAGTAGAGTTGGCCTAGGCTGATCAAACCTTGGATAACTCCTCTGAACATTGTTCAGGAGAGTTGCCCTTCCATTGGGTCTACTCTACTGACCAACATTCCTCTTATGCTCAGGGACTTTGGCCTTTTCCTTAGGTTTGGGCCTAGTCTACTGACCAACTCTCTTGAAGATCAGGCCAAGGACAAAAAGCCTGAAGAGAAAAGATCAGAGGACAAGTACTCTGATAGGAGAAGGTCCAGTAGAGCTGACCCTTCATCATCTAAAGGAAGAGATGAATCCAAGAAGGATGATGATGAAGACCTGTGCTATAATTGCAAGAAGAAAGGGCACTTCCAGTATGACTGCCCTGAATTGAGCTCTAAGGAAAGAAGAGAAAGACAAGCAAAAAGAGACAGAAAATTCACCAATAGGAAGGCCATGATGGCTAGTGAAGAATCTGATAATGATGGAAGCTTCAACTCTTCTGATGGACTATTCTCAAACAGTGATGATGATGATGATGTGTGCAACATGGCTATTGAGGATGATGAGGTATCCTCCACTTCTAGCTCACCATCATTTCTATCACAGAACACTAGTGAAGTCAACTTGAAACTTTCCTTTGGGAAGTTAATGGAAGATTTCACTAAGTTGCAAGAATTTCATGACAATTGTGTGAGAGAAAATGAAAGACTTTCAATTGAACTTTCAAAACCTGTTGAGACAGTAGTTGCCATTAAATCTACTGAGTTGTACCAACAAGTTTTGAGAGAGCTTGAGGAAGCAAATCTCAGGATAGTTGACCAACAAGGACAGATTGATGCTCAATTACTTACTTAGAAGAGAAAAGAGTTTGAATTAAAAATTCTTCAAGCAAAATTTGAAAACCTCTCACATGAGTATGACATTTTCAAATCGAGTGAAGAGAGCCTGAAATTAAAGATGTCTGCTTTGAACAAATTCTCTAGAGCAATAGAGGAAATTCAAAGTTATCAAAGACCTATGGCTCAAAGAAGTGGAGTAGGTTTTGATCCATTTGAATCTTCACCTTGTCTTAGTGTTGCTTCTACAAGTAACACTAAGAAAATCTTTGTTAAATCAGTGGCACAACAAGCTGAAAATGAAATAATTCAGCCACTGAACAAAGAAAAGGGCAAAATGACTGAAATGCCTACTCAAGTGCTTCAGGAGACTAGGCCCAAACCTAAGGAAATGGCCAAAGTCCCTGAACACAAGAGGAATGTTGGTCAGCAGAGTAGACCCAATGGAAGGGCAACTCTCCTGAACAATGTTCAGAGGAGTTATCCAAGGTATAATCAGCCAAGGCCAACTCTTCTAAGAAAGCCTCAGCTGGATAGACCTAAGGACAACCATCCTCAAAGGCAGAATAAAATGAGACAACCAAAACCCTTCATGCCAAAGGGTAATGGTCATAAGAATGCCTTTCCTCAAAGATTTCATCAAGCTACACAAAGAACTCATAAGTTCAGGAGATTTGACAACTCTCCTGAAACTCACAGAGTTAATACTTTCACACACACTTTCCCAAAGGCATTTAAGGGAAAGGCAGTGTATGTTGATTCACAAGGAAAACAACTTAGCCACCTTGAATCAATCAGGGTTATTAGGCAAGTTTGGGTTCCTAAAGGTACAGCTAACATCTCAGGACCCAAAACTCAAAGGGTACCTAAACCTATCTAATTGCAGGTACCTATGGGCCACAAGAAGAGGAGTGTGAGCAAAAAATCAGCATGGTACCTTGACAGTGGATGTTCAAGGCACATGACTGGAAACAAGGAACTCCTCACTGATTTTATTGAAAAAGAAGGCCCAAATGTCACATTTGGAGACAGCTCACAAGCAACAACAAAAGGTTATGGTACTTTGATGATTGGTAACATCAAAGTATCCAATGTGTCTTATGTAGCTGGTCTCAAATATAACCTCCTAAGTATTAGTCAATTCTGTGATAAAGATTTCCATGTTGAGTTCTCAAGTGGAAAATGCTTAATCAAAGATAAGACTCAACAAACTCTATTGACTGGAACTAGGAAAGGAAATGTGTATTTTGCAGACTGGGACAAGTCTACTGATGCTGCATGTTTCATTGCCAAGAGCTCTGGTGAACAAAGTTGGTTATGGCATAAGAGGCTAAACCACCTGAACTTTAAATCAATGAACAAACTTGCTAGGAATGCATTAGTTAAAGGACTGCCTAATGAGGTTTTCATTAAAGAACATGTATGTAAACCCTGTGAAGAAGGAAAACAAATTAAAGCCTCATTCAAGGGTAAACCAGTCATCTCTACTGAAAGGGTACTTGAACTTTTACATATGGACTTATTTGGACCAATTACCCCTTCAAGCATAAATGGAAGGAAATACATATTGGTAGTAGTAGATGACTTCTCTAGGTTCACATGGGTAGTATTTCTCCTTAATAAGAAGGAAACACAAGTCAAACTGCATGAACTTTTAAAGAGACTGTCAAATGAGAAAAGCCTTAGCATTATCAAGATAAGATTTGATAAAGGCACTGAGTTCATAAACTCATACATCAATGAGTATTGCACACTGATTGGAATAGCTCATGAAACCTCAGCAGCTAGAACCCCTCAACAAAATGGAGTTGCAGAAAGAAGAAATAGAACTCTAAAAGAAGCTGCTAGAACCTTAATTGCTGATTCTAATCTACCCAAGAGGTTTTGGGCTGAAGCTATAAATACTGCATGCCATACTCAGAATAGATGTTTGATTACTAAGGGGCAAGGCAAAACCCCCTATGAACTCTGGAAAGGAAGAATGCCTAAAGTGTCATACTTTCACATATTTGGTTGTAAGTGCTTCATTCACAATAATGGGAAAGAACAGTTGAAAGTCTTTGACAGCAAAGCTGATGAAGGAGTATTTCTTGGATACTCTCAAATCAGTAGAGCTTTCAGAGTCTACAACAAGAAAACCATTGTTGTGGAGGAAACACCCCATGTTGTGTTTGATGAATCTATCTTTGAGATCAGGAACAAAAACCTGGACACGGAAGAGATCACACAAAGAACAACCAGATTAAGCTTAAAAGAAAAGGACATTGAATTCATAGATGTTGTCCAAGCCAATCTCCCTGAAAATGCTACACTGGACAACAATCCTGAAGGCAATATACCTGAAGAAAACCCCACTGAAGGAAATGATGAACTGATTGATCCAATCCCAGTTCACCCTCAGGTAACAACTACCAATGAAGAAGCAGGCTCTGCTGAGGTAGTTAATGGATCCAATATTCCAGGGGGAACCATAAATGTTGAAAATACCAATGTTCCTAACATTGAGGACAACATCCCTAAATATGATCCTGAATTAGATCCTGCATTCAATTATCCTGAATTCTATAACACGGGTGACTCAACTTTAGTAGAGGACAACTCTACTGAAGGGATCAGAAAAAGGAGGACTTGGTTATCTGACCATCCTACTAATATGATACTTGGTGATCCAAGTATAGGAGTCAAAACCAGAAGTTTTCATGGTGAAAGTGCTATGTTTTGTTGTTTCTTATCAGAACAGGAACCAAAAGACATTGATGAAGCACTTCAAGATGCAAACTGGATCACAACAATGTAGGAAGAGCTAAACCAATTCACCAGAAATGATGTTTGGGAACTGGTGGATAGACCTTCACATCAAGATGTTATTGGAACCAAGTGGGTGTTCAAGAACAAAAAAAATGAAAATCATGTGATTGTCAGAAACAAGGCCAGATTAGTGGCAAAAGGCTATTGTCAATCAGAAGGCATTGACTATGATGAGACCTTTGCACCTGTGGCAAGGCTAGAAGCAATCAGACTTTTCTTAGCCTATGCAGCCCACAAGAGGTTCAAAGTATACCAAATGGATGTCAAGAGTGCCTTCCTGAATGGAGTTTTAAAAGAAGAAGTCTATGTGGAGCAACCACCTGGCTTTGAAATTGGAAACCAAGTCTACAGACTGAAGAAAGCTCTATATGGACTCAAGCAAGCTCCAAGAGCTTGGTATGACACCCTGTCACAGTTCCTCTTGGATCATGGTTTTATCAAAGGAACTGTGGACAGAACTCTCTTCAGAATCACTGAAGGAGAGGACATCTTGCTTGTCCAAATTTATGTGGATGACATAATTTTTGGATCCCCCAATGAAAAGCTGTGTGAGAAGTTCTCCAAGCTCATGCAAAGCAAGTTTGAGATGTCCATGATGGGTATGATGAATTTCTTTTTGGGACTTCAAGTCAAGCAATCTAAAGAAGGAATCTTCATCAATCAAGCTAAGTACACCAGAGAAATGATCAAGAAGTTTGGGTGTACAACTAGCAAGCCAGTGAGGATCCCAATGAACACAAACTGGAAGATGGATCCTGATGAGAGTGGTATTCCAACCAACTCTACTAAGTATAGAGGAATCATTGGTTCACTCCTCTACCTCACTGCCAGCAGACCTGACATCACCTTTGCAGTAGGTGTTTGTGCAAGGTTTCAAGCAAATCCTAAGAAAAGCCATCTTGAGGCTGCAAAAAGGATCTTGAGGTATCTCAAAGGCACTGAAAATCTAGGCCTTTGGTACCCTGCTGATGACAACATTGAGTTAACTGGCTACTCAGATGCTGACTATGGAGGATGTAGAATTGACAGGAAATCCACTTCAGGGACTTGTCAATTCTTGGGCAACAAACTTATATCTTGGTTCTCCAAAAAGCAAAACATAGTGGCTACCTCCACTACCGAAGCTGGATATGTTGCAGCTGGAAGTTGTTGTGCTCAGATTCTTTGGTTGAGGCAACAACTAAGAGACTACAATGTCAACTCTGTTGAAGTGCCTATCTTCTGTGACAACAACAGTGCTATTGCAATATCACAGAATCCAGTATTGCACAGTAGATGCAAACATGTGGACATCAAGCATCACTTCATTAGAGACCATGTGGAGAAGAAGGACATAAAGTTGGTGAAAATCCACACGGATCATCAAAAAGCTGATATATTGACTAAGCTACTTGCAGAGGCTAGATTTCTGGAGCTATCAGCAGAATTGGGATTACTTGATCCAGGGAAGTTGGACAAGTAAATCATATTGAAGTTAATGGGAGGAAAGGGAACTGAAATGATGTTCAGCAGACTTGGTCAAGTCTACTGAAATTCAGAAGAGATGACCTAAATCATTCAGGACACTTGTCCATTGAAATTCAGGACACTTGTCCACAACTTTTCAGGACACTTGTCCAAAGTGGGGTCAGATAAGTTGCCTTAGCTATCAAACCAAATCTTGGTCTGATAAGCACCTATTTTGGGTAATCATTGCCTATTTTGAAATTTGTCCCATTCCATATACATATATCATCTTTTTGGGATTTAATTTGTCTCCCACCCAAAAGGTCACTTTCCATGCATTTAATGCCAAGATTTAACTCTTGTTTGCATTACACTTTTTCAAGACATGATCTACCTTGAAAACTCCCCAACCATTAACTAATATTAAATAACCTCCACGTTTTGAATAAAACCAATTACTCACTATTACATTGGTTTTTGACCATTGATCAAAATTGGACAACTCCCCTGAAATCAATCCTGGCCGTCCAATTTTGTTTTCCATTTTTGTTAACCGTTGAATTGCCTCAAGACTCCACCAACTCATTGACAAACATTTTTTTTAGAATATCCCCACAAACACCTCTTCCCAAGTATTCGAAACCCTAGCTTTCATCTTCTTCAAACACTCTCAAACTCTCTCAAATTCATTTCTGTAACCTTCAATGGCTCCCAAAGTCAGACCAGAAATGATCATTGACTTCTCCAACAAGGCTCTAGACCTTGATTTTGGCTATCTAAGCAACAAGAACAGCCTTCACTTTGAGCCTATTGCATCTTTTGAAAGTGAAGACCCTGAGGTAACTCCAACTCTTAGATGGCTTAGAAGAGCTGGACTCAAGAAGTTCATGGAAGAAAGGCCAAGCTCCTGTCTGGAGAGCTATATGGCTGAGTTCTTTGCTTTCCTCAAGTGGAGAGGCAAGCCTGAAGATGGTTGCTGAAATAAGCACTGTGATCTCCCCACAACTACCATCTTTGAACCTTGTTGAAGGAGGAGATGTTGCAGGTCTAGGTGAAGGTGTTGAAAATGAGAGCTTAGTTAAAAAATCAGAGGGAGTAGAGGATGAAAGAGAGGTTGTGATTACTAAGATAGTGAGTGAACCACAACTAGAGGGTGGTATAAGTGAGGAAGGACAGGCTATTCTTGAAGTCAAATCTGAACTTCAAGAATCCCTTGATGAAAGGAGGCCTGATTCCTTGGGTGAGAACATCATTAATGAAGGGAGAAAAGAAAGAGTTGAAAATGAGAAGAAGGCTGCTGATGTATCAGAGTCTTATGAAAAAGA
Source organism: Galeopsis tetrahit (assembly GCA_963675135.1). Taxonomy (NCBI): domain Eukaryota; kingdom Viridiplantae; phylum Streptophyta; class Magnoliopsida; order Lamiales; family Lamiaceae; genus Galeopsis; species Galeopsis tetrahit. The sequence goes on from OY776127.1 coordinate 32,336,433, forward strand.
AATTGAGGGTGATGAGTGTTTATTCCCTAACATTTTTTATTTGTCTAACATTGCAGGTATCTCTCTTGACCAAATATTTGCAGGTGAGTTCTTAACAGATGCACCCATCCAAGTAGACACTGGATCAGCACAAGCCTTGCTTGGGATGCAATCAGAAAAGTTGGACTCCTTAGCTCATCAAGTCCAATCTGCTCATGCTGAAACATCAAGAGCATTGAATGAGCAAGGAAGAACTCTAGCATCTGTGGAGATGAGATTAACTGGCTCTGAAGATGTAGTGCTCCCTACATTGGAAGCAAGGATAAGTGGAGTGGAATCTGGTCTTCAAACCATTTCCACTGAAGTTCAGAAAGCCAAAACCACCATGGAATCCATCTCAGATGAGGTCAAGAAGGAACAGAAGTTGCTGAGAGATAATCACAATGCAAATGTCAAAGCTCTCAGACTAACTGTCAAGCAAGCCCTTGGAAAGAAGACTGCACTTCAAAAGAAAAGAGCTGAGGACCAGAGGTTAGCAATGATCAAGGCTGCATCTGAAAAAATTTCCAAGAAGTGATGGCCAACATTGCTGAAGGTGCAGTGGCCAACCTCACTGAGCTTCTAAAAACCCAACTGGATGCATCTCTGAAAGCAACCTTGGAAGAGGTTGTTGAGCAAAAGATGAAGCCTGTTCTAGCCTTCCTTAGCTTGAGTAGTGATAGAATGCAGAATATACATGATGAGAATGTATATGTGCTAGAAGAGATGAAGTCTCTGAACCTAGCCCAATCCCTGATGGCTACAACCATGAGTGAGCTAAAACCTCAATGCTTTAATGCTGCCAAAAAGGGAGAAAGGGAAAGAGCAAGGGCAAAAGGTGCCTTGGTTATTGGAGGCTCAGACAAGGGCAAGGAAAAAGTTGCTGAAGATAAGGGAAAAGAGCCAGCAGTGCTGAACTTGGAAGACTTTGATGAAGAAGAGCAATTAGCCATAGCCTTGAAGGCTTCTATGGCATCAGCACAGGAAGAAAGGGCAAGAATTCAGCAGAGACCAGGAGGAGAAGTTTCTGGATTAGACAAAGGTGCTGAAGGTGTCCAAACCAGAGGCCAAATCAAGAAGGCCAAGGGAAACAAAAGAAAGGCTGAAACATTCACTGATTTCCCCAACAACCTAGAACTTCCTCTTGAGTTCAGAATTGTGGAAGAGCCTTCTCCTAAGAAGAAGCTCAAAGTTGCTGAAAAAGTCAAATCTACTGAAGTGTCCAAAACTGCTGAAAAGGACAAGTCTTCTGAAACAGAAAAGTCTAATGAGACTAAGTCCCCTGATGGTGCCAAAGCTGCTGAAGATATAGAAGAATTGTATGAAGAAGGTTTTGGACCAGGACCAAAGAAGAAGAAAGTTGTGTTGCTGAATGATCCATCAAAGTTGTTTCATGAAGGGTATGGCAAAGACCCTGAAACTCAACATAAATTGGCCATGATGAGGGCCCAAGAGAAAATAGACTTGATGTATGAAGCACAAAGAGCAAGAGATCAAAGAAGAGCAAATTTCCAAAAGCCAAGAAGAAGGAGAGCAACTTACAGCAAGATGAAGCCACAGCTACTGATCCCCATGGACACCAAATATCCTCACTTGGATAAATGGGTGCCAATTCAACTGAATGACTCATGGGAGGAAGCCAAAAGGGAGTTTGTATATGACTACTATGTCATTGATAGGTGGAATGGAAGGGAAGTCAACACCACCTTTGCTGAGTTCATGATTGAATACTTCAGAGACCTTTATCAGCAACTACTTGCAGCTGCTGATCTTGCAAGGATTGAACTCACTGCTCCCAAGCCAATCATCTACATGCCTCCCAAGCTGGAAGGATGGATTGATCAAGCTAGGATTCTTCAAGAATTCCTAGAAATTGTGAAGCTAAACAAAATGGTACTTGGACCTAAGGGAACCAACCAAGAGGCCATGGAGCTGAAAAGAAGAGTGTGGGCACAATATGGGATGGTGCCACCTCCTGAGGATGATCTCTGAAATGGCTAAGTCTTCTGACCTTTTTGGTGGTTGAAAACTTATTTGAAGATATGCTTAATTGGTCATCTATGCTGAAATTTGGTCAAAGATGCTGATATGCTCTGAAAATTATGTTTTGCTCTGATATTCTATGATTGCTCTGATAAAAGTTTTTGTGCTCTGATACTTGAAGATCTAGATGCTATTAAGTATTTAGTATATGATCTGATATCTTGTAATGAAATGCTCTAATGTAATAGTGTTTTGGATTCATGCTCTGATATGTTAACTTCAACTATCAACATACTTGTAATGTACTTTTGAATGAATGATAGTTGAGCATCTTTTGAATCAAGAAACATTGTTACAGAAATCTCTCTATGCCTATCTTTAAAACCTATTTGCAACATGAATAGTGAGTACACTAACACATTCTTTTTCAGGAAAATTGACTCTAGTCATGACTTCTGAAGATAAATGTAATAGGTGTAGTCAAGTCACTTTTGCATAAAATGTATAGGTTTTGGCATCATCAAAAAGGGGGAAATTGTTGGGAATAAAATGAGATATGTTTTGATTCAATACCAAAACCCCCTGAGACATGCCTAAGCTTAAGATGATTATGTTCTAAGCATGTTAGAACATATAGAATAAGGCTAGATGAGGAGTTGATATGTTAGGCAGCTCTTAGATGATTAGATGCACAATTTGAGGGGGAACATATTCTTTAAAGAATATCAAGAACAAGTCCCCTCAAGGCTCAAATTCTGGAACAATCACCAAAGCTATTGAAGGCCAAGTATGCTGATCAGGAGAGTTGTCCAGAGGAGTTGTCTCTGCTCAATTAAAACAAGAACAAGTATTCTGAAGCTTAAAGGCCAAGTATGCTGATCAGGAGAGTTGTCCAGAAAAGTTGTCCTAGTGCAATTAAACCAGAACAAGTGTTCTGAAGTTTAAAGGTCAACTATGCTGAAGAGATAAAGACAACTACACCCTAAAAGACTTCAAGAATGACACTGAGATCAATTCCAAGTGAAGCAAAGGGTAAAGAGCCAAGTCATCTGAAGAGAGCAAGCCAACTATGCTGATAAGCAAGTATGATGATAGTGATAAGCAGAGTTGTCCACTTGATAAGGAATGTTGTCCTGTCATTGGAGCAACCTTCAGAACCATGTCCAAGTCCTAACAAGTGAATCTTAAAGTCAGACATTGGGAAGAGTGCTGCAGAATGAAGACAAAGTCTTAACAGCCGTTTATTACCCAAATGAGGACATGTCACTATCAAGAATCTGTCTTCCAGTTTGAAGAACTCAAAGAAGACATTTATAGCAATTTGGGACTGCCTCTCCAACGGGCAAATCCTCAAATTTGTCTATAAATACAGAAGTGTGAAGACCATTTGAAGCACCAACTACCAAGCCAACTATCCTACAAGTTAACAGGTGCTTTCAAGCTTTCAAAGAGACTATCTTAGTCTTCAAACACTTCTTCTAAGCTGAACTCATTGTATATCCATACAAAGCTTAGAGAGATATCCTTATCCTTATACACTGGTCTTCATTGTAAAGGATATCTCATTAGTTGGAACCTTACTTCAACCCTTACCCCTTTCAAGTGAGAAAGTGAGAAGGTTGTAGTAGTAGAAGTGGTAGGAGCTGACTGTTGAGAGAAGAACAGTTCAGTTCTGAGTTGAGAAGAGGGTACTAGGACTCTAGACATCCTAGGGATCAATTCACCAAGGAGTGGTGTTCTTGATCAAGTGCACCTTGGCACTATAAAACAAGTTAATTCCAAAAGTGGAGGAATTATCCTGTTCAATCAGGGAAAGTGGATGTACGAGCTTGAGTCTCTGAACTACTATAAACTCTTGTGTTGATTTACTTTCAACGTACTTTCATACATTCAACACTGTACACAAACTGAACTTTCAAAGAACATATATTCAAAGACAGTGCAAAAACTGTATTGGACAAGTTCCCTGAAAACTGGACTATATTGCTTAAGTGATTTTAGAACTTAAAGGAGTTTAAACTAAAGGGCCAACCACTAATTCCGCACATATAGCTCCCCTAGATAGTTATTCAACTAAGTACTCAACAGTACTTAGTAGTTTGATTATCTTAGAAGAGTTATGCATATCAGCAGAGTTGTCCAGGACAACCTTGCTGAACTCTAGTTTGATCAAGTTTGAAAAAGAATTTGCATACAAGTGTATTCTCCCCCCCCCTCATACACTTGTTATATACTCCTTTCAGGACCAACATTATTAAATTCACCAATTGCAGGGTCGACTTGATTTGTATAAGAAAGGTGGTTCAGTTGGTGATACTTGGTACATTGACAATGGTTGTTCACACCACATGACTGGTACCAATACCTTACTTTCTAACTATCATGAGCAAAAAGGACCCAAAGTGATTTTTGGTGACAGTTCCATGACAACCACTAAAGGATTTGGATACATTAGAAATGGTGATGTAGAGATTCAGGATATCTCTTATGTTGAAGGTTTGAAATATAACTTGCTTTCAGTTTCTCAATTCTGTGACAGGGGATACAAAGTCCAATTTAAGAGCAGAAAATGTGAGATTATTGACAAAAGAACACATACAGTTCTACTTGTTGGTGTAAGACAAAACAGTGTCTACATTGTGAATTGGAATAGTTGTCCTAGGGATGCTTGTCTTCTTACTAAAAGTCCTAAAGAAGTCAGTTGGTTATGGCACAGACGCCTATGCCACATGAACTTTAAGATTATTAATAAGATAGCAAGAGAACACCTTGTAGAAGGTATTCCCAATGAAATCTATTACAAATCACAAGTGTGTGATGCATGCTAAAAAGGTAAACAGGTAAAAGTTTCCTTTAAGTCAATTCCCACTATCTCAACTGGCAGAGTCTTAGAACTCTTACACATGGATCTTCATGGTCCTATTAAACCTCCAACACTGAACGGTAGGAGATACACTCTAGTTGTGGTAGATGATTATTCAAAATATACTAGGGTAGTCTTCTTACACAAAAATAGTGATACTCAAACTCTTCTACCAGATTTGTTAAAGAGGTTGCAAGTTGAGAAAGGTCAGCCTATTGTCAAAATTAAAAGTGGCAAAGGGACTGAATTTATAAACTCTTACATTAAAGAATAATGTTCTAAAGCTGGTATCCAGCACTCTACTAGTGCAGCTAGAACCCCACATCTGAATGGTGTAGCTTAAAGAAGGAACAGAACACTCAAAGAAGCTTGCAGAGCCATGCTAGCAGAGTTCAACACTCCACATAAATTTTGGGCTGAGGCAATCAACACTGCTTGCCATACCCAAAATAGAAGTGCTCTACATAAGGCTCATGGTAAGACACCTTATGAGGTATGGAAAGGAAGAAAACCTAGAATTTCATATTTTCATATCTTTGGATGTGTGTGTTTTATTCATAACAATGGAAAGAGTAAATTAAATGTTTTTGATGCCAAAGTAGATGAGGGGATATTTTTAGGATACTCCTCAACTAGCAAGGCATTTAGAGTATTTAACTTGTTGGTCCCAAGTTAATTTAAGATTGATTAAGCTAGAAAAGTCAAGAGGGGAGGGGTGAATGGACTTTTAAAAATCGTTCAAAATATCAGAGTTTATATGCGAAATTTAAGTGTTCTTATGTACTGTGCTGTGCTTATACAACTCAGCTCAGTACTTTCAGAAATAATGTGAGCCTTTAAGTTTATACTCAACTTTGATTTTGAAATTTTACTTCGTAAACTTTACTGTTCTTAGTAAACAATTAAACAAATATCAAAACAGTAAGTAAATGAACATAAGATTTATAATGGTTCGACAAATGTCTACATCCACTCTCACAAACCCAGTTGTGATGTTTTATTAACTCTTCCTTCTTGAGTTTCTTGTGGCTTAAAGTCCCAAGACTAAGACTTTGATCTTTTCGATTACACTTCCAAGTGTATCTTCGATCGACTAGTAATTCTACAAGTAACTAGCACACTTGTTTTACATAAATCACAAACTAAAAAGTAAAGTAAACTTCTCTGATTGTAGCCTTTGATTATCCTTCAATACGTGGCTCTTCTCAGTTTCTTGATCTCCTTCAACTCTGCGAGTTCTTGAATACTTGAATGCTCTTTGATTGCTTTAGATCAGTAAAGTCTTAGTAGTAGCAGTAGTCTTTTCAAGTAGAAGATCACACAGTATATATAGAACTTAGTATGACAGTTAGTAGTTTGTGAAACTAAGTCTCAACTAACTCTAAAACTTTTTTTGTAACTTATCATTTTTGTAACCGACTTTGTAACTTATCTTTCCAAGTCAGCATATCTTCAATTAAATTCAGTTACACTTTCTAATAAGTTTTCCAAACTTATTCTTCCTTAGCACAGTAAAATTACTCTTCTTCTATTTTACTGTTCTTGGTCCAACTCAGCACAGTTCTTCAACAACTGTTCTGAACAACTTCAGAATGCTTATGTGCTTCCTTTCAACTCTTCTAAGAGTAGTCTTCTTCTTTTGAGTAGTATTTTGAGTCTTCAGTCTTCTGATCTTGCTCTAATCTACTGTTCTGAACTTTTACTCTGCTGATTACAATACAATACAACTTTACAAATATAAAACCTATCTATACTTCAACTGAACTACATACAGAAGAGTACATATAAGTCCTACACTATAAGTTGTTCTATACAACACATTATCAGCTCAATTCCTAAACAATTAGTATATTTTCACCATATAAGATCAGTAAACTCAGAATATATGACTTCTTAAGATGACTTAGTTAAGATGACTTCCAACCACATATATCATTAACTTTAAGTTACTTTTGGCCATCAAAACTCAATCTCATCAACTAGAATATTGTTTCAAGGATTCATATCCCAACAATTTCCTCCTTTTTGATGAAGCCAAAACTACTTAAATGTTAATAAATCAGTAGTTAAGTAATTAGTCAATCATAACAGTTCATCAATTCAAAATTCAAAATTCATATTCAGATAAGATCAGATAATTCACATATTACACATAATCACAGAATAAGAAATAAAGAAAAATATAGAAATAAAGATAAGGTAAAAAAATTTATCTTGTAAGCTTGTCCTTCATCTTCAATTTCATCTTCAGATCCTCTTCAGATCCTGAATGCCAAATACATCCTTGCTTTGATGTCCATCATGTGTTGAAGATCAGTAATACCTTCATCTTTAATGATCTTCTCAATGATTCTCTTGACTATAACATTTATAACTTTTCCTTCCCCCTTTTTGGCTTCATCATACAACTTCCTAATAAGATTTTAGTTTGTTGCATGATTTCACCTTTCAAGGTCTGGGTAAGGTCATTAGTATATTGTTTAGTAGATACAACACCAAGTTAGGTTAAAAATACTCTGCTAATTTTTATCAGCACATTTGTTTCGATCACTCTTTTTACATCATTTTATCACAATTTCAATATAAAGAACTACTTATCTGGATTCAGCTGAGTACTGTGATCAACTGAGTACCATCCTTTTGAAGATCAGATCACTTTTTGGAGTCAGCACAGTAACATCAGATCAGTTCTCCAACTTTTCTAAATATTACTTTCTCGAAGTGTAGATCATTTTTTAGTATCAGCACAGTACTATCAAATCAGTACTATGACTAAGATCAGTTCCCCCTTCAGTAGAGAACTCTTCTTCTGTGCCTGTTTTTTATGAGTGTAGTGGTCTTGACATAGTCTTATTCTTCTGGTTTACCCTTTTGATGTACTGTTCTTGGTATCAGCACAGTACCTGAAATGTCAGCACAATTCTATATGCAAGATGTGTTAGTGGTAGTAAGAGGAACCCAAATATACATAGAAGTTTTAAACAACTGAGACCTCTTAAGTCTTCTGCCCTTATGGTCACAGAACCAAACTTTATTAGCCTTTTCTTGACTATCAGAAGAGTTCATATTTACTCTTCTTAGGTAACCATTAACTGGTTTAACCTCTTTGGGAGCAGGAATATAAGGCTTCTGATAATTAGAATAAGGTTTATAAGCTTTTGTACTATAAGGTTTGTACTTACGCTGTGGTCTATCCTCTCTTATGATGTCATATGATAATGGAGGTGCATAGAGAATATGTTGTATATGAATAGGTTGGTTATATCCCCTAGGCTTAGATGCATACAGCTGAGACTGTCTTAGATAGGCTGGTCTAGGATGTGTCCATCTAGGTTGGACTGGTCTAGTCGTATATAGATGAGTTCTACTTCGCTGAGTTTTACTCAGTTGATTAGTACTCTTCTTATATGACTTAGACTGTTCTGTTCTTACCTTATTCATCTTATTACCATTTCTGACATTATGATGAACAAGATTAGTTTGAACTAGTCCATTAGTCTTGGAGGTTATGAATTTTACGGGTTCCATGGGTTTATTACCCTTATCAAGAATTATAAAACTGTTCTTAACTGTATTCGTGTTCTTGATTACAGAAGTAGATGAGTTAGGTACATCGGCACCTAATCCACTTTTATCAGCTGGGGATCTGTATTGATTTGATAATTGTTGATTAATCTTGGAAGATTTAATCATATCAGCCAATTTCATATCTAAGCTTTGTACTTCTGTTTCCAAGAAATGATTACGTTCTTCAAGATTTTCATACTTAGACTTTAAATCATTGAACTCATTGGTTTCGAGAGCTTAAGTCTTGAGCATACCATTATATAAATTTTCTATTGATGCATACTTATCTTTGAGTTGTGACAACTCTTCTGTTAAGCGTTCATTTAAGGTAATTAATTTAGGGTCTGCTCTTGACTGTGCTTCTCTGAGACTGATGATTTCTTGTTTTAAAGCAATTTTCTTGTCGCTGACTTCCATGAAGGCTTTGTTAGAGAGTATGAGGTCTTCTTCAGTCACTCCATTAAAGTGATGAAGACTACTTCTTACACCGCTGTCGGTCGTATCATTTTCATCAGTTTCAGAACTATCACAAGAACGAAATGAAGTAATAAATGATACCTCAATCTCTTGTTTGGCCATGAGTGTCAAGTCGTCATCACGATCATAATCTGAAATAGAGAACTTAGGCAGTTTTGTAGCATTAGTATCCATTATAAGAAATCAAGATATTATATAACAATAAATCTTTACAGCAAGTAATTTCACGGATCAGTTATGTAGACAACAAGACTTTCCCCAAAAGTCTTCTTGGTAATCTAGAAACAGAAGTCCAGAAGAACTACTGCTCTGATACCACTTGTTGGTCCCAAGTTGAGTTAAGATTGATTAAGCTAGAAAAAGTCTAGAGGGGAGAGATGAATAGACTTTTAAAAATCTTTCAAAATTTCAGAGTTTATATGCGGAATTTAAGTGTTCTTATGTACTGTATTGTGCTTATACAGCTCAGCTCAGTACTTTCAGAAATAATGTGAGCCTTTAAGTTTATACTCAACTTTAATTTTAAACTTTTACTTCGTAAACTTTACAGTTCTTAGTAAACAATTAAACAAATATCAAAACAGTAAGTAAATGAACACAAGATTTATAGTGGTTCGACAAATGTCTACGTCCACTCTCACAAACCCAGTTGGGATGTTTTATTAACTCTTCCTTCTTGAGTTTCTTATGGCTTAAAGTCCCAAGACTAAGACTTTGATATTTTCGATTACACTTCCAAGTGTATCTTTGATCGACTAGTAATTCTACAAGTAACTAGCACACTTGTTTTATAGAAATCACAATCTAAAAAGTAAAGTAAACTTCTCTGATTGTAGCCTCTGATTATCCTTCAATATGTGGCTCTTCTTAGTTTCTTGATCTCCTTCAACTCTGCGAGTTCTTGAATACTTGAATGCTCTTTGATTGCATTAGATCAGTAAATTCTTAGTAGTAGTTGTAGTCTTTTCAAGTAGAAGATCACACAGTATATATAGAATTTAGTATGGCAGTTAGTAGTTTGTGAAACAAACTCTCAACTAACTCTAAAACTGTTTTTGTAACTTATCCTTTTTGTAACCGACTTTGTAACTTATCTTTCCAAGTCAGCATATCTTTAATTAAATTCAGTTACGCTTTCTAATAAGTTTTCCAAACTTATTCTTCCTTAGCACAGTAAAATTACTCTTCTTCTATTTTATTGTTCTTGGTCCAACTCAGCACAATTCTTCAACAACTGTTCTGAACATCTTCAGAATGCTTCTGTACTTCCTTTCAACTCTTCTAAGACTAGTCTTCTTCTTTTGAGTAGTCTTCTGAGTCTTCATTCTTCTGATCTAAACTTTTACTCCGCTGATTACAATACAATACAACTTTACAAATATAAAACCTATCTATACTTCAACTTAACTACATACAAAAGAGTACATATAAGTCCTACACTATAAGTTGTTCTATACAACACATTATCAGCTCAGTTCCTAAACAATTAGTATATTTTCACCATATAAGATCAGTAAACTCAGAATATATGACTTCTTAAGATGACTTAGTTAAGAGGACTTCCAACCACATATATTATTAACTTTAAGTTGCTTTTGGCCATTAAAACCGAATCTCATCAACTAGAATATTGTTTCAAGGATTCATATCCCAACATAACTATTCTACCTTTTGTATGGAAGAAACACCACATGTTGTCTTTGATGAATCTGTATAGGACTGTGCTGACCATCAGCTCAGTAAGAAATTAGATCAAATAAAACTTCAATCGAATGATGAATCTGAGGTATATGAACTTGTACATGCTTACAACCCCTTCCTAAATGTCCTAGATGATGATGATGAAGAGGTAAAAGAGAAAGGTAGGTCTTCTAGACCTACTGATATGCCTGAATTGGTTGATTGTTCTCTTGTTAATAAATCTGCTGATAAGAACCATGCTGATATTGATGATAATGATATTGATATGCATGATGTTGTTGATGATTTAGATGATGAAAGTGTACCTGTTAAGAATAGAAGAACATGGAGATCTGTACACTCTTCTGATTTGATCATAGGTGATTCTAGTAAAGGTGTTAAGACCAGAAGAGAATTATTTGAATCACAAGAGGGAACTAATCCATCTCTATTTTGCTGGTGCTGTTTTCTATCTTCTATTTTGCTGGTGCTGATTTGATCATTGGTTGATAGTAACTGGATAATAGCCATGCAAGAAGAGTTGAATCAGTTCACTCGAAATGATGTATGGGAACTTGTTGATAAACCTGCTGGACACAACGTGGTAGGCACTAGGTGGATTTTCAAAAAACAAAAGAGATGAAAATGATCTTGTTGTTAGAAATAAGGCTAGATTAGTTGCATAGGGATATTCTCAAGCATAAGGTATTGATTATGATGAAACATTTGCTCCTGTTGCACGATTAGAAGCCATAAGATTATTTCTTGCCTATGTTGCTTACATGAAATTTACTGTCTATCAAATGGATGTAAAAAGTGATTTTCTTAATGGTATACTTGTTGAGGAAGTTTATGTAGAACAACCTCCTAGATTTGAAGTAAAAGGAGACCAAGTATACAAACTGAAGAAAGTTCTTTATGGATTAAAGCAAGCCCCAAGAGCCTGGTATAACACTCTTTCACTGTTCTTACCAGAAAATGGTTTTACTAAGGGCAAAGTATCGTACTTTTTTCAGAAGACAAGAAGGGAAAGACATTTTACTTGTCCAAATTTACGTGGATGATATCATTTTTGGTTCACCTAACAAAAGCTTGAGTGAAAGTTTCTCTAAACTCATGCAAAGTAAATTTGAGATGTCTATGATGGGTGAATGACTTACTTTCTTGGTCTTCAAGTAAAACAAACACATGATGGTATCTTTATAAATCAAGCAAAGTACACTAGAAATCTGTTAGATAAATTTGGTATTAAGACCTGTAAAACTATTGGAGTTCCAATGCAACCAACATACAGAATGGATCCAGATGAACGAGGTAAGTGTGCTGATCAATCCTATTACCATGCTTTAATTGGCTATTTACTCTATCTTACTGCTAGTAGGTCGGATATTGCATTTTCAGTTGGTGTGTGTGCTAGATTTCAGGTCAACCCCAAGGAAAGTCATTTGGAAACTGCCAAAAGAATATTGAAATAATCTAAAGGGAACTATTAATCAAGGATTATGGTATCCTTCAGATGATGATATATACTTAAGTGGTTATTCAGATTCTGACTTTGGTGGTTGCAGGATAGATATAAAATCAACTTCAGGATCTTGTCAATTCTTAGGTACTAAGCTCATATCATGGTTTTTAGAGAAACAGACGAGTGTAGCAACTTCTACTACTGAATCAGAGTATATGGCTGCAGGAAGTTGTTGTAGTCAGCTCATTTGGCTAATGCAACAACTTAGAGACTACAACATTGTGGAATCTATTGTACCTATATTCTGTGACAGCAATAGTGCCATTGCTATTACTCAAAATCCAGTTTTACATATTAGGTGCAAGCATGTAGATGTTAGGTATCATTTTATTAGGGATCATGTTGAAAAGAAGAACATTCGTATGGAGAAGATTCATACTGATCTTCAAAGAGCTGACATTTTTACAAAACCTTTGGCTGAAACAAGATTCAGAGAGTTATGCATAAGTTTAGGACTGATAGACATGGATCCTACCTGCATATGGAATTGTACTAACATTTCAGGTACTGTGTTGATACCAAAAGCAGTTCAGTAAAAACTAAAACCAGTACATCAGAAGGATAATCCAGAAGGGAAGACTATGCCAGAACAGTTACATTTTCTCACATCACGTAAAAAGGTTACTAAGGTGACTAATCCCGATGAGGAAGCTGGTAAAGTTGAGGGAAAATGAGAATATACATTTAAGGGGGAATCTATGATTTCTTAAATATCCTTTGTGTTGACTCAGAACACTAGTCATCTTAGAACAGACCTTGTTAAAATCCTTGAATTAATTATTCTTTAGTGTATTTCACCCATATTACTTGAATTAACACTTCTACCAAGGTGAAACGGGCACAGAAGAAATATGCTCAGTTGAAGGGGGAACTCAACTGAAGATACAGTAATGATATGAAGTTACTGTGCTGATATGAAGAAGTGATCTGATCTTCAAGAAAGACATACTCAGCTGATCACAGTACTCAACTGAATCCATATAAGTAATTTTCAGTATAATTAAAGTGATAAAATTGAGGTAAAAGTGTGTTGGAAACAATTGTGCTGATATACATCATAACAGTATTTTGCCTTAGAAAAAAATTCTAAATCGAAATTCTATCATATTGGATTACTAATAGTGAAGATTAATACACTCCTCTAGTTTTAACCTAATTGGTGGTGTATCTATCAATAGCACATTGGCTCCAAATTAGAAAGGGAATTTTGAATACGAACGGTTTCTTGAATCCCACGATCAAAAATCCTAATCTACACCACACATCGTGCGAAATTAAATCAATCTAAGCCCTATATTTTTCTTGAATTCAATAACCACGATCACATTACTTCATCTTTTTCACTTTCCAATTCTGAGATTACTTTCGCGATAAAACCAGAAATCTCAAAAACCTTTATCTCAAGTTTCTACATTTCTTCTACTTTTCTAATGGCAATCATCGAGCTACAGCTACTTAATGACAATGATGAAGTGATAGGTACGTTTGATCCTATCAGATGGGTTAAATAAAAGGGAGTATTTGTCGAGAATGTTGTCTATTTCACCGGAAAGCAGAAAGTTGAGAACCAAGCTATTTTGACGATGTGCGAAGAAGCTGGCCTGCGAAAATACCTAGAATCCTATCCCAATAAGGTGTTTGAACCTGAGGTGATGGAGTTTTTCTTGCATCTGGATGGTGACAGTGACACTTTGAAGACGTTTTTTTCGGGAAACAGAGTAACTTTGGCTAGAGATCATTTGGCCATTGCATTTGACCTACCTGAAGGCCCAGATCATATTTCATCATATATGGAAGGAAAGGAGAAGTTGTGCGTAGAAAGATGGGTTGGAGGTAAAGATGTGAATTTGAACAACCTGAAGAAATCCATTCTTCCAGAGCCCTTAAGATTTTTTATGGACATAGCTGGAAAAATTCTCCTAAGTCAACATCATAGTCAGGATGCCCTCACAAATTTGAAGATTAGGGTGATGGCAGCAATTATTGATAGAGTTGATGGAGATTGGCAAGGATTTTTCCTTGAGAGGCTATTGCTTGAGAAGGAGAAAATTCAGTTGGATGAAGACTCGAAGGAGTATGTTGTCAAAGCTACGATTGGCTTTGGTAACAAGTTGAGCATTCTATTTCCAACTATTCCTAGTGCGAAGGGTGAATGGAGCAAGCCCAAGAAATTTCATCAAGGAAAGTTTATTTTCAAGAAGGAAGTTTTGGTCAGTGATGATGAAGTATCTGGAGCTTCAATGTTCAGATCAGATGATGAAGCTGAAGAAAGAACAAAAGCAAGGCATGACCCATATTATGTTCGGTCAAAGAAGATTATTACGGGGAAGCTGACTCCAGAGCAGTCAGAAGAGTCAGTTGAGGTGAAGGAGAAGGAGGAGGAGGAGAAGGAAGACTCTCCTGAGAAATCTGTAAGTTCTCCTAGTGTTATTATTGTTCATAAGCGCACTAAGGGTAAAGGTTTAGTTAAACCTAAGAGAAAACCCAAGAACACTAAACCTACCTTATCCAATACTGATCCTATCCCAGCCAAGCCCCTTGATCAATGTCCCTTAGACAAATCTTTGTCTAAATCTTCAGTTGCTTCCACATCTTTTGAAGATTTAGTTCATAACTCTCATATTCATCAATCCAGTCCCATTTCCACACCCAAGATCACTACTCCCCAACCAACACCTAAAACAAGCCCACAACCAAAACATCCCACTCCAAAACACTTTCCTGAACCAATCCCTGAACAAATTCCTGAACCTATTTCTGAACCTATTTTTGAAACCCAACCATCTACTGAACCAAAACATATTGAAACCCAGCCTGAACCTTTCTTAATTCAGTATCATATCTATTTCAAAGAGAATGAAATTAGGATGAATTTGTGTTGGGAATAAAATGAGATATGTTTTGATCTAATACCAAAACCCCCTGAGACATGCCTAAGTCAAGATAAATATGTTCTAGAAATGTTAGAACATATAGATTATAGGCTAGATGAGAAGCTGAAATGTTAGGCAGCTCTTAGACAATTAGATGCACAATTTGAGGGGGAACCTACTTTTAGGATGATCAAGATCAAGTCCCCTCAAAGCTCAAATTATGAAACAATCACTTAAGAGCAAGAACACTCTATGGAAAACCAAATGCTCTGATCAGGAGAGTTGTCCAGAGAAGGTGTTCTTATGCAAGAACAAGATTGTAAAGCTCAAAAGGACAAGTCCAATAAGATACTCTGATCAGGAGAGTTGACCAGAGAAGTTGTCCACATGCAAGATTGATAAAATCAAAAGGACAAGGCAAATAAATCTGATCAGGAGAGTTGTCCAGAGAAGCTAGCCATATGCAAGAATAACTCTACCTAGCTCAAAAGGACAAGACTACTTAAAGGTTTTGATCAGGAGAGTTGTCTAGAGAAGCCAACTCTATGTGTAAAATGCTCTGATGCTAAAAGACCAAATATGCTGATCAGAAGAGTTGTCCAGAAGAGTTGTCTCAGCAAGATTGAATCAGAACAGATACTCTAAAGGTTGAAGGTCAACTATGCTGAAGAATTAAGGACAACCATACCCTAAAGAAATGCAATATGCCAAGATCATCTTGGAGTGAAATAAAGGGAAAGAGCCAAGTCATCTGAAGAAGAGCAAGCCAACCTTGCTGAAAAGCAAAACTACTGATAGTGATAAGGAGAGTTGTCCAGATGATAAGGAATGTTGTCCTATCATTGGATCAACCTTCAGAAGCCATGTCCAAGTCCTAACAAGAAGTCAAACATTGGGAAAAGTGCTGCAGAATGAAGACAAAGTCTTACAAGCCGTTTATTACCCAAATGAGGATCACTATCAAGAATCTGTCTTCCAGTTTGAAGAACTCAAGGAAGACATTTATAGCAATTTGGGGCTGCCTCTCCAACGGGCAAATCCTCCATTTTGTCTATAAATACAGAAGTGTGAAGACCATTTGAAAGCATCCAACTAACCTCAACAGAATCCATCTACTCAAGTATTCTGAAGCTCATAGAACATTCAAGCTTTCAAAAGACTATCTTAGTCTTCAAACACTTCTTCTAAGTTGAACTCATTGTATATTCATACACAAGCTTAGAGAGATATCCTATCCTTATACACTGATCTCCATTGTAAAGGATATCTCATTAGTTGGAACCTTACTTCAATCCTTATTCCTTTCAAGTGAGAAAGTGAGAAGGTTGT
This sequence comes from Galeopsis tetrahit, assembly GCA_963675135.1. NCBI lineage: Eukaryota > Viridiplantae > Streptophyta > Magnoliopsida > Lamiales > Lamiaceae > Galeopsis > Galeopsis tetrahit. Next base: position 32,352,748 of record OY776127.1, read on the forward strand.
AGTAGTAGAAGTGGTAGGAGCTGACTGTTGAGAGAAGAACAGTTCAGTTCTGAGTTGAGAAGAGGGTACTAGGACTCTAGACATCCTAGGGATCAATTCACCAAGGAGTGGTGTTCTTGATCAAGTGCACCTTGGCACTATAAAACAAGTTAATTCCAAGAGTGAAGGAATTATCCTGTTAAATCAGGGAAAGTGGATGTAGGAGCTTGAGTCTCTGAACCACTATAAACTCTTGTGTTGATTTACTTTACAAGTACTTACATTCATTCAACACTGCACACAAAACTGATCTTTCAAAGATACATATTCAAAGACTGTGCAAAACTGATTTGGACAAGTTCCCTGAAGCTTAACTGGACTGTTTTGGATTGGCAAAGAGATTTCAGAATCTTAAGGAGTCTAAACTTAAAGGGCCAACCACTATTCCGCACATATAACTCCTTTAGATAGTTATTCAACTAAGTACTCAATAGTACTTAGTAGTTTGATTATCTTAGAAGAGTTAATCATCTTCAGCAGAGTTGTCCAAGACAACCTTGCTGAGCTCTGGTTTGATCAAAAGTTGTAAAGAATTGCATACAAGTGTATTCCCCCCCCCCCCCATACACTTGTTATATACTCCTTTCAGGACCAACAAGTGGTATCAGAGCAGGGGTTCAAAGACCACTGCTTCTGAAAAGCCATCTTGGCTTTCAAAGTCACATATTTGCTGTGGTCACTGAACTGATCTATCTGAAATCCTTTGTATCTAGTGTGTAATCTCTTCTTGAAGAAATGGCAAGAGGAAATAACAACAATCAGAACCAGCAGCAGCAGAATCCTGATCAGAACATCAATGCTGCAGTTCCACCTCCTGCTAACCAAGGATTGGATAACATGGCAACAAATTCAGTCAATCACATATCTCATCACAAATTGCCCATGTTCTCAATTGATAACTATGATTTCTGGAAAATCAGAATGAGGGCTCATCTTGCATCTCTTCATACTGATATGTTGAGAGTGATCACAAGAGGACCTTTTGTGTTCACCTTTGTCAATCCTAGAGTCACAGAGGCTCAAAGGGCAGATACAAGAGATGTACTACCCAAAGATGAAGATGACTTCACTACTGATGAAAAGAGGAAGGATAATCTGAATTATCTAGCAATGAACACCCTCTATCAAACAATTCCAGATGCAGTCATGGGAAGAGTCTACCACTGCACAACAGCCAAAGAAATTTGGGATACTCTTGCTGAAATGTGTGAGGGCACTGAAAAGATCAAGGAGAACAAGCTCCAAGTTGCTGTGCAGAAGTTTGAACAATTTTCAATGGAGTCTGATGAGTCCATTGACAAATTTGCTGGTAGATTCACTGATGTGATGAATGAGATTAACTCATTGGGCAAGATTTACACCAAGAGAGAGGTTGGATTGAAGATCTTGAGAAGTCTCACTCAAAAGTGGGATGTCTATGCTGTAATGATGCAAAACACCAAAGATCTTTCCACCATGCCCATGCAACAAATCTTCTCTGAACTCAAAGCTTATGAGTTCGACCTCAATAGAAGAAAGCCTATTGAGGAACCTTCAAATCCTACTAAGGGAGTGGCATTCAAAGCCAAAACAGCTGAACCAGAGATGCAGCCCACTCCAAGACCATCAAAGTCAGTCTCAAAGACTGAAATGAAGGAAGAACTAGCCTTGATGGCTAGAAGGTTTGAAAAGTTGAACTCAAGGTTTGGTAGATACAAGAAATTCTACCAGGACAACAAATTCAGGAGATACAACTCTCCTGAAGCACAGGCTGAAGTCAAAAAGCCTGAAGAGAAAAGATCAGAGGACAAGTACTCTGATAGGAGAAGGTCCAGTAGAGCTGAACCTTCATCATCAAAAAGAAGAGAAGAATCAAAGAAAGAAGATGATGAAGATCTGTGCTATAACTGTAAAAAGAAAGGGCACTTCCAGTATGACTGCCCTGAATTAAGCTCTAAGGAGAGAAGAGAGAGGCAGGCCAAAAGAGACAGGAAATTCACCAATAGAAAAGCCATGATGGCTGGTGAAGAATCTGATAGTGATGAGAGCTTCAACTCTTCTGATGGACTATTCTCCAACAGTGAAGATGATGATGATGTTTGCAACATGGCTCTTGAGGATGATGAGGTATCCTCTACTTCTAGTTCACCATCATTCATCTCACAAAACACTAGTGAGGTTAACCTGAAACTTTCCTTAGGAAAGTTGATGGAAGATTTCACTAGATTACAAGAATTTCATGACAATTGTGTGAGAGAAAATGAAAGATTAGCTACTGAACTTACCAAGAACTCTGAGGTAGCTGTTGATGTCAAGGCTACTGAGTTGTATCAACAAGTCTTGAGAGAGCTTGAGGAAGCAAATCTCAGGATAGTTGACCAACAAAAGGAGATTGATAATCAACTCCTTTCTCAGAAAAGAAAAGACTTTGAACTAAAAATTCTGAATGCCAAATTTGAAAATCTCTCACATGAATATGATATTCTTAAATCAAGTGAAGAGAGCCTGAAATTAAAGATGTCTGCTTTGAACAAATCCTCTAGAGCAATAGAGGAAATTCAAAGTTATCAAAGACCTATGGCTCAAAGAAGTGGATTGGGTTTTGATCCATTTGAATCTTCACCTTGTCTTAGTGCTGCTTCTACAAGTAACACTAAGAAAATCTTTGTTAAATCAGTGGCACAACAAGCTGAAAATGAAATAATTCAGCCACTGAACAAAGGAAAGGGCAAATTGAATAAAATGCCTACTCAAGTGCTTCAGGAGACTAGACCCAAACCTTTGGAAAAGGTCAAGGCTCCTGAACACAAGAGGAATGTTGGTCAGCAGAGTAGACCCAATGGAAGGGCAACTCTCCTGAGCAATGTTCAGAGGAGTTATCCAAGGTATAATCAGCCTAGGCCAACTCATCTGAGAAAGCCTCAGCTGAATAGACCTAAGGACAACTACCCTCAAAGGCAGAATAAAATGAGACAACCAAAACCCTTCATGCCAAAGGGTAATGGTCATAAAAAGGCCTTTCCTCAAAGATTTCATCAAGTTGCACAAATAACTCATAAGTTCAGGAGAATTGACAACTCCCCTGAAACTTACAGAGTTAACACATTCACACATACTTTCCCAAGGGCATTTAAGGGAAAGACAGTGTATGTTGATGCACAAGGAAATCAACTTAGCCACCTTGAATCAATCAGGGTTATTAGGCAAATTTGGGTTCCCAAAGGTACATCTAACCTCTCAGGACCCAAAACTCAAAGGGTACCTAAACCTATCTAAATGCAGGTACCAATGGGACACAAGAAGAGGAGCATGAACAAAAAGACAGCATGGTACCTTGACAGTGGATGCTCAAGGCACATGACTGGAAACAAGGAACTCCTCTCTGATTTTATTGAAAAAGAAGGCCCAAATGTCACCTTTGGAGACAGCTCACAAGCAACAACAAAAGGTTATGGTACTTTGATGATTGGTAACATCAAAGTAACCAATGTATCTTATGTAGCTGGTCTCAAATATAATCTCCTAAGTATCAGTCAATTCTGTGACAAAGATTTTAATGTTGAGTTCTCAAGTGGAAAATGTCTAATCAAAGATAAGACTCAACAAACTCTATTGACTGGAACTAGGAAGGGAAATGTATATTTTGCAGACTGGGACAAGTCTACTGATGCTACATGTTTTATTGCTAAAAGTTCTAGTGAACAAAGTTGGTTATGGCACAAAAGGCTAAACTACCTGAACTTCAAATCTATGAATAAACTTGCTAGAAATGTATTAGTTAAAGGACTGCCTAATGAGGTTTTCATTAAAGAACATGTGTGTAAGCCATGCCAAGAAGGAAAACAGATTAAAGCCTCATTCAAAGGTAAACCAGTCATCTCCACTGAAAGGGTACTTGAACTTCTACATATGGATCTGTTTGGACCAATTACCCCTTCAAGCATAAATGGTAGAAAATACACATTGGTGGTAGTAGATGACTTCTCTAGGTTCACATGGGTAGTATTTCTCCTTAATAAAAAGGAAACACAAGTCAAACTACCTTAACTTCTCAAGAGATTGTCAAATGAAAAAAGCCTTAGCATTATCAAGATAAGATCTGATAAAGGCACTGAGTTCATTAATTCTTACATCAATGAGTATTGCTCATCTAATGGGATAGCTCATGAAACCTCAGCAGCTAGAACTCCTCAACAAAATGGAGTTGCAGAAAGAAGGAATAGAACCTTAAAAGAAGCTGCTAGAACCTTAATTGCTGATTCAAAATTACCTAAGAGGTTTTGGGCTGAAGCTATAAAACTGCATGCCATACTCAGAATAGATGTTTGATTACAAAGGGGCAAGGCAAAACCCCCTATGAACTCTGGAAAGGAAGAATGCCTAAAGTGTCATATTTTCATATATTTGGTTGTAAATGTTTCATTCACAATAATGGGAAAGAACAGTTGAAAGCTTTTGACAGCAAAGCTGATGAGGGAGTATTCCTTGGATACTCTCAAATCAGTAGAGCTTTCAGAGTCTACAACAAGAAAACCCTTATAGTGGAAGAAACACCTCATGTTGTGTTTGATGAATCTATCTTTGAGATCAGGAATGATCATTTGGAACCTGAAGAAATCACACAAAGGACAACCAAACTAAGTCTTAAAGACAAAGACACTGAATTCATAAATGTTGTTCAAGCCAATCTGCCTGAAAAGTTCACATTGGACAACAACCCTGAAGGCAACCTTCCTGAGACAAACCCCACTGATGGAAATGGTGAACTGAATGACCCAATCCCAGTTCACATCCAGGTAACAACTACCAATGAAGAAGCAGTTCCTGCTGAGGTAGTTAATGGGTCAAATAATCAAGGGGGAACTCAAAATGTTGAAAATGCCAATGTCCCTGACATTGAGGACAACACCCCTGATTTTGATCCTGAATTAGATCCTGCATTAAATTATCCTGAATTCTATGATCAAAATGACTCACCTTCAGTAGAGGACAACTCTACTGAAGAGATCAGGAAAAGAAGGACTTGGTTGTCTGACCATCCTACTGATCTGATACTTGGTGATCCAAGTATAGGAGTCAGTACCAGAAAGTTTCATGGTGAAAGTGCTATGTTCTGTTGTTTCTTGTCAGAGCAAGAACCAAGTAATATTGAGGAAGCACTTCAAGATGCCAATTGGATCACAGCCATGCAGGAAGAACTCAACCAATTCACCAGAAATGAAGTATGGGAGCTGGTGGATAGGCCTTCACATCAAGATGTTATTGGAACAAAGTGGGTGTTCAAGAACAAGAAAAATGAAAATGATGTGATTGTCAGAAACAAAGCAAGACTTGTGGCAAAAGGGTATTGCCAACATGAAGGCATTGACTATGATGAGACATTTGCACCTGTGGCAAGGCTAGAAGCAATAAGGCTCTTTCTAGCCTATGCAGCCCACAAGAGGTTCAAAGTATACCAAATGGATGTCAAGAGTGCCTTTCTGAATGGAGTCTTGAAAGAAGAAGTCTATGTGGAGCAACCACCAGGTTTTGAAGTTGGAAACCAAGTTTACAGACTCAAGAAAGCTCTATATGGACTCAAACAAGCCCCTAGGGCTTGGTATGATACACTGTCACAATTCCTCTTGGATCATGGATTCACCAAGGGAACTGTGGACAGAACTCTCTTCAGAATCTCTGAAGGAGAGGACATCTTGCTTGTCCAAATTTATGTGGATGACATAATTTTTGGATCCCCTAATGAGAAGTTGTGTGAGAAATTCTCCAAGCTCATGCAAAGCAGGTTTGAGATGTCCATGATGGGGTTGATGAACTTCTTTTTGGGTCTACAAGTCAAGCAGTCTAAAGAAGGAATCTTCATCAACCAAGCTAAGTACACCAGAGAAATGATCAAAAAGTTTGGGTGTACAACTAGCAAGCCAGTAAGGATCCCTATGAACACAAATTGGAAGATGGATCCTGATGAGAGTGGTATTCCAACCAACTCTACTGAGTATAGAGGAATAATTGGTTCACTCCTCTATCTCACTGCCAGCAGACCTGATATCACCTTTGCAGTAGGTGTTTGTGCAAGGTTTCAAGCAAATCCTAAGAAAAGCCACCTTGAGGCTGCAAAGAGGATTTTGAGGTACCTCAAAGGCACTGAGAATCTAGGCCTTTGGTACCCTGCTGATGACAATATTGAGCTAACTGGCTACTCAGATGCTGATTATGGAGGATGTAGGATTGACCGAAAGTCCACCTCAGGGACTTGTCAATTCTTGGGCAACAAACTCATATCTTGGTTCTCCAACAAACAAAATACAGTGGCCACCTCCACCACTGAAGCTGAATATGTTGCAGCTGGAAGTTGTTGTGCTCAAATCCTTTGGCTAAGACAACAACTCAGAGACTACAAAGTCAACTCTACTGAAGTGCCAATTTTTCTGTGATAACAATAGTGCCATTGCTATATCACAAAATCCTGTCTTACACACAAGATGCAAACATGTGGACATCAAGCACCACTTCATTAGAGATCATGTGGAGAAGAAGGATATCAAGTTGGTGAAAATTCACACAGACCTTCAAAAAGCTGATATACTAACTAAGCCACTTGCAGAGGCAAGGTTCCTGGAATTATCAGCAGAGTTGGGACTTCTTGATCCAGGGAAGTTGGAAAAATGAGTCCAAAGAGGTTCATTGTTTGAGGGGGAAATAAACTCAAACTTCAGCAGACTTGGTCAAGTCTACTGAAAATCAGAAATATGACCTTACCTCTTCAGGACACTTGTCCATTGACATTCAGAACCTTTGTCCACATCTCTTCAGGACACTTGTCCATGTAGGGTCAGATAAGTTGTCCCAGCTATCAAACCAAATCTTGGTATGATAAGCACCTATTTTTGGTGATCAATACCTATTTCGAAATCTGTCCCATTGAAATACAGTTTTCACCTTTCTGGGATTTAATTTGTCTCCCACCCAAAAGGTCACTTTCCATGCATTAAATGCCAAGATTTAACTCTTGTTTGCATTAAACTTTTTGGGACATGATCTATCTCGAAAAACCCCCAGCCTTAAACAAACATTAAAAACCACCCACGTTTTGAATAAAACAGTTATTTCACTGTTACATTGGTTTTTGACCATTGGATCAAAAATGGACAACTCCCCTGAAATCAATCCTAGCCGTCCATTTTTTATTTCCACTTTTGCTCACCTTTGAATTGCATCAAGACCTTACCAACTCATTGACAAACATTCTTTTTAGAATATTCACAAGTCTTAAGATCCCCACAAACACTTCTTCCCCAAGTATTCGAAACCCTAACTCAAATTTTCTTCAAACTCTCTCAAAGCTCTCTCTGCAAATTTCAATGGCCCCCAAAGTTAGACCTGAGATGCTTGTTGATTTCTCTAACAAGGATCTACACCTGGATTTTGGCTACTTAAGCAATAAACACAATCTTCATTTTGAGCCAATAGTATCCTTTGAGAATGAGGATCCTGAAATCACACCAACCTTGAGATGGTTGAGGAGAGCTGGACTTCAAAAGTTCATGGAGGAGAAACCAAGCTCTTGCTTGGAGAGCTACATGGCAGAATTCTTTGCCTTCCTCAAGTGGAGAGGCAAACCTGAGGATGGTGAAGTATCAACCAGATTATCTTACACTGCAGAAGGAGAGGAGGAGGAGAGATTCCACAGAGTAAAATTCTCCTCAGAAGATCTGGAAGGAGCTTTTGGATTGCCTTATGAGGGAAGGAATCCAGAAGTTTATGGTATTGGCCATGAAGATGAGATAGCCCAAGAATGGCTATTAGTTCCAGGCCCTCTCTCCTCAACTCAAAACAAGAAGACTCTCAAGCCAGAGTTTCTCAATCTTTTTGAGGTAGTTGCTAAGAGCCTCTTAAGCAACACTGGAAGCTTAGAGCAGGTCAGCCATCCAAGGATCAGAATCATGGCTGCCATTATTGATGCCAGTGATAAGGGCATTAAGTTTGATTGGAGGACCTTCATCATGTCTGAGATGATGAAGGAGAAGGCTAAATTCAAGGTGAAAACCCACAATAAGGTGGTGCTAGAAGGGAAAATCAAGTATTGCACCAGGGCAAGCTTGTTGATTGAGAGGTTTTCCCACTATTCCTAGATGCAGACCTTTGCAAAGCCCCTCCCAGCCCAAAAGATCTTGTTCAGAAAGCTTAGCAAGAAAACTGAACAGAGAAGGATGCTCATGGCCAAACCTGCTGAAGAACAGGAGGAAGAGAAGCCTAAGATGAAAAAGAGAACAAAGGCCAGGGCTGTCAAAACAAGAAAAATGTCTCAATTGTCCTCAAGAGAAGCCTCAGGAGCATCAGCTGAAGTTGATGCAGTGGCAGAAGAGGGAGTGAGTGTGCCTTCTGACCACTCAGAAGAGTTGAGGAGGAAGTACAATGAGACTAGGCAAAAGAAGAAGGGTGATAAGAGAATCCGGGAGGTTGTCCCTGAGAAGGAAGGAAGTGGAAGCAGTAGGGCCAACAAGAGAAGGGACAACCCTATTGAGAAGGTGTTGGAGCTTCAAGAAGAAAGGTCTCTTCAATTGGCTCTAAGGGAGAGCAGAGCTGAAAGCAGGACCAAATCCATGTCAAGGACTAATTCATCTGGTTCTGAAACTCCAGAATCCAAAGTCCCTGAAGGTCAACCTATAGAGGCCAACCTCCCTGAAACTCAGAACCTTGAACCCAACTCCCCTGAAACCCATGTTACTCCTTCCAACCAACCCATTACCCCTGTAAATCTCACTAAGAGATATTCTCCAGAAGGGAATGTGCAAAGAAGTGGCATTGATGTGCTTGCAGATTTAGCAGTAGATGAGACAAGACTCCTGTCCCCCCTTGACTCATCAATGCTCAATTATTCAAAGCTCTTAGAACATGCACTCAATGAGCCAACCCCCCTGAGTAAAGCCCCTTCAGATTCATTGTTCTCTAAAGCAACTGAAGTACCTTCATTTGAGCCTAACCCTTCTGAAACCAATATCCCTGAACTTAATTTGCCAGAAGCCACATTAGGAGAACCCAGAGCCAACTCCCCTATAACCCAAAGTCCCCATTCAAGTGGAGATGAGGAGGAGTATACTTATGAAAGTATGCTCAGAGGAGGAGCCAAGGCTACTGTGGACAGTTTGTATCCACAACTTGCTGAATTTCCAAGAATTCAGAAGGCCTTTCATGATTTAAGGATGCTTGTTGATGTGAAAGACAAATCTATGATGGAGATATCACAAGTCATCCAAGATAAGGGTGCAAACTGGTGGCAAATAGAGGAAAACAGATTGCTACACTTTGCTGGAGTTTCAAAGACAAGATTTCTCATTGATGAGGAGATTTTTGCAAAGCTGGTAGCTGATAAGATTGAGGAGGAGAAAGAAAGAAAAGCCAAGGGAATCAAACACCCTGACAGTAGCTCCAATGATGATTCCCCTGATGATCCCTCAAACCCTTCAAATCCCAACCCTCCTGAAACCCCTCAAGCCAACCTCCCTGAACCCTTTCAACCCAAGTCTTCTATAGCAGACAGACTTTCAAACCCTCCTAAAACCTATCATAGGAAAGGCTCTGTATCTTCAGAGGTGTTGACCAAGGGTGGTAACACAACCAAAGACACATCTGCCAATGAAGGTTCTTCTGAACCCAAGGCACAGCCTAAAGATGTTGAGGTTCCTGTACTAGAGGCTAGTTTGATTAAGGCCTATTCAGTGTCAGAAGAGTTGGACACTGATCAGCCCTTAATCATTCAGGATGACTCAGTGGCTGCTGAGATAAGCACTGTGATCTCCTCACAACTGCCATCTTTGAACCCTGTTGAGGGTGAAGATGCTGCAGGTTTAGGAGAAGGAGTTGAAAAGGAGAGAATAGTTGAAAAATCAGAGGGAGTTGAGGATGAAAGAGAGGTAGTCATCACTAAGATAGTGAGTGTACCACCATATGAGGGTGGAATAAGTGAGGAAGGACAGGTTATTCTTGAAGTCAAATCTGAACTTCAAGAATCCCTTGATGAAAGGAGGCCTGATTCCTTGAGTGAGAACATTATTAAAGAAGGGAGAAAAGAACAAGTTGAAAATGAGAAGAAGACTGCTGATGTATCAGAGTCTTATGCAAAAGAAATTGAGGGAGATGAGTGCTTATTTCCTAACATGTTTGACTTGTCTAATATTGCAGGTATCTCTCTTGACCAAATTTTTGCAGATGAGTTCTTAACAGATGCACCTATCCAAGTAGACACAGGCTCAGCTCAGGCCTTACTTGGAATGCAATCAGAGAAGTTGGACTCCTTGGCTCATCAAGTCCAATCTGCTCATGCTGAAACTTCAGGAGCATTGAATGAGCAAGGAAGGACTCTAGCATCTGTAGAAATGAGGCTCACTGGCTCTGAAGATGTTGTGCTACCAACCCTTGAGGCAAGGATCAGTGGTGTGGAATCTGGTCTCCAAACCATCTCCACTGAAGTTCAAAATGCCAAATCAACCATGGAAGCCATCTCAGAGGAGGTCAAGAAAGAGCAAAAGCTGCTGAGAGACAATCACAATGCCAATGTCAAAGCTCTCAGGCTAACTGTCAAACAAGCTATTGGAAAGAAGACTGCACTGCAAAAGAGAAGAGCTGAAGAGCAAAGGCTAGCTATGGTGAAAGCAGCCTCTGAAAAGTTTTCCCAAGAGGTATTGGCCAACATTGCTGAAGGTGCAGTGGCCAACCTCACTGAGCTTCTTCAAGCCCAACTGGATACATCTCTGAGAGCAACCTTGGAGGAGGTTGTCCAACAAAAGATGAAGCCTGTTCTAGCTTTTCTTAGCTTGAGCAATGATAAAATGCAAGATATACATGATGAAAATGTGTATTTGTTGGAAGAGATGAAGTCCCTAAACCAGGCCCAATCCCTGATGGCCTCAACAATGAGTGACCTCAAGCCCCAGTGTTTTGATGCTGCCAAAAAGGGGGAAAGGGAAAGAGCTAGAGCAAAAGGTGCCTTGGTGATTGGGAGCCCAGTCAAAGGGAAAGACAAAGCTGCTGAAGGAAAAGGCAAAGAGCCTGAAGTAATGAATTTGGAAGAATTGAATGAAGAAGAGCAATTAGCACTTGCTTTGAAGAATTCAATGGCCTCAGCTCAAGAGGAGAGAGTAAGGCTACAACAAAGACCAGGTGGTGAAGTATCAGGTTTGGACAAGAATGCTGAAGGTGTCCAAACTAGAGGAAAGATCAAGAAGGCCCAAGGAAAGAAGAGACAAGTTGAGAAATTCACTGACTTTCCTAGCAGCCTTGATCTTCCACCTGAATTCAGAATTGATGAAGATGAGCCTACATCAAAGAAAGCCAAAACTGCTGAAGAACCCAAAGCTGCTGAAAAGGACAAATCTTCTGAATCTGGCAAAGCTGCTGAAGGTCCCAAGTCCACTGAAGACATTGAAGAGTTATTTGCTGAAGGATTTGGACCTGAACCTAAGAAGAAGACAACTGTCCTAGCCCATGATCCATCAAAGCTGTTTCATGAAGGGTATGGCAAAGACCCTGAAACACAACAGAAACTGGCCATGATGAGGGCCCAAGAGAAAATGGACTTGATGGAAGAAGCCAACAGAGCAAGAGATGAGAGGAGAGCAAACTTTCAGAAACCAAGAAGGAGGAGAGCAACTTACAGCAAGATGAAGCCTCAGCTTCTAATCCCAATGGACACCAAATATCCACACTTGGATAAATGGGTGCCAATTCAACTGAATGATACATGGGAAGAGGCCAAAAGGGAGTTTGTCTATGACTATTATGTCATTGACAGATGGAATGGAGGAGATGCCAACTCTGCCTTCACTGAGTTCATGCTAGAATACTACAAAGAGTTGTATCAACAACTACTTGCAGCTGCTGACATTGCAAGAATTGAACTCAATGCTCCCAAGCCTATCATCTATATGCCTCCAAAGCTTGAAGGATGGATTGACCAAGCAAGGATCCTAAGGGAGTTCACAGAAATTCTGAAGCTGAACAAGATGACCCTTGGACCTAAAGGAACCAACCAGGAAGCCATGGCACTCAAGAGGAGAGTGTGGGCACAATATGGGATGCTGCCACCTCCTGAGGATGATCTTTGAATGGCTAAGTCTTCTGACTTTTTCTGGGTGAAAAATTATCTTATCTGAAGATATTTTTGCTATGTGGTCAAATCTGCTGAAATTGGACAAGCCTGCTGATATGTGCATTGACATGCTGTTTGCTCTGATATGATTTAGAATGATCTGATACAAGAATTGATGAATTCTATCTTGCTATCTGGAATATCTTGTATTAGTTAGCTCTAGGTGTTAAAGCTCTGATATCTGAAATAGTCTATTTTGCTCTGATCTTATGTTTAGTATGTAGTTCTTGATTTGTAATGATTCCATGCTCTGATAAGTTATCTTCAACTATCAACATGCTTGTAATGATTTTATTTATGAATGATAGTTGAACCACTTTTGAATCAAGATACAGTTTTAACAAATAAATCTCTCTATGCCTATCTGTGAAACCTACTTGCAACAAAAACAGTGAATACACTAACACATTATCTTTTCAGGAATATTGACCTTAGTCATATCTTCTGAAGACATATGTAATAGGTGTAGACAAGTCACTTTTGCAAAGAATGAGTAGGTTTTGGCATCATCAAAAAAGGGGGAAATTGTTGGGAATAAAATGAGATATGTTTTGATCTAATACCAAAACCCCCTGAGACATGCCTAAGTCAAGATAAATATGTTCTAGAAATGTTAGAACATATAGATTATAGGCTAGATGAGAAGCTGAAATGTTAGGCAGCTCTTAGACAATTAGATGCACAATTTGAGGGGGAACCTACTTTTAGGATGATCAAGATCAAATCCCCTCAAAGCTCAAATTATGAAACAATCACTTAAGAGCAAGAACACTCTATGGAAAACCAAATGCTCTGATCAGGAGAGTTGTCCAGAGAAGGTGTTCTTATGCAAGAACAAGATTGTAAAGCTCAAAAGGACAAGTCCAATAAGATACTCTGATCAGGAGAGTTGACCAGAGAAGTTGTCCACATGCAAGATTGATAAAATCAAAAGGACAAGGCAAATAAATCTGATCAGGAGAGTTGTCCAGAGAAGCTAGCCATGTGCAAGAATAACTCTACCTAGCTCAAAAGGACAAGACTACTTAAAGGTTTTGATCAGGAGAGTTGTCCAGAGAAGCCAACTCTATGTGTAAAATGCTCTGATGCTAAAAGACCAAATATGCTGATCAGAAGAGTTGTCCAGAAGAGTTGTCTCAGCAAGATTGAATCAGAACAGATACTCTAAAGGTTGAAGGTCAACTATGCTGAAGAATTAAGGACAACCATACCCTAAAGAAATGCAATATGCCAAGATCATCTTGGAGTGAAATAAAGGGAAAGAGCCAAGTCATCTGAAGAAGAGCAAGCCAACCTTGCTGAAAAGCAAAACTGCTGATAGTGATAAGGAGAGTTGTCCAGATGATAAGGAATGTTGTCCTATCATTGGATCAACCTTCAGAAGCCATGTCCAAGTCCTAACAAGAAGTCAAACATTGGGAAAAGTGCTGCAGAATGAAGACAAAGTCTTACAAGCCGTTTATTACCCAAATGAGGACATGTCAATATCAAGAATCTGTCTTCCAGTTTGAAGAACTCAAGGAAGACATTTATAGCAATTTGGGGCTGCCTCTCCAACGGGAAAATCCTCCATTTTGTCTATAAATACAGAAGTGTGAAGACCATTTGAAAGCATCCAACTAACCTCAACAGAATCCATCTACTCAAGTATTCTGAAGCTCATAGAACATTCAAGCTTTCAAAAGACTATCTTAGTCTTCAAACACTTCTTCTAAGCTGAACTCATTGTATATTCATACACAAGCTTAGAGAGATATCCTATCCTTATACACTGATCTCCATTGTAAAGGATATCTCATTAGTTGGAACCTTACTTCAATCCTTATTCCTTTCAAGTGAGAAAGTGAGAAGGTTGTAGTAGTAGAAGTGGTTGGAGCTGACTGTTGAGAGAAGAACAGTTCAGTTCTGAGTTGAGAAGAGGGTACTAGGACTCTAGACATCCTAGGGATCAATTCACCAAGGAGTGGTGTTCTTGATCAAGTGCACCTTGGCACTATAAAACAAGTTAATTCCAAGAGTGAAGGAATTATCCTGTTAAATCAGGGAAAGTGGATGTAGGAGCTTGAGTCTCTGAACCACTATAAACTCTTGTGTTGATTTACTTTACAAGTACTTACATTCATTCAACACTGCACACAAAACTGATCTTTCAAAGATACATATTCAAAGACTGTGCAAAACTGATTTGGACAAGTTCCCTGAAGCTTAACTGGACTGTTTTGGATTGGCAAAGAGATTTCAGAATCTTAAGGAGTCTAAACTTAAAGGGCCAACCACTATTCCGCACATATAACTCCTTTAGATAGTTATTCAAATAAGTACTCAATAGTACTTAGTAGTTTGATTATCTTAGAAGAGTTAATCATCTTCAGCAGAGTTGTCCAAGACAACCTTGCTGAGCTCTGGTTTGATCAAAAGTTGTAAAGAATTGCATACAAGTGTATTCCCCCCCCCCCCCATACACTTGTTATATACTCCTTTCAGGACCAACAATTTGAGAAGAGTAATTCTAAGTGAATTCAGTGGAATTGATGAGCATTCAGTTGCTTTTGAGCAAATTCTTAGAATTGGTACTTAGGTATATCTAAGAAGGGTGGATGTGAATGACCTTTTGGAGGTTATGGAAGGCATGGGTGGTCCTGCAGTTTTTAAAGATTGGGAGATAGAACAGATGGTTGCAGCCGGTGTTAATTCTTTTACAGAATTATTGACTCTAAAATCTGTTGTTAGTATGGTGGAGATAGTCTCAAGATTTTTATTCTTTGTTGATAATGTTGATACAGAGGTCAACAATGATTTGAATGAAGAAGTTTTATGGATGTTGAAGCTGATCCTACTAAAGTTTTTGAGAAAACAGAGGTATTAGGGGATCATGATGCAGTTGCTGATGAAGTGCAGAGCAAACCTGTTATGGTTGCTGAAGAAATTTTTTAAGACATCATCAAAGAGAAGTTGGATGATTCTCAACCTGCTACTGTTCCTATTCAAGAGGAAATCAGAACTAAAGCTGCTGAGCTACCTGGTGACAGCTCAAGCTATGAGCAGTTGAAAAAGCATAATGAGATGTTGCAAGCTCAGTTAGAGTCTACTTTGAAGCAGTTGTAAGAGGTAACTGACAGACTGACTAAGCTCACTGCAGAATCCACTTATGAGCATATCATGGAGCACACAATGTCCAATATATATGATCTGCATAAGATGCATGCTCACAACCTAACCCAGGCTTTGGATAGAAAGTTTGTGCAACACATGAAAGGCTTTACACTGTTGCATGATGAAGCCAAAAAGGGGGAAGGAAAAGTGATGTCAGTAATGGAGAAAACTCAAGCTCAACAAGCTGAACTTGTTGTGAGTCAGAATGAGTTGGCACAAGAAATTGCAGAGCTGAATGTAGGTCCCTAAGTTGAGTTAATATCGAGGGAAGCTAAAGAAAATGTCTAGAGGGGGGTGAATAGACTTTTCTAAAATCTTTCGATATATCAGAATTACAATATGCGGAATACGAAATTAACAATGAGCCCAATTAAAGTTTATACTCAACTTATTTCGAGAACTCTGTTTTATGTACTCAACTAGTCTTGTTCAGTTATGTATGTTTATCAAGTAAACAAGTAATCAATTCAAACAAACAAAACAGTAAAGTAAATCAAACACGAGATTTATAGTGGTTCGACAACTTGTCTACATCCACTCTCACAAACCCAGTTGTGAAATTCTTATTAACTCTTCCAATCGAGTAATATGTTCTTGTGGCTTTAAGTCCCAAGAAATAAGACTTAGATCTTCTCGATTATATCTCCAGATATATCTTCGATCTTACTAGCGATTTACAAGTATCTAGCAACTTGAAACAATAAATAAAACTTCTCTGTATCTTCAATAAGCCTTCTTGAGTAGTCTCTTCTTGTCTGGGCTTCTTCTTGAACTTCAAACTTTTGCTTTGAACTCTGCGAGCTTCCTTGCTTTGAACTTCTTCATTATACGCACAGTAGTTTGATTTTCAGTAATCTCTCAATTGTCTTTAATCGTTGAATGCCTTCAAGTATTTATAGACTTCACTTTATCAAGATAAGTTAGTTATCCAACAAACTTTCTTGATAACTTCCTTCAACAAACTCTTCAACCGTTTCTGAATAAGTATCTCTTAATACGACGGTTAATTCTGTTAATTAAGTTGTAACCAACTTCTTATCTTCAGAAATACGAACCTTCAATTCTGTTAAACTGTCTTGACTCGTCTTGTCTTCAGCACTTAGAATATTTC